>JAHRHZ010000218.1:6215240-6569003 GCA_024137785.1 Ginglymostoma cirratum
TTCTGAGGGTCTAGGCCCGAAACGTCAAGCTTTCCTGCTCCTATGATGCTGCTTGGCCTGCTGTGTTCATCCAGCCCCACACCTTGTTAAATATTCAAATACTTGGACGTACTTCCAGGAGCAAAATTTGGAGGCAAGAGCAAACTTTTGGTATGTTCAAAACACAGCACTATTTGCAGAACAGAAGAAGTCCTACAAGATTTTCTAAATTTTAATTGATTTTCAATGTGTTGAATACGAGTACTAAAAAGGCAAAACCCAAGGTAGTTAGAAGGAATACGTTAGAAGAAACTAGAGTGAAGATTGAAGTCGATGGTGTCATACTGAAACGGGTAGATAAGTTGTTTATTTAGGACAAATGATAATAGCTAAGATGCTGATTTGATTCAGAAGTCAGAAGGAGGATAGAGGTAACCAAGAGTAATTTTTTGAAGATAATAGGGTTGTAATAGTAGGGGATTTTAACTTTCCAAACATAGAATGGGACTAACATACTGTTAACAGCTTGGATGAGGAGGAATTTAAATGTGGCCAAGAAAACTTTCTCAATCAATATGTAGATGGCCCTACTAAAGAAGGGACAAAACTTGACCTCTTCTTGGAAGATAAGGCAGGGCATTGAGGTGTTAATAGAGGAGCACTTTGGGACCAGTGGCTAATACTATTAATTTTGAAATAGTTATGGAAAAGGAGATGCCTGATTCATAAGTTAACGTTCTAAAATGGGGCATGGTCAATTTTGATGGTATTAGGCAGGAACTTTCAAGAGTTGATATGGGAGGGTGTTTACAGGTAAAGGAACATCTGGCAAGTGGGAGGCTTTCAAAAGCGCAAGAATGAGAATTCAGGGATAGCATGTTCCTGTTAGTGTGAAACGCAAGGCTATCAGGAATAGGGGACACTGGGTGACTAAAGACATCGAGGCTGTGGCCAAGAGAAAAGGAGGAGGCCTATGTCAGGCAACTGGAATGAATTGGATCCCTTAAGATTTATAGGAAGTGCAGGAGTATACTTGAGAGAGAAATCAGGAGGGCAAAAAGGGGACATCAGATATCCGTGGTAAATAAGGTTCAGGAAAACGCCAAGAAATTCTATAAGCACGTTAAAGTAAAAAGAACAACTAGGGAGAGAACAGCGCCCCTTTAAAGATCAGCAAAGCCATCTATGTGTGGGACCACAGGAGATGAGGGAGATCCTAAACAAATATTTTGCATCAATATTTACTGTAGATGAAGACGTGAAAGCTAGGGAACTCGGTAATAAATAGTGAAGTCTTGTAAGGAGTCCACATTACAGAAGAGGAGGAGTTGGAGATCTTAAATCATAAAGGTAGATAAATCCCCAGGACCTCATTAGGTGTATTCCAGGACATTGTGGGAAGCTAGGGAAGAAATTGCAGGACCCTAAGCAGAGATGTCTATGTCATCAATAGCCACGGGTAAGGTGCCGGAAGATTGGAGGATGGCTAATGTTGTGCCATTATTTAAGAGAGGCTGCAAGAAAAAGCCTGACGTCTGTGTTGGGGAAGTTGTTGGAAGGGATTCTGAGAGACAGGAACTGTACGCATTTGGAAATTCAAGGACTGATCAGGGATAGTCAGCGTGGCTTTGTGCATGGGAAATTGTGTCTCATAAGCTTGACTGAGCTTTTTGAAGAGGTGACCAAGAAGATAGATGAAAGCAGAGTGATAGACATTGTTTACATGGACTTCAGCGAGGTTTTCGACAACGTTTTGTATGGTGTTCTGGTTAATTAAGTTAAATCACATGGGATCCAGGGAGACCTAGCCAATTGGATACAGAATTGGCTTGACGGTAGTGGACAGATTGGTGGTTGAAGGTTGTTGTTCAGGCTGGAAGCCTGTGATTAGCAGCGTATTGCGAGGATTGGTGCTATTGTTCATCATTGAAATAAACTATTTGGATGAGAAGAAAAGAGGCATGGTTAGTAAATTTGCGGATGACATCAAAATTGGCGGTGTCGTGGACAGCGAAGAAGGTTACCTCGTATAATAGGAGCTTGATCAACTTGGCCAATGGGCTGCGGAGTGGCAGATGGAATTTAATGTAGATAAAAATGAAGTGTTGCACTTTGCCAAGACAAATAAGAGCAGGACTTACACAGTAAATGGTAGGACCCCGAGGAATGTTCTCTAACAGAGAGGCATAGGGCTGCAGCTGCATGATTCCTTAAAAGTGGTGCCGCAGGTAGATAGGGTAGTGAAGAAGGTGTTTGACAAGCTTGCCTTCATTGGTCAGAGAAGTTGGGACATAATGTTACAGCTGTACAAGACATTGGTAAGGCCACATTTGGAGTACTGCGTACGATTCTGGTTGCCCTGCTATAAGAAAGATGTTATTAAAATGGAGAGGGTGCAAAATAGATTTTACAAGGATTTTAACAGAGTCTGGAAGGTTTAAGTTATAACGGGAGGCTTCAAAGGCTTGGACTTTTTTCCCCTGGAGCATTGGAGGCTTGCGGTGACCTTAGAGGTTTATAAAATCATGAGGGTGATAGTAAGGTGAGTAGCCAAAGTCTTTTCCCCGGGTTAGGGGTCCAGCACTAGGGGGTGTATGTTTGGGGTGAGAGAGGCAATATTTGAAAGGGAATGGAGGGCAACTTTTTCACACAGATGGTGATGCGTTTCTGAAATGAGCTACCAGAGGAAGTGGTGGAGGCAGGTACAATCACAACATTTAAAAGACAGTTTAAGTGTGTTCAAGAAAACTTGCTCATTCAATATGTAGATGGCTCTACTAGAGAAGGGGCAGGTACCTGGATAGGAAATGGGCCAAATGCTGGCAAATGGGACCAGTTCAATTTATAAAACCTGGTCGGCATGGATGACATGGGACGAAGGGCCTGTTTCCACGCTGCATGACTCTATAACGCTTATTCTCATACTAGAATTTGGTTTGCTGGCAGCTTTCTACCCAAAACCCTTGGAGGTTAACATCTAGCACAATTAGCATTTACAACAAGATGTCAGCTGCAAACACGAGTTCTAACATTAACAATATAAAAACTCAAGCTAGTAACAAGGAAACCACATATGAGATGCTATGTTCTGTACACTTTCCTGTATACTTCAAAAACCCAGATAATGAGTAACAATCTCTTGAAGAAAACAGAGGCCTTTAAATTATGGATCTAAAATGTATTCTAAAATTTCCATATATTACAAAGTAAGACAAAGGAAATGGTACTTGAAATTGCAAGAGCAAAATGAACTATAAAGTAACATCCAGAAAGAAAGAAAATGTCAGTATTTTGGCCATTTGATTTGAACTGAAAACCTACAGAGGTCTCTTCTAAAGAACAAAGTGGAGAGCAGCAGAAAGCGAAGTCAACCTAGGCATTGTTAAATAGTGGATGTCCCAAAGTGATTGCAGACAAGCTTCAGTGAATGTCTGAAGATGGCTCAAGACAAATTGTGAAAAAACACATCTTTTTATATCCTTTAATTTTGGACTATGACACATAAAAGGAAGATACCACACTAACCCAAAGAGATGGCTGCAGTTTTGTAAGTAATGTTTACTGCAACCCATTGTGAGTTGTGTACAGTGAGATGCGTTTTTCTTGGAACAGTGAGTGCAAAAACAGACAAGCTGAGCTGATGGGCCAAGAACTACAGGAACAGTTATTTGACGACAACTTTTTTGACCCAGTGACCCTATGGCTTGTATGGAGCAAATGAAACAGAGAAACATCCAGCCTCAAAATGGAAGCATCAAAAATGTCTCTCTGCAAGTGTGGAGGTACCAGAAAGTCCCCAATAACAACTAACTGCCTTCCATTTGCCATTTCCTGCAAATTCCTTGTTAAGGAATAAAATGCCTTCAAAGACAGTGCAAGGGAACATCTCAACCAATAAATAAAAGAGTGCCAGTATGCAAACAACCTTGTGTTAATACCAAGAAGCTAAAAGGAGATGAAAGAAACTTAATCGACTCATTGACTCCTGTGGTTCAGACACGTGCTATCAAATTGTGATTTTTTTTTTTTTAAATTTCCTTTTCCGCCCTTAATGTCCATGTCTCGATGTGTTAGTCTACTGATGAGAGGGGGAATTTAAGAAGGGGAAGAGTTTAAGTTATAGAGAGTTATAAGTTGGCACTTCATATTTCTTAATCACCATCAGTTAAAGAAATTTTGCTTGCAATAAGCGGTCATTTTCTTGTGAAGTACAGAAACCTAGTGAGCATTTTCTTTTCAATAACAAAAACAGAAGTTGCTAGTAAAGCTCAGCAGTTCTGTCAGCATCTGTGAAGAAAAAAATCAGAGTTAGCGTTTCGTTAACTCTGATTTTTTCTTCACACGTGCTGCCAGACTTGCTGAGATTTTCCAGATACTTCAGTTTTTGTTCCTGGTTTACAGCATCCACAACTCTTTCGGTTTTTATTGAGCACTTCCTTTTAACCTGGGTTTGACAATCAGGTCAGAAGAGGACTTTGGATAGTTTGACTTAAAACTTTTCATATTTGTGTTGACTCTGGGAATAGTGGGACTCAATTTCCAGTTTATTACCTTGGAGAACTGTGGCAAAATGAGTGTTGCATTCAGTGATACCGAGTCTCCTGACAGGAATAGCTGCAAGCAGCAGCACATGTTTTGGAAAGATACAGCTTTCTCATTGAGATAACAAGGTATAGAGCTGGATGAACACAGCAGGCCAAGCAGCATCAGAGGAGCAGGAAGGCTGACGTTTCGGGCCTAGACCCTTCTTCAGAAATCATTTCTCATTGACTTTTTTTTCTCTTGAAATCTTTAATTGCTGTAAAAATCAACAGACTACTAAAATTGTTGTCCTATCTATTGAAATCTTAAATAAAATCCGAAAGAACTGTGAATGCTGTAAATCAGGAACAAAAACAAAGTTGCTGGAAAAGCCTAGCAGATCCGGCAGCACCTGTGAAGGAAAAAACAGAGTTAACGTTTTGGGTCCGGTTCTGAGGAAGGGTCACCGGACCAGAAATGTTAACTCTGTTTTTTCCTTCTCAGATGCTGGCAGACCTGCTGGGCTTTTCCAGCAACTTTGTCTTTGTTGCTGTTGAAATCTTACTGCTTTTAGCATCATGTTAGGATCAAATATAGCGGTATAGGCAACAAAAAAATAAAGAACTGCAGATGCTGGAAATCTGAAACAAAAACCAAAATTGCTGGAGAACTTCAGCAGGTCTGGCAGCATCTGTGGAAAGTAGAGTCCATGTTTTGGGTTCAGTGACCCTTCTTCGCAATTCCATTAACTCTTGAATTTACTGATGGTATAAAACTACATAGTAGATTGGTAATGTGGAGGATATCTGATATCTGCAAAAAGATATGAATAGGCTGAGTGAGTAAGTGAAAGTTTAGTGAAAGGTGGGAAAATGAGGGTGCTTGTTTTAATATGAAGAGTAGAAAAACAGAATACTACTCAAATAGAGGGAGACCTCAGAATGCTGTAGTGCAATGGGATCTGGAAGTTCTTGTACATGAATCATAAAATGTCAGCACAGAGGTACAGCAAAAATTGGAAAGTCAAATGGAATGTTGATCTTTATTGCAAGACACACAACTGCACAGATAGGAAAATCATGTTACAATTATACAGGGCATTGGTGAGACAACTGCATACGGTTTAGTTCTCATAAAAAAGGTTGTACTTGCATTGGAGGTAGTTCAAAGAATATTCCCTGGGGTTAATTCTGGGATAAAGAAGTTGTCTTATGAGGAAAGATTAATTAAGTTGGGCCTATGCTCATTGGAATTTAGAAGGATGATAAGTAATCATATTGAAACCTACAATATAATGAGAAGGTATAACAGTTTATAAAAGGGTGCATGCAATGAGGAGGATGTTTCTTATCATGGGAGACATCCTTTTGAATTAAGGAATGCACTTTCAAAATGCGTGGTCTCCCATTTAAGACAGTTATGAGGTGGAATATCTTTTTTTTTTCCTTCAGAATTCTGTACTTGAGAGAGGTCTGGAAGCTTAGTTGGATAGATTTTTGATCAATGTGAGTGTCATGGGTTCTGAAGGATAGGCAGGAAATTATAGTCTGCACCACAATTGGATCAACCTTTATTTAGTTAAATGCTTGGTTGGGGGGAGGGGTACAGGCTGCAGAGTTGAAGATCCAAATGACCTACACCTGCTCCCCTTTTATTCTTATACCTATTTGACACAGGTGCTCTATTGCACAAGTAGAATCTATGAACTTGAACAGGAAGCTCAAATAACTACAGAGATGCAACTCAGTGTTGTGTCATTTGCAAATTTATATAATCTGCATTCATGAGAACTTATGCAATTGCAAAGTTCAGGATATTGTGGCTTCAGTGGTATTGGATGATTTTAAGGAAATAATGAAATTTCATTGTTACGGTAATTTCAAATGATTGAATATTACACTCCCTTTATGAACAAACGTTTTTTTGGAAACACGTGAAAAATCAGAAATCAATAGATTTATTTTGGATATTCTCTGCTTAAAACTGTTCAAATTAAATGGACAGATACTTTTATGTTATTGTAGAATTTGTTTAATTACAATATAATGTTTAATTATTTAAATGTGCTTATACAGTTTAGATCTCTGAAATTGACCATGTTAAAATAAATTATATTACTATGCAGGAGTATTGAGAAGAGTTTAAAAAGTTTGGATCAAGATACTCCAGCAAAAAGGAAAAAAACACATCAGAATTATCAATCAACTTCACATTTGATAGGCGGAAAAAAAGTGCCACATACCCTACAGACCAAGACTACGGAGTTTGAGAACACAGTTTTTTACATTCCAGGTGTAG
Organism: Ginglymostoma cirratum; assembly: GCA_024137785.1. NCBI lineage: Eukaryota > Metazoa > Chordata > Chondrichthyes > Orectolobiformes > Ginglymostomatidae > Ginglymostoma > Ginglymostoma cirratum. Next base: position 6,222,039 of record JAHRHZ010000218.1, read on the forward strand.
ATGTAAAGGTAATAAGGGGAAGCTTATAAACTATGTTTAGGAGAAATAATAATTGCTTGGTTTATGTTTATTTTTTAAAAATGTTATTTTATATTAATATTACTTTTAAAACTTGTAATATAAAATAATCTTTATTGATATACCATTTCCACTATTTTACTTTGTATGTAGGTAACTTTGAGGAGGCAGGCATTCTGTTTAAAATCTTCTCTTTTTTTCTCTGAGAGCAAATGGGATTTATTGTTCATTTAAGATGCAGCTAATTATTTATATAAATACAGCTACAGTGTTTTCAAACAATTCTACATTTAATGCAGGTGTGCTTTAAAAATGCGTTTGCATTAAGCTGGCTTTATTGAGTCTGTAATTTCTTATGACAATTTCCAGATTTAGAGAGGAGTAGAGAACAGTCAGAAAATGGGCTGAATTTTCAGAGTCATGAAGACTCCACAGACCTTTACAAATAGTGAGTGGGACACAAACCTGGAAGTCAAACTTCAATTTCAGACATATTTTCATAGCATTATGGTGCCTGGCTTTTCCACGATTTAACATAATCAAAGTTTGGGGTTGAAGGAAGAGAAGGTGTTGTTGCAAATTCACAGATTGATCGACAGGTTTAATACATTACTAAATGAATTGATATGATCTTCTGAATAACATGATTTTGTGAGGTGATAACAACTTGAAGGGATTTACATGTATTGAATGGGCTTTCATGCATGAAACAATTTTTCTGTAGCAAACTTTGTAATAGATGCTTAGAATGTCTTTAATCTCAGCATGGCCCCTGAGGTCTGCCTGAGCTGGTTGCTAGCCAATTTATTACGGAAGTTGGGAGCGCAAAGATAGTAGGTGACTGGGGCACTAAGTTCATATCGGGGCTATAAGGGACCGTGGGGATGAACAAGGATCATAGGTTGGTACTGACCAGGACTGAAAGGTCATTGAGGGGTGTATGGATTGCAGTTTGCCTTGCTGTTTCCTGCAGGGAATACAAAATAGAGAAACTAATTGCGTGGATTTCACAGTTTCAGCATATCAGTTCGATTCCATTTTTCGTTGACATTTTGTCAGGTAATATTACCAATTTTTTTGTCTGGGTTCATTAAAACATTACTGAAAAATTCAGTTGATTTAAAATATTATAAATAATCTTATTTTAACAGTTACATTACAACTCCAAAACACTAAAGACAGATTCTCCAAATACCTCCAGAGGATCATCTTTGCCAAGAACTCTGTCTAAAGAATCCAAACTGTATGGTATGAAAGATAGCGGTCCTTCCCCTGCATCCAATGCTAATTACAACAAGGCTAACTTCCTGCTTCCTCCCCCTCCCCCACCTTTACCATCAGGTATACAATTTATAGATTTCTATTTTTATAGAAATAGAACTTTACAATTTTGTGGAGATTAAATTGGTAAAGTTGATGCTTTGCATAGAACAGCATATAACATTATAGATATTTAATTTTAAGAGAACAGAATGCAGTCAATATTGTTGCAAGCAATATGTTGAAATAGCATGTGTCATGATTGTAATAGTGCTTGCGTCATTGCTAATGTTCGTGTGAATTTGTCTTGTTTTGCAATTTAAATGGCTTATCAAATAGTACAAATATCATGAAAGTAACCTTCAAGAAGCTTACAAACATCTGTGCTTCAATGTAATGAAGTGCATTGATATTTAAATATTAATTCAGCCTTTTATGAGCTTCTATTCTTTCTTTTTGGTAATGAGATAAAATGTTCTTTGTGAGTTGTTCTACAAAGCTTAGGCAACATTTTTACCTCAGATTGTAGGGACAACAGGACAAGGAGAGTAAAGAATGCAAAAGACTTTGTAAAATTGTAATAGAAAATAAGTTTTAAGCAATTATATTTAAATTGTTCTATATTAGAATGTTAAAAGTAATCCCATTTAGTTTCTCAAGTCTTATAGTATGTGGTTAATTGCTTTGAAATTAAGATCACGCATTGCACGCAGTGAGTTTTATGGGACCCTGTTGGCAGGAGGGTGGACCTATGAATTAGGACGCTGCGCCCTCACCAATAAGTCCGTGTCCAGTCCACCTATGCTGTCCCGTTCATGTTTTTACAGGCAATATAAGAGGTATCATATGAGCTGCCAGTCCTTGGCCCAATTGAGGCCTAAACACAGTTACTGCTCAGTTAAAGGCCTTAATCCATCACAATTCTTATATAGTCGGCAGCAGGAGTGGCCGTGGTCTATCATGCATCTCGATATCTTTTAACTCTGTGGGTTGCTGACCAGTGAAGTGGTGAATGTTGCATCCTTCCTTTGGTCCCCTGTGTCATTCAGTGAACCCTGATTCTGCCATTTTAACTTGCCACATTCACTATAACCCTGTCATCCTGGCTCAAGTGGGATCTTGAATGTACTTGAATAACTAAGATCATTGCTGAACTCAACTCCTTGGCCTATCTGCAACCCTGGCAGTAATCACTGCTCCCACTTGGCGATGCCACTGTGCCACTGGACTCCAATTGACTAACAGCTCTGTGAGGTAGTCATCCTCCTATTGATGCCTCATACTAATTAACAGCCCATCATTGAGTAGAAATCAAGCTGGACAAGCTAGCTAAGTGAAGCTGGACTTGTCTGCAGGGAGCCCACCCCCAATGTGAATTCCAGCCTCTTTAAATTTCTATAAAAACATAGTTCCCATTTAAGTAATGACTTGGTACAACTTGTGTTTCTCACATTCTCTCAAATGTTCCGCAGTTAACATATGCTGACTGGACCTAGCAGTCCCTTAGCGTGGGGTAGGCTTTTAATTCCAAAAGTGGACAGTATTTTAAATTTTGGTTTGAACCTTATGTGCTCTAAACCATCAGAGTATTCCACTGGTGGTTTCCAAATTTACTGCTATTATTCGGAATTCTAAGTAAATTTTTTTGTGTTACAAATGAAAGGAAATCATTTCATATTATCTTGACAATAATGAGTAATTCTTGCAGCTAAAGGAAAAGGCAGTGGAGGCGTGAAAACAGCAAAACTTTATGCTTGGGTTGCTTTACAATCTCTTCCTGAAGAAATGGTGATTAGTCCATGCCTGCTGGACTTCCTAGAAAAAGCTCTGGAAACAATTCCTATAACTCCAATTGAAAGACATTATACAGGTATCTCTTAATAAGAAAAAATTTCTTCTGTCTTGGTGTATGTTAAAAGTAGTGAACAGCCCAATGACTCTCTATGAATCTAACTTGAATTTTAGCTATTTATTTTGTAATTATGCTCTCTATTTAGAGTTATACAGCACATAAACAGATTCTTCGGTCCAACTCATCCATGCCAACTAAGTTTCCCAAACTAGACTAGTCCTATTTGCCTACATTTGGCCCATATCCCACTAAACCTTTCCTACTCATGTACCCATCCAGAAGTCTTTTAAATGTTGTAACTGTACCTGCATCTATCATTTCCTCTGGCAGTTCATTCTACATACCAACTCCCTCTGTGTAAAAATGTTCCCCCTCAGGTCTCTTTTAAGGTGAGAGGGGGACGATTTAAAAATATGCCCTGTAGTTTTGGACTCCCCTACCGTGGGGAGAAACCTTTGCTATTCACCTTATCTATACCCCCTCATGATTTTATGAACCTCCATAAGGTCACCATTTCTAACGTTACTGTGTATTTTAAATATTTTATCCTGTAAATTACATTCAATCTTTGCCTAATTTTGACACCTCAATATTTCAGGTGTGGATTTGATAAAATGTTACTTAATCCAAGTTTATACCTTATTGATCATGAAATAATTTCAGGAGCACCATGTCTATCTCATCACAAGCTTTGCTCCACAAGAATGTGGAGCACATGTCTTGAGTTTCTTGAATCTATGTACATACATAAATATTTTCCCACTATCTGCTGAATAAGAAATTAATTTGAATTGCCTAAATTTACCTGACATCTGTAAATTTCTTTATTGTCAAGCCTTGGAATATGTTCTGATAACATTTGCTTATTTGTAAGTAGAGATTCATTTCCTTTTCATTTGGAAGTTTTAAAGTAGCCACCCAATAACTGGAAGGGTGATCATTACTCTTTGCCTTTCAACTATCTATTCTAAAGTAGCTTGGTAGAATGTGCAATATGAAAGACATTAACAACCTAGCCTCTGACCTGTTCTTATAGCTACTCTATTTGTATGACACATTCTTAAAGGCGGGAAATATGACAAGCACAGAATGAAGGTGTCAAGAAAGCTTCCAGGATACCTTGGCCATGCATGAAATTGTGGTCACATACCGACTGAACATTGGTGGACTAGAATCTATTTCAGTTACCAAAGAGGTCAGGATTATCTGAGGTCTGTGTCTTGACTGCTGCTTGTGTGCAGTTTATGATTCCCTGCAACTGAAGGAACCCAGTCTCTGTAGAAACTGCTCATCCTGACTGACCTCATTAATAGCAAAGTAAGTGTAAATGGTAGTTCTGAACAAAACATGACATCACTTAGATGGGTGAAGTAATTATGGGCAGAAGATGAAGAAGTTGTACACATTTTATCAGCAGATCCCTAGAAGGAGCTAGAGGCTAAGAAATTTGGTGTTGCAGTGGTTGTCAGCCGATGGCAACCTGAGCCATTGGGAAGGAATCAGCAATGACTTGACATGAAAGTCTGACCTTTAGATATTACTGCTTAGCCATGTCAAGACAACCAATCTTCTGTCCATACTTTACCCTTCGGATACTGCCTCTACAGCTGGAGCTCTGTGTGGAACCCTTCTGACCTGTGAAATGGCAGGCAGCTGAGGAATAAGCCACTGCTGCTGCCAGTGATACTTCCACTACTTCTTATGATGTTGTTCCTGGAGGTACTTCATATCCCTCATCAAAAGTTCCAAGGTAGAACTTCAAAAACTGCAGTGAAAGCTGATAGAAGGGAAATGCAGATTAAAATTCAAGTTAACAAAAGTGAGCATGACATCCCTTGACATGAAAGCTGCATTCGACCAGGTAGGGCATCAAGGAGCCCAAGCAAAACTGGAATCAGTGGGTACCAGGGGGCAAAATCTCAGTGGTTGGAGTCATACCTGACGTGTAGGAAAATGGTTGTTGGTGTTGGAGGTCAGTCATCTCAGCTGCAGGACATCTCTGCAGGAGTTCCTCAGGGTAGTATCCTAGGCCCAACCATCGCCAACTGCTTCATCAATGACCTTTCCTCTCTTAAGGTCAGAAGTGGGAGATGTGCAGTCATTGGTGAACAATGTTCAGTGCCATTCACAACTCCTCAGATACTGAAGCAGTCCATGTTCAAGTGCAACAAGATCTGGACAATATCCAGGCTTGGGCTGATGAGAGGCAAGTAATGTTCGCGTCACACAAATGCCAGGTTATGACCATCTCCAATAAGAGACAATCTAACCACTACCCCTTGGCTTATAGTGGTGTTACAATCATTGAATGCCCCACTATCAACATCCTGGCGTTTACCATTGACCAGAAACTCAACTGGACTCACTACTTAAACACAATCGCTACAAGAGCAGATCAGAAGCTAGGAATACTGCTGTGAGTAACTCACCTCCTGACTCCTGAAAGCCTGTCCATCATCTACTAGGCACAAGTCAGGAGTGTGATTGAATACTCCCCACTTGCCTGGATGAGTGCAGCCCCAACAATACTTAAGAAGCTCAACACCATCCAGGACACAGCAGCCCACTTCATTGGTTCTAGATCCACAAGCATCCACTCCCTCCATCACCAACGCTCAGTAGCAGCAGTGCGTACTATCTACAAGATGCACTTCAGAAATTCACCAAGTATCCTCAGACAGCACCTTCTAAACCCACTTCCATCTAGAAGGACAAGGGCAGCAGATATATAGGAATACCATCACCTCCAAGTTCCCCTCCAAACCACTCATCATCCTGACTTGGAAATATATCGCTGTTCCTTCACTGTTGCTGGGTCAAAACAGTGGAGTTTCCTCCCTAATGGCATTGTGGGTCAACCCACAGCAGGTGGACAGCAGCAGTTCAAGGCGGCAGCTCACCACTGCTTTTTCAAGGGCAACTAAGGACAGGCAATAAATGCTGACCAGCCAGTGATGCCCACATCCCACAAACAAATATTTTTAAAAAATGACTTCCTAAATGCTAAACACAAAGTAAACTCCTGAAAGGTGATTCCCAGTGATTCTTGTTATTTATCTTGAAACCTTCCTTATGCATATTTAAGTTCAGATTGGCCCATGTATTTGTCACTTTGCATGCAGAATGTTTTGCTGAGTGACGGACTTCCCTCTGACCTGAAAAAGTCATGTCTTTCTTCGCTCAAACTGCATACGATAATTCACTAGGCCTCATTAGTAAACTGTCTCTTTCTGCATCTTTCTCCTTCCATCATTGTTTTATTTCTGCACTTGAGATCTGGAGTGAAATGCTGAGAATCATTTATGACATTTATAATACCATCAAGTATAAATAAAGTTAGACATGTACATCATTGCTATAGTTTATAATAAATTGTAAACTTTCATCAATGCTGGATCCTAACTTCTTTGTCCGTTACACGAAAGATCAAAGCAAACCAAAATTTTAAATTGGTATTCGGTGACCAAATAAATTATAGAGATCAGTTATCTCAGTTAGCATGATGACTAGAATAAAGCAAACAGAGCACCCATTCTGGCTGTGGTAGTTCCTGGAGTCTCTGCCTCCTTGCCCCATGCTGTTGTTATCCAGTTGTTATCCTCAAGTTATTCTAATTACCTTTCTCAAATGGAGAGAGATATCTACAGTCCTTTGCTGACAATGGGTCCATTACATTACATCAGTTTACTGAAACAAAAGACATGTTATTGCTAATGTTTTTCATCTTGCATCATCAAGAATGCCAAATTTGAAAAGATCATAACAAATTATACTACAGGTGGAAAACTGCCAAATTGACTCTGATTAGTTGAGGCTTTACCATAGACAAAGCAAGTCTGTTTTCAACAATATTCAAGTTCTGTACTGTTGAGGGAATAATTTTGTCCCGAGATGAGATTCAAAACAGCAATATAGTCTTGCTGCTGACTAATTAAATTCCCTCTAACAGCTCTAAGCTCCCAAGATGAAGATGTGGGTCAGTTTGACGTTCCTGAGCCATTGGAAGAATCAACAACGTCTCTCGTATCATCATCTACCTCATCGTATTCTTCATTTCCAGTGGATGTTGTTGTATATGTGAGGGTGCAGGTAAGCATCTTATCACTTTCATTTTTCCTGGAATGAATATAAAGATTGCTCAGGAGTGAAAATTTGTTAAACGTTAAATTTTAATGCATTTTACGTTAGAACATAGAACTGTACAGGAACCGACCCTTTGATCAACATTGTGGTGCTGAACATGACACTAAATGAAACGAATTCCTTCTGCCTGCTCTTGGTCCAGATCCCTCTGCCACCACACCTGCCCCTCACATCTCCTTTGAACTTCCCCCTCTCACCTTAAATGCATGCCCCCTAGTATTAGGCATTTCAATCCTGGGAAAAAGATTCTGACCATCAACCCTATCTATGCATCTCATAATTTTATAGACTTCTATCAAGCCTCCCCTCAGCCTCTGCTGCTTTAGAGAAAATAACCTGAGTTTTTGTAGCTTCTCCTTTATAGTTTCTACCCTCTAATCCAGGCAGCATCCTGGTAAACGTCTTCTGTACCCTCTCCAAAGCCTCTACATCCTTCTTGTAATGTGGCGACCTGAATTGAACACAATACTCTTAAGTGTGATCTAACCAAAGTGTTATAAAGCTGCAACATGACATCCTGACTCTTGTACTTAATTCCCTGACCAATAAAGGCAAGCATGCCATGCACCACCTTTACCACCCTATCTACTTGCATGGCCACTTTCAGGGAGTTATTGTCTTGAACCCCAAAGTCCCTCTGTACCTCAGTGCTGTTCAGGGTCCTGCTATTAACTGTATACTTTGCTTTAACATTTGATCTCCCAAAGTGTAGCACCTCCCACCTAACCAGATTAAACTCCATCTGCCATTTCTGTGCGCATATCTGCAACTGATCTATATCTTGTTGTGTCCTTTGACAACGTTTTACACTATCTACAACTCCACTTATCTTTGTATCGTCGACAAACTTACTAATCCAAGTCATTTGTGTGTGTATATATATCACAAACAGCAGAGATCCCTGCGGTTCACCATTAGTCATGGACCTCCAGCTTGAAAAGCACCCTTCTGCCACTACCCTCTGCCTTCTGTGAGCAAGCCAATTCTGAATACAAGTGGCCAAGTTACCATGGATCCCATGCATCATAATCTTCTGGATGATCCTACCGTGAAGGACCTTTTCAAAAGCCTTACTAAAATCCATGTAGGCAACTACTCTAACCTCATCAATCACCTTTGTAACCTCCTTGAAAAATTCAATCAAATTAGTAGGACACAACCTGCCCAGTACAAAGCTATGATGACTGTCCCTAAATAGGCCATGCTTAGACCTATCCCTAAGAATTCTGTCTGATAGCTTCCCAACCGCTTACGTGAGACTTACCAGTCAATAGTTTCCTGGATTATTCCTATTTCCCTTCTTGGACAGAGGAACAAAATTAGCTACTCACCAGTCCTCGAGGACCTCACCAGTCCTCGAGGACCTCTCCAGTGGCTAGCGAGAATACAAAGATTTAGGCCAAGGCCCCAGCAATCTTGTCTCTTGCCTCACTCAATAATCGGAGGTAGATTGAGCCCTGGAGACCTATCCACTCTAACGTTCTTCAAGAGACTCACACCACTTCTTTCTTCATCTCAAAAATGCCCTGGCATATTAGCATGCTCCACACAAATCTCACTGTCCTCCATATCCTTCTCCTGGGTAAATATCAATACAGACTACTCCTTTAGGATCTCGCCCACATCCTCTGCCTTGAAGCACAAGTTCCCTTCTTTTTTTGTTGAGCGGTCCTACCTTCTCCCTAGTTATCCTCTTGATTTTAATGTACGTACAGAATGCCTTGGGATTCTCTTTAACCCTACTCGTGGCCCCTTCTTTCTCTCCTAATTCCCTGCTTGGGTTCTTTCCTGCTTTCTTTATGTTCCTCATGGCCCTGTCTGATCTTAGCTTCCTAAACCTTACATATGCTGCTTTTACCCTTGTCACCGAATTCACAACCTCCCTTGTTATCCAAGTGTCCCTTACCTTGCCATCCTTGATGTTCCTCCTTACTGAACATGCCGGTGCTGAACTCTGATCAGTCTTTAAACAACTCCCACATGCCAACTGTGGACTTGCCTGATAACAACTCGTCTGAATTAAAATTCCCTAGCTCCTGACTAACAGATGTAATTTGTCCTCCCCAATTTAGTACCTTCCCACGAGATCCTGACTTGTCCTTACTATTAGCTATCTTAAAACTTAAGGAGTTGTGATCACTGTTTCCAATGTGCTCTTCCGCTGAAAGATCAGTCACTTGGCCAGGCTCATTAGCCAACACAAGGCCCAGTATGGCCCAACATAGTTCTTGTTGCACTGTCCACATTCTGTTTCAAGAAACCCTCTTGGAGGCACTTAACAAATTCTGCCCCATCTAAATCTCTTGCTCTAAGCGAGTCCCAGTCAATATGGTAAGTTAAAGTCACCCACTATGATAAGCTTGTTGTTATTGCATCTTTCCATAACCCGCCTTCATATTTGTTCCTTAATGTCTTGGTGGCTGTTGGGAGAATTATACAATAGGCCCATCAGAGTGATTGCACCAATCTTATTTTTGAGGTCTACCCATATTACCTAAGTGGATGAGCCTTCCAGTATGTTCTTTGAGTGCAGGTGTGATATTCTCCCTGATTAGAAATCCAACTTCTCCACCTCTTTTACCTTGCTGTCTATCTCACCTAAAACAATGAAAGCCTGGAACATTGGGCAGCCAGTCCTGTTCCTCTCTCAACCAAGTCTCTGTAATGGTCACAACATCACAGTCCCATGTCCTGATCCAGTCTGTAAGCTCATTTGCCTTGCCTATAGTACGCCTTGCATTGAAATAAACACACTTCAGCCCATTAGTACCATCCTGTTCATTTACCTGTCTCTGCCTGTCGTTCCTTTCTGATTTACTGGTCCTAACATCTACCTTCCCCTCAATCCCTCCACTTGCTGACTAGCTGCTCTGGTTCCCAGCCCCCTCCGCTCTAGTTTAAACCTTCCCAAGTAGCACTAACAGCACAATATTAACAGCAGAAGATAAATTATGGGTAATTTTGTAGCCTGTAATAAAAGTCTTGGCCAAAGTAAATCAAGTCATTGGCTCAAGGAAGCATGTAAATATACTGATTTATTGAAATAAAGATTGACAAATATCATAAATACTATCAGGAAGGCAAACTAAATGACTGGCTTCAATTAAGGCATTTCATAAGAATCTAATTATTTTTCAAACTCGTTTCAGACGCCATTTTTATTTTTGACTCAACTGGAATTGATACCATGTAATAATGAGTATAAATTATTTTGTTTTGGAACTGTGATATTCTCTAATAATTTATTTTTTATCACTATCTTTTCTGTCTGTGTCTGTAGTTGACTACATTTTCCTTTCCACTGTCTGGAAGAATGAAGCTACAATCTCTCATTACTATTTTTAGCTACTTAATCGTTGCCAGAGTGTCACTTTCAATCGCTACTCTTCCTACTCCATCACCCTTATTTAGGATAATGATAAGGAACAAACCTTAACTGCCCTCTCATTTAAATGCTGTCCTCTAACATTTGTTTTCAAGTGTACCCTGCCGACATCTAGCTCTGCCTCACCACCACCAGCACTTCCACTGTATTTTTGGACTGGTTGTCCATCTGCAGTAAGGAAATTCCCTCAAACTATACATTGAGAAGATTAAAGCCATTGTCTTCAGCTGCTATCTGTTCCTTAGTTACCAACTCCATCCTTTTCCGTTGCAAATGAAGCTGAACCATATTTGGTCCAAATTGAGCATTCAATTTGATATCTATGCCATTACTAAAACTGTCTATTAACATCTTCATAACGTTACCCGGCTCCGTCCTGAGCTCATATTCATTGAAACCCTCATCCATGCCTTTGCTACTTAAAGACTTTATTGTACTAATGCATTCTTGACTGGAATTAAACATTCTACTCTCTGTTAACTTGCATTAATCAAAACTGTGGGACTTGTGTCCATGCATACACCAAACCCTGTTCACGTACCATCTGTGCTTACTGACCTCCATCATATCCAGGGTAAACAATGCTCTGATTAAAATTTATAATCCTTGTTTACAAATCCCTCCATGGTTTGACTTCTCCCCATCTCTACAATCATCTCCAGCTCAAGTCTCCCCATTCCTGCAAGATATTTGTGTTCATTGAATTCTGGCCTCTTGAGCATCCCTGATTTTAAAGATGGTCATGCTTTCAGCTATTTAGACTTAAACTCTGGAAGTCTTTGCCAGACCCTTTCATCCTACTATTTTACTGTTTCTCTCAAGCTTTGGTATCACCCGTGTGGTTCAATGTGCAGTTTTGTTATATAAATGCCTGTGAAGCGCATTGTTAAAGGTGGTATATAAATACCAAGTTGTTGTTGACAAAAATACATTTTCACAAAGTTGGCAACTAGCAAACAATATGGTGCAAACCAAATGGCTTTGAATTTTCCAATATTCAGTTGGAAGAAACATTTGTTCAGTACTGGATGTTAGTTGGTCAACCAGGTTGGCAACTTGCAGGCACAGGAGGGCCTGAGCAAGATAGTAATAATGAGACAGAGTTGTGTGCCATCAATGTGCATCTAGAAACAGACACTTTAGGTTGATATTACCAAGGGCACCATTTAGGTGAAAAGCTGAAGAGGACCAAGAATAGATGGTAGAAGGAGGCTGGAGGTGATACTACAAGAATAGGAGGCATTACAGATTGGCTACAAATTGATAAATAAAAATGGAACTAGACGAGTGCAGTCCCAACCAGTTGGACATTGGTGAAGAGACATTGGAGGAGGAGGATGCAATTAACCTTATCAAAGGTTGCAGACGTTGGAGAAAAATGATGAGGGATCATCTTTATCAAAGTCACATCAGGTGTCATTTGTAGATTTGCTAGAGTCATATAGCAAGGGTGGAAACCTGATTGGATTCCTTCAAACCTATATTCAGGGGGAAAAAATGGACACAGATTTGGGGTTTCATGAACTTTGGAGAGGAATGGGAGCTGGAGTTGGATTGCCCATTTAAAGAATGAGGGCTCTACATTCTAATACACGTGTAATGTGCTTCTTCTGTTCTTCTGTCCTTCCCGTGGCCCCTGTGCTTGAGATTGTTTTCAGTCCCAGTGTTGAGAATCTTGCCTGGGGAAGTGAAATCAGACTTGGGGCTAGCTTTTATGTTCTCCTACCAGCAGGTTTGAAGGAGGGGGAACAGGGGAAGCAGCTTAAATCCAAAGGATGATCTGCTACTGCTGAACTGCCTGCCCATTTCCACTGCAATTTTATTGGGAGAGGAATGGGGTAGTGGCCTGGCACCTGCTGGCAAATTGAGGTGATTAACGGCCTCAACCCACCACCACTGGCGGGATAGACTCTTGCCAAGTGGCCAGCCGAGCAGCTTTCCCTGCCCATGGTGATGTTGGGTTGGGAAGCGTGTATCAGAGGGCTCCCCACAAGCTGCAAGCCATTCCGCTCCAGATTTCTCTTCTCCATGGCCTTTCAAACCCTGTGCTCCACCTCTCCCTCTCTGAACCCCTTTCCTATCCCAAAACACTAAAAAATTCCAGTCTTACACTGAACGCCGTCTCAAGCCTCAAGTGCAATACCTGCAGTGGCCAGTGCTCATGTTGGCACTACTGTATTAGAAAGCTGCCACGAGGAATGGAAATCTAACTTCCAGTCTATTCGTAGCTAATTGGTTCTTTCACTGATGTTTTAGACAAGGTGGGGATTAGGGGCAGCGACCACTGCATCTTGAATAACTTAACCCTTGGCATTTTCACCAAATTCTTAGGAGTTTGTTTAAACTATACCGCAGATACTATCGGGTGTAGAATTTATGAATCATGGTAAGCTGTAAAGAGCAGGAATAACTTAATTTTATTTTCACTGTTGTATGACATTCAGTTAAAATCCTTAACTAAGTGTTGAGTGAGCTGAGGATGTACAGTAAGAGGACTGATGTTTGTGCTGGGGTTAGAGGAGATAGCTGTTTCTACAGCATAATTAGGAAGCACTTTGCTGAGCACAAACCATACAGCCAGGTGAATGATGATGAAACTGTCAGTATTTGCCATTATTATTCATATGAAAATGAGAGCAGTTTTTGGAACGTACGTAAATGCAGTTAAACATGAAAATCTTGAAGCAGCTATCAATTATTTTACAGTACTCTTGAGGGTTCACTGTTGAGATGCCCCAGCTCCCACCTACCCAGAATGCAATCAATGGGAAGTCTCTGAACTGACGAAATCTTATGTTCTTAGTCTTGCTGCAAATATCCACGAAATTTCCACTTTGTTAAATGAGGTGTAACTGGATTTTTAATGGTATACTAAGTTCATACTGACATTTTTAATATCTTTGTCAGACAGGGGCATTGCTAGCAAGGCTAGTATTTGTTGTTTCTGTCTAATTAGTCTCAAACCGAATGGCTTATTTGGTCAATCCAGAAGGTAGTTAAGAGTCAATCACTTTACTGTGGATGTGTAGCCAAACCAAGTAAGGATGGTAGTTTACTTCCTTAAAGGATGTTAATTAACTAGATGGGTTTTTGCAACAATTATCAATAGTTTCATGGTCACTGTTACTAAGACTAATTAATTGAATTTAACTTCCATTCTTACTGTCTTTAGATTTGAACCCATATCAGCAGACTATTAAACTGTCCCTCTGAATTGCTGTTTGATTGACTGTTAAACAGCAGGACTGACCTTGAAACACTGCTCTCTCCAGTGGGGCAGAGAATAAATCAGGAAATAATGTGGACATGTGAATCAGGCAGTGCATTAATCATGCGTGACTTTGATTTGACTTTCCTAAACTACATGAAAATTAATCAATCAAGATAGCCTCATGGAAGATTTTATGAAGTGAATTTATGGGGTGGTTTCCTAGAACAATATGTTGAGGATCCAACTAGGGATCATGCTATTTTTGATCTGATATTTTGTAATGAAGTAGGTTAATCAATGAGTTCAGAGTAAAAGATCGCCAGTAACCATAACGTGGAAGAATTAAGTATTCAATTTGAGAAGGAGAAGCTTGGCCACTAACAACTGCCCTAAACAAAAATAAGGGCAACTACAAAGGAATGAGGAGTGGGTTGGTGAAGGGGTTTAGCAACAAAAACAGTTGAGGCAGATGTTTAAGAAAATACCTTTGTTGTGAGTCACCAACTATATCCCAATAAGAAAGAAGTATTCTGGGAAGGAGATATACCAACCAGTGAAGTTAAGGCTAGCATAAAATTGAAAGTAAAAGCATTTGATGTGGCAAAAAATATTGGTAATAGTGGATTGGGAAAATTTGAAAAACCAATAAAAGATTACCCAAAAAAAGGAAACAAATAAGATTTGAGAACAAATTTACATGTAGTATGAAGACAGACAGCAAGAGCCTCTTCTTGAAGCAAGAATCCTTCAATTCTGTAAAGTGCTGGAGAGCTGGAAAATTGCCAATATAATACCTCTATTCAAAGAGGGAAGGAAATAATAAAAAGTAACTTATAGGCCAGTTAGTTTAACATCCATATTGGAAAAACGGTAAAGTCCATGATAAAGGATGTAATAGCAGCATTTAGACAAACAATATATAATCAAGCAGAGTCAGCATGACTGCATGAATGAAAATCATACCTGAAAAATGTATTAGAATTCTTTGAGGAAGTAACAAGCAGGATTGATTGAATGGGAAGCAGTGGATGTAAATAACTTGAATTTCAGAAGGCATGTGATAAGGTAAGGCTACTTAATAAGTTAAGAGCTCATGGTGTTGGTGATAGTATATTAGCAAGGATTGGCTAACTAGTAGGAGACAGTGTTAGGTTAAGTAGAGCATTTTCAGAATGGCAACCTGTAACTAGTGGAGTGCCACAAGGATCAATGTTGAGGCCACAATTATTTACAATATATACTCATGACCAGGATGAGGGGAGTAAACGTACTATGCGTAAGTTAAGGATGACACACAAATGGATGGAAAGGGAAGTAGTGAGGATAATACAATGAGTTTGCGGAGGGATATAGGCAAATTAAGCAAATGAACAAAGATTTGGCTGATGGATGTAGTATGGAAATGTGAGGTTATTCACTTTGGCAAGAAGAATACAGGAGCAGAATGTTATTAAATGGATACGAACTGCAGAAAGCTGCAGCACAGTCCTCATGCATACATTACAAAATGCTACACTACAAGTTCAGCAGACAATAGGGATAGTATGTGGAACATTAGCCTTTATTTCAAAAGGAATGGAGTATTAAAAGTATAGAGGTCTTGCTAAAACCATATGAGGCACTAATTGGACCACACTGGGAATGCTGTGAATAATCTTAGATACCGCATCTAAGGAAAGATATGCTGGTATTGGTAGCAGTCCATTGAAGGTTGATCCTGGCTATAGAGGTAAGGTTATGTAGGGTTGGGCTTGTATTCATTGGAGATTAGAAGAACTAGAGGAGACCTTATTGAGACATAGAGGATTCATAGCCAACATGATAGGATAAATGCAGAGTGGCTTTTATTCCTCTTGTGGGAGAGTCTAGGACCAGAAGACATAATCTCACAGTCAGTAGGTTGCTGTGTTAGGATAGAAATGAAGAGGAATTTATTTTCTCAGACATTAGTCAATTTGTGGAATTCCTGACAATAGAGGGCAGTAGAAGCTAGCTGTTTAAGTATATTAAAGGCTGGGACAGACAGATTTCAATTAGTATGTGGAACAAGGATCATTGGGAAAAGGTAGATGAGTGGAGTTGAGGATTATCAGGTCAGCCATGATCTCATTCAATGACGGAGCAGGCTTGATGGACCGAATAGCCGCCTCCTGCTCCTACGTCTTATGGACATAATTTGTCAAATGTCAAATTTATATATTAAAATGTCACACTTGTAATTATTTTAAAGCTCAGTATTCTAGTTTCATTTAGTTTGTCCTATTTGTTTATTTCGCTGTAAAATTTATAAGTCAAAGGATTCAAAGTGGTTTTTGACCTGCTATTTTGTTTTTGGTCAGAATATGTCAGTACACCTGGCTGCTTATCCATGCTTCATGATGGACACTGGGATATCCCTTAGCTGAGTATCATATTTAAATTGACATCAGGAAAGGGGAATTCTACCCTCTAGAAATCACTAGATATTTTTAGGTAGCTTTCTTCAAGCTCCATAGTGCATACATTTGCTTCATTGCTGACTGCAGAGTTCGGACCAAAATATCTGGTCTTTTCATGCTGATTATTATATTATGAGCCATGGGCTATATTTGTTTAAGCCATTTGTCTATTGCAATAATCAGTGAACCACTTTTGCTTTTGATTGCTGCAGTCCTACGTTGAGTATCAGGGAACACGCTTCAGATTCTGAATTGTCCAAAAGCAACACTGCTTGGGGCCTACAAATTAATCACTGTATTTATCCTTAATAGTATCATTTGGAGAGATTTATGTTCTAGTTTTACTGTGTATAAATTGAATTTACTTTAACATTGATTCATACACTTCCAAAACACCTTCTTGTTTTCTGCAGCCTTCACAGATTAAGTTCAGCTGTTTACCTGTATCAAGAGTTGAATGTATGTTAAAGCTGCCTTCACTAGACTTAGTGTTCTCGTCAAATAGAAGTGATCTGGAAAGCTTGGGTTTCTCGCATGCGTTCGATGCATCTCAAGTGTCTGCCACTGCCACTTCACTACTTGCTCAAACAGTATTAAAAACTGCTAATAAAACAGGTAAGTAGGTAAAGTAGTGCAAGAACAGGTGCTCCTCATTAGTTCATCTCTGCATGTTTTAAGAGGAACTGGACAATGATGTAAAGTATGACTCTATGACATCCTTGGCTCATTTTTTGAGACATTTCCTTATTTACAATATACAAAAGCAGAATTCATACTTGTGGGTTGTTTATGCTGTTATTTCTTCTACTGTTGACAGTTTGCTTTTACTATTTTATGAGAATGTGACATTATAATTCAACAACAGAATGTATGTATTTTCAAATTTGTTTGAAGAAACCATTTTCAATGGGTTAGTAATCCCAACTCCTCCATTTAAATTATAACTTTCATGATATCTACTCATAATCTGAAACTATTGCAATTAAAATGTGAATTGATCATGCTTTTATGAAAACAACAATTGCAGATATCAGTAAGATGGATTACATACTTCTCATCGCGAAGTCCTTGTTGTGGTTAATAATGACATGTAAATCATTTTCTACGTAGAGAAGACCTGTACTGTTATAATTCATGATGCTGTCAAACACTGCAAAGTCCTTACCAAGGATCTCCCATAGCAGGCTAACTGCTCTTTGCTTAAAGATTATCAAAAGCAGATGGTTTTATTTCACACTTAAGTACCAAATTTAATCTTGTGACAGTCGGACTGCTCCAAGGACCCTGGCTGGTGTCTTTGAATGTTCTGCATTACAAGGCAAATGTCTTTTCTACAATCTCAGCTGCTGCTATCACATTTTTCAGTTGATTTTCGTTTTCACTTCAATATCCAACAAAGCATATCAACAGACTTTTCTCATGTTCCTTTATATTTTAGTCCTAGTTTTGCTTCCAAACCTAGTCTAAGTTGTCAGATGGTTTGCTGATGACAGTTGTTATTTTCCGATATTAAGTAATTGGCCAGTTCCAGAATGATTTATGCAGGAAATTTCAAACCAGTTGTTGCACTCTCTTCTTCTGTAGCTGAGGTAGTTATCATTTTGCTCCAATGCCACAATCTGCAATAATGGCCAGAGGTCCCATCTCAATTTATGCACACTGAGTTCTATGATTTTAGTTTAGGTCAGACTTGATAGTGAGTTTCATTGAGCTCACCAAATCAGCATCAGTATTCAATTATTAATTAATGAGTTATTATTTCTTATGAAGTAGAAACAGGAGTGGGCCATTCAACCCCTGCAGCCTGCTCCATCATTCAACACGTCTGATTCAATATTCCTCATGTCTGCTTTCCTGTCCTTTCCCTATCACTCTTGATTGTCCTAATGATCAAGAATCTATCAACCTCAACCTTAAATATACACAAGGTGTCTGTCATCATAGCTGTCTGTGGCAAGGAATTCCATAAAGACTAAACCCTCTGTGAGAAGAAATTCCTCCTCATCTCAGTCTTAAATTGACACCCCTTTATTCTGAGACAATGTCATCCGGTTCTAGACTCTCCCATGAGGGGAAAACATTTTTTCAGCATTTACCCAGTCAAGCACCTTAAGAATCCTATGTGTTTCAATGTGATCACCGTTCATTTTTCTAAATTCCAACCTGTTTAGCTATTGCTGACAAGACAATTCCTCCATATCAGGAATCAGCCTAATGAACGTTCTCCGAACAGCTTCCAGTGAAATAATAGCTTTCCTTTAAGTAAGAGAACCAAAACTGCTCTCACTACTCCAAATGTGGTCTCGCCAGCATTCCATTATCTTTCCTGATTACCTGCTGCATCTGTGTGCTGACTTCTGTGTTTCATGCACAAGTACCCCCAATTCCCTTTGTTTTGCAGTTTTCTGCAGTTCCTCTCCATTTAAATAATATTCTGCTCTTTTGTTCTCCCTTCCAAAATGTACAACTTACGATTTTCCCACATAACAGTCCATCTGCCAACATTTTGCCCGTTTACTTAACCTATTGATATCTCTTTGTAAGTTGATTCTATCCCTCTCATAACTTGCTGATGGATCAGTTTAGGACAGGGACAATTGTGTCATCTAGTGTTTTTTAAAAAAAACTTTCGTCATGCATTGCTTTTTGACCTTCCTAATCCTGTGACAGTGACACCATCATAGGTAGCTGGTTGAAACTATTCATGTAAATGCTTTGATTTTCTTTTTATTTTCTAATCAACTTTATCAGAGATGTTATCACACACTTATGGAGCAAGTAAGACTTGACCCCAGGCCTCCTCGTGCAGAGATAGGGGTACTATAACTTGCAATCTTTGATATATTGCCTTTTTTCTTTTATCCAGAAGTGTTCTTTCGCACAACTGAACGTTTCTTTTTCATCACCCATGATATCTTTTCATCTATTAACTGAAACCAGTAAATCTCCTGTGTTTTCCAATTAATTAATTTATGTACAAAAAGCCCATTAAGAGCAATGAAAACCACCAAAAGTGAGACAGAGGTAGGGAGAAAGGAAGAAGGCTGAATTAAGATGGAGTTTGGAGTACGTGCTTCGTTTTTTGTTAATCATCCTGTTCACTGATGATGTAACACACTTGTCGAACAGGTGGTACATGAACCCTGGCCTACTGTACAGATGTAGGAACAGTACCATTGCACCACAAGAACACCTTGCTTTTTTTTTGTTTTATATCCAGAAATGTTCCTAGAACTGAACAGTTCTTTCCCATCACAAGTATGACACACTTTGATTCTGGATACTTTTTAACCATCCTGTTCAGAGATGTTATCTCAGACCTTTGGAACGTTTTGGACTTGAACCTGGATCTCCTGGCTTTGTTTAGCGAGTCTACCACTGCATCATAAGAACACCTTGCCTGTATGCTTTGGGTTTTTTTTAAATTGCATGCTATGAAGAAGATAGTGGAGTAATTAACTTCACCTGTTTAGTATCCACAGTTATTCAGCCTGATTGTTTAAAAAGCCTAAGTTATCACTATTATTTCTTAAGTGATATGTAAATAAGATTGAGGGACAGAACAATGCAGCTTCCTCAGAACCTCACGTGAGCTGAGAATTGTGGCCAAACCTCAACTGTATAAAAGTCATTTCGTAGGGTCAGGACTTGGGCTGGATCTGATTGGGCTTCAAAGCCATACTTTATAATGAGAAAGGCAGGATCCTATCAGAGACCTGGACCTCTGAAAATTGATGATGTAGTGGAATTAGAAGACGTTTCTTTGAAGAGAGCATAATTTCATATTTTGTTTTGAATATTTCAGAGTCACCAGAAAACTGGGAAAGGACCTTGAACCTTTAAATTCACTTAAGCAGAGTAATTGATAAATATGTTACTCCATAACCTAATAGAGAAGCTGGTAGGCATGTGTACTGATACATTTACAATATTAATCAAATTACTACCTCTACCACAATACTGAAAAAGGCTTTCTTATAGTCATGAATAGCACCCTGTGATTGTGATCACAGTAAACAATCATTCCACATCCTTCCTAACCTGGCTGCAACCTCTGACGTTGTTGATTGCACCATCCTTTTCCAATACACCAGCTTGGTTCAAAGGACTACCGCTTGGTGTCATGCTGCCAGCTCTAGAGTCCATCAGCAATCTATCCTTGACCATTTTCACTGTGGGATTTGTCTTGTCTAGTTTTATGATGAGCTGGATTAATAACACCCCATGGACATAATTTGAAACATACTGTTGGGTTTCATAAATACTTACAATATCCACCTCAAATCTTTCCGCTATTCCACTACATTGACTTATCAGACTATTAGTCTAGCATCCAGTATTTATTGAGCCAAAATGTTCTTATTCTCCATTGTAGTGACAAAACTGTTGTGTGACCAATGGAAGCCAAATGACATGCCAATAAGAGACACTGATTCAGAGTTCATTCATATAAAGCATGGACAGGTAGCACATATGTGATTTATGCTTCCATTCCATTAATACTAAAGAATATGGAAGAGGAATTAAGTACCATCACCATCACTGAAGAAGTGCTATTATACGTACTAATGAGGGTTAAAGGCAGATAAGTTCCCTGGCCCTGATGGTTTGCATCTTAGAATCCTAAAAGAGGTAGCTATAGAGATAGTGATGCATTGGTTGTAATTTTCCAAATACCTTTGAATTCTGGGGAAACAACAGAGAATTGGAAAACTACTCATGTGACACCTCTATTCAAAAAGGGAGAGATGCAAAAAGCAGGTAATGAGAGACTGATTAACCTAATATCCTTTGTTGGAAAAGTATTGGAATCAGTATTAAGGAAGTAATAGAATATTTGGGAAGTCATAATCTAATCAAGCAGAGTCAACTTGCCTTCATGAAAGAGAAATTATGTCTGATTAATTTATTAGATTTTGTTGAGGAAGTCTCAACCAGAGTGGATAGAGAGGAAACAGAAGATGTGTTGTATTTGGACTTCCGCAAGATGTTCAACAGGGTACCGCACAAAAGGTTAAGTCACAAGAGCACATGATGTTGGACATAGCATATTGGCATGGATAGAACATTGACTAATGACAGAAAACAGCAACAACAGGGATTAGATTTGGGACCACAACAACGTAAACTAATCACTTGGAAGAAGGAAGTAAATGTGCCGAAGCACATTTGCAGATGACACCAAAATGGGGGGTAAGGCAGGTTGTGGGAGGGATGCAAACTATTTGCAGAGAAATATTGATAGATTAAGTAAATGGGCAATAAGTTGGCAACTGGATTATAAGATGGGAAAATGCAAAGTTGTTTATGTTGGAAGGGAGAACAAAAGAACAGAATGTTCTTTAAATGGAGAAAAACTGTGAAAGCTACAATACAGAAACTTGGGGGTACATGTGCACAAAACACAGAAATATAGCACACAGGTGCAGCAGGTAATCAGAAAGGCAAATAAAATGTTGGCCCTTGTTTCAAGGGGTTTGGAGTGTTGGAGCAAGGAAGTCTTACTGCAATTATACAAGGTGTAGTCTCACTAACATGTGGAGTACTGAGCGCCGTTTTGGTCCCCTTATTTAAGCAAAAATATGATTTCATTAGAGGCTGTCCAGAGAAGGTTCACTAGGATGATCCCTTGTATGGAGGGATTGCCTTATGAGAAAAGCTAAACTGATTGGGAAGGATGAGAGGTGAGTACAATTTACAGCATATAAAACATATCTGGATTGGTATATGAATAGGAAGAGTTTAAGGGGATATGGGCCAAATTTTGGCAAATGGGACTAGATCAGATTTGAATGTCTGGTCAACGCAGACATGTTGGAGAGTAGGGTCTGTTTCTGTGCTGTATGACTCTATAATTGCACTCCTAATTTTAGAATGCAAAGCAAGACCATTTCAACCATGAAATTCAATTCTTTGACCCAATTATGTATTATCTTCTGTGTCTATAGCACTGTATCCATAGAAACTCATTTCTTCCAATATCATACGTCCTACCGTTTGAGCTTTCTGCAACTAGATTCTTTATTACAGGTCATTCATTAGCCATTAGTATTGCAAGGAGAGGTGACCAGATGTGATTGGTGCTTTCCGTTCCACTCCCAACAGGTGATAATCCAGTATTCGGGGAGAAGAATTCTGGTCTCCTGCCTGCTGGAGCAATGAGGAGCATTTGACTTTAACAGATACAAATATACTGATGCCAGTTAATCCATGATTTAGTAACTAAAACTTGCGTCTCTTCTTGATGAGCCAATCTGCAGTGGCTCTCGAGCCTATAACATTCTGACAGGCTGTTATGCTTCCATTTAGTCAATGTGTTATATAGCTACTTCAAACTTAGAGGCATAAATAATATGTATTTTTGCTCGTACAGCAAAAATGAATTTCATCCTGTTCAATGAATTTTCTTATTAAAAAAAAATGTCTATGCAGTCCCAAGTCAAGCTTGAAGAGAAATCTTGCTACTTCTTGGTGTCATACCTGACACAAAGGAAGGTTGCGGTCTCTGGAAGCTGATCATCTTAGCAGGATTTGAGCAAAATTCAGGTTTGAACTGATGAGTGGCAAGTAGCATTCATGCCGCACAAGTACCAGGCAACAGTACCACCAGTGAGAGTTTCTGATGATTTGCCTTTGATATTTAATGGCATTACTATTCCTAAATTCCCCACCATTGAGATTGACCAGAAACATAAATTGAGCAACCGTATAAGTACTGTGGCTACAAGAGCACCTCAAAGGCTCAGAATTCTGCAGTGAATAACAAACTGCCTCACTCCCCAGAACCTATCAGTATATTGCAGGTCATGAATGTAATAAATACACTCCATTGATTGTAATCGGATCATCATTTGCATTCTTGTGTAATCAAACTAATTTCTCTTTTGAAGGTACATCAACTGGATTTGGAAGCCCACTTGGAAGAAGTCGACATAATAGCAGTCAGTCTGATTTATCTTACTCCAGCACTACGGCATCAGGCTTGAGCTTTACAGCTTGCATGTCAGATTTCTCCCTGTATGTTTTTCACCCATATGGAACTGGTAAACAGAAAACAGTTACTGGTCTGACTCCTGGATCAAGTGCACCTGGTAAAAAGAATCCAAAATCATTTTATGTTTGCTGTTTATGTGTGACTGTTACAATATTACTTATGAAAAAATCTTTTTTGCTGTACTTTCTAAACGTTTTGAGTTTTTAACTAGTTATATAAATTGCATTCTAATTTTTGTTGTGTTTTCATTACTATTAATACTTCTCTGTTTATACTATTAAAGAAATATATATATTAAAGAAATATATATATTAAAGAAATACCCAAGTGGTTTGATATAGCTATGAGAGGGCGAATATAAATGATTGTTATCAACTTGACAATTTGTCAAACATGTTATCTAGAAACTATCAGAACCTGAATCTAATGTAAAGATGGAGTGCTGTGGAATCCAACACACGGAATGTAGAAATTGAAATCAACATGTTTATCAAGTTTTTTTTATTATAATAGGCTGCAGTAAGTTAATACACACTGAATATTTTGATGTAACTTAGCTTGAATTCTTATCTGTGATTTTTCTCATAAGTTGTAGATTTTAGCAAAATGATTCTGGCTAAGATTGTAAAAGAGGAAATAATAATGATGAGTAAGACAACCCTAATATACTATGAGCCAGGTTACCAGTCTGCTAGCGAAGACGTTGGGTGGCAAGGTGGCTCAGTGGTTAGTACTGCTGCCTCACAGCACCAGGGACCCAGATTCGATCCCACCCTGGCTGTGTGGAGTTTGCACATTCTCACCGTGTCTGCGTGGGTTTCCTCCGGGTGCTCTGGTTTCCTCCCATAGTCCAAAGATGTGCAGGTTCGGTGGATTGGCCATGGTAAATTGCCAATAGTGCTCAGGGATGAGTAGATTAGGTGGGTTATAAGGGGATGGGTTCTGGGTGGGATGCTCTGAGGGTTGATGTGGACTTGTTGGGCTGAAGGGCCTGTTTGCATACTGTAGGGATTCTATGACCTAAAGTGGCAAAATTGAATAACTTAAAAAATGGAAAGAGAATACACTGATTGATTTCTCATACTGTAGGTGCTGTTGATGAAGAAGCCAGTTCTGTCACCGGACGTAAGGATTCTCTGAGCATTAATCTTGAATTTGTGAAAGTCAGCTTGTCCAGAATGAGACGGTCTGGAGGGGGTTCACTGTTCGATAATCAAATACCAATCAAAATTAACAACAAAATGGAAACCACTTTAATTAATATCTCTGGTATGACAATCAAGTTTGTTGATTTCTGTATCAGTTCAATGGAATTATTTTACAATGTCATTTTTTTTGAACTAAACTTTATGGAGAATAGAGAGATTCAAGCAAATAATTTAAGGGATGCAGTTATGCATTTATGTAGTATCAAACGCAAATTATTAATTCTTGAATTGTAAACATTAAATTTGCACCGTTTTACCCGCAGGTGAGTCATTGAGTTGGTTTTTTTTTAAAAGAAGGTGATTTTTCATGTTAAAAATCAATAAACTAAATTTATTGCCAAATATACAGTTGGATGATCTAAGAAATTCAGATAACGCTTTGCATGCTAGGCTACCTGTGCTGGCTAGTGCCTGTACTGGAGAAGGGGGCAAATATAGTTTTGATGCTGTCAGAACATATAATAATTTTTTTGTGGGAATAGCTTCTTGTTTGCAAACTATCATGAGTGTGACAATACAGTTGAAAATAGTGCACACTTTGGAAGGTAATATGAGGATGTTTATGCATGGTGTTAATTTTCTGACTGAGTTAATCAAATTTTTGATCAAAATTTATTTTATTATTTCAAAACATACAAGAAATTGGAGGTATTTGAACAATTGCTGCAGAGTGAAAAAGGTTTTGTTTTGTGAAAAGCAACCTGGCTCAGCAGTCAACAATGAAGAAAACGTATCTTTCTCAAAATTAGCGTATTTCCTGTAGTTTGTCGATTTAAGATTTTGATTTTAAGAAGTACACACTTTTTTTGCCTGCAGCTGTGTGTGACATAGGATCTGCTTCCTTCAAGTATGATATGCGCAGACTTAGTGAAATTCTAGCATTCCCAAGAGCCTGGTACAGGAGAAGTATTGCTCGGCGCCTTTTCCTTGGTGATCAAACAATTAATTTACCAGGTAAAGTTGTGCCAAAGTGAATGTACAGTTAAAAGTACTTGAGAAAAGACTAATTAAGAAACTTCACATTGACAGCTTTTAAACTGCCTGAACTTATTGTTTGTTTTTGTATTAATGCAAATCTTAATGACAAAGAATAATTATTTTTGTCTTTTTGATTTTATTGGATAATTATTTTGTTCAAATTTATCTCTCTTCTTCCACGAAATGAGTATTATCAACATTCCATTTCACTCTTTAGTGTTATCTGTTCAGAATCAAACAATTATCTTTTTTCTTTCTAAACCCACAAGAGGGGAAAGGGGAGGTATTGGAATAGCAGTCCTTTCATCCAATGAGATGAAATGGGTGACATTGTACTTGATCAATGTTATGTAACTTGTTTTAGTCGACTTATTGAAAATATTCAGTCATTACCAAGTAGTAAATGTGGCATGCTGAATGATACAACCAAACGTTCAAGATTAGGTCTGAGGAATTGTACTGTGACTTGCTTTTATCAGACTATACCTGATCAACTATTATCCTCAAGACTGTAGACATGATATTGTGATGCTTCACTCATGTTAGAGACTGAATTATTAGGAAAGACTAGAACATTTTTTTTAAGTCTTGATATAATGTCTTACAAGAAGACATTTCAGAAGCTGCTAAATGCTATGATTAGAAGATGCCATGGTCATTTTGGATGAATGAGCCATTTGGCTTTCTTCATTTGAGCCTATCTTGTGAGATCATTCTCCATAGATCATCTAGTTAAAGTTAAATACATCTGCAATGAAATAATTATGATAGTAAATAACCTTAGCAAATGACTTCAAAGCAAAATCTAAAAAATATGGGACTGAATTTTCCCATATTTGGGAAAAATTTATTGTGGGCAGTCCACCATAGCCCATGTCAGTTACTCTTGTGCAATCTTTCGTTCTTTAATTATGCAGCTCATCTCTACATCGCCCATCTTAGGGAATTGTGAAGTATTTGCTGCTGCTGGGACATTTCGATGTTCATGTCATGGTGCTGTATTTTAACCCCAATTTCACGGCAGCATGGTAGCTCAGTGGTTAGCACTGCTGCCTCACAGCACCAGGGACTCTGATTCGATTCCACCTCAGGCGACTGTGTGGAATTTGCACATTCTCCCCACATCTGCGTGGGTTCCGTCCAGCTGATCCAATTTTGTCCCAAAGTCTAAAGTTGTGCCAGTTAGGTGGATCAGCCATGCCAAAATGCCCATTGTGTCCAGAGTTGTGCAGGCTAGGTGGGAAATGCAGGGTTACAGAGATAGGGTAGAGGGGTGGGTCTGGTTCGGGCTGCTCTTCAGGGGATCGGTGTGGACCCGATGGATCAAATGGCCTGCTCCCATACTGGAGGGATTCTATGATCCACAGAACATCCGGTACTAAGATCGTGGTTGGTGTGATTTCTCTCCACTTCTGCAGGCCCCTTATAAACCTTTATCTTCTCGGTAATCAAGGATTCATCTACCTCAGCCTTAAAAATATTTTAAAAATCTGCATCCACTACATTGGAGTAAGGGAAATCCAAAGGTTCTTAGCCTTCTGGGGACAAAAAATGTTTCCTCATTTCTGTCTTAAATGGGTGACCCCTTATTTTTTAAACTATAACTCCTAGTTCTAGATTGTCGCACAAGGAACAACATTCTTTCCACATCCACCCAGACAAGTCTCCTCAAGACATTTTGTATTTCAATTAAATCATCTCCGACTCTTCAAAGCTCCAGAGCTCAGATTCTTTCACCTGTAGCTTCTGTTTCAGGATTAGACTCAGGATCACAACCTAGTGAGCACATCACTTGACACATTTGCACAGCTGGTCGAAGAAGAAACACTCCAGTTCTGTCCTCCTCAGAGGACTACTAGAGATCAGGCACTTGCTCAGCCCCAGGAAGAAGATGTTCCCATATAGTCTTGAACATCAATGACATTGTCAAAATGCATAGGATTGTCAGAGGCACTCAGGTTGGATTGAAGGATTGAGAAGCCCACCAAGTTATGAATGCTGTGAATGCATGCGTCTGGCTGCCTCCATGGAGAAGCTAGCTACTGCAATGGAGAACCAGGTCCAGCACACTTAGTGTCTTCCAGATATGCATACAGATCTGCACTCAATCACTTTAGTTATTCGTGCTCAACAATCAATAGCAAGGCAAGAGAGGGACGAAAGACTTCAATCTCACTCCAGGTACCCCTTCCTGTTTGGGAGGTGGGGTGGTGCGAGCAGAAACCCATTGGGACCCATGCGCAGAACGCTAAGATGCTTCTTCTCAGGACATGCCCAGCCCATCCATCACCCCACATGTGATGACTAGACGCTCGAGCCGAGACCTCATGGCTCAACCAGCCCAGGGGACAAGCAAATCTTCCAGGGCAACTACGGAGAAAGCTCACTGAACACCAGCAGTGGAATTCAGGACTGCATTTAGATATTGAAATAGAGTCACACAGCACAGAAACAGACCCTTCGGTCCAACTCGTCAATGCTGACCAAGGTTGTGAGAGAGAAAACCTAATGAGGGCACGTACGTGACACAAGTTATACCTCATTGTGAATGATCTTTTCACTTTAGTAAATATATGTTCACTTGCACTCTTAAAATTGTTGCTCTAATTTCTTTGTAGCTGTCTAGTTTGATGAAGAATTTGAGATATGAGCGGTCTCTTCAAACCCCCCAATGGTGAAAGAAGTGGCCAGGCATTGATAACCTCTCACAAACAGATGACTGCTTTACTGCAGATAGCTTCAGACACATTATAGATCCATGAACCATAATGTTTATTGCAGCCAAGACATTGCACTTTAATGTGGACAACGCTGAGATGAAGAGCAGTAGGCAGGGAGTGTGGAAGAGCCTGTCTTGCATTGTTCACCTCACTTGTATCCACCCTGTGAATGAAAGCACGGAATCAGTGATGATTCCACACATCTCTGCAAGCAGTTTTTTTAATTTCATCTTTCAGCTTTTCAAGAGAGTGCATTGTGATTTAAGATTAGGAGGTGTATGTGGGAAGTTCCCATCTCTGCTGTCTTGCTACTGAGATATGCAGCAGTGAGCACTGCCTTTCTTGTGTTAAATGCTGTCATAAGACCATAAGAAATAGGAAAAGGACTAGGCCATTCAGCCCCTCTAATCTGCTCCACCTTTCAGTAGGTTCATGCCTGATCCAAGACTCCTCACATCTACTTTCCTGCCCTTTTCCCCTTAACCCGTGATTCCCTGACTGATCAAGAATCTACCTATCTCAGCCTTAAATATACACAAGTTCTCTGCCCCCACAGGTCTCTGTGGCAAGGGGCTCCAAAGACATTCACCCTTCTAAGGGAAGAACTCCTCCTTTCTTAGTCTTTCCTTGGCACCCCTTATTTCTGAGACTATGCCCTCTGGTCCTACTGTCCCATGAGGGGAAACATCCTCTCAGCATTTATCCTGTCGAACCCCTTAAGAATCCTATATGTTTTAATGAGATCACCTCTCATTCTTCTAAATTCCAATGAGTAGAGTCCCAACATGTTGCACCTTTACTTGTAAGACAATTCCTTCACACTGGGAATTACGCTGGTGAACCTTCTCTGAACTGCCTCCAATGAAATGATATCTTGCCTGTATTAAGGGGACCAAAACTGCTCACTGTACTCCAGATGTGGTCTCACCAGCACCTTGTGCAGTTGCAGTTAGGCATCCCTACTGTTGTACTCCGAACCTCTTGAAATAAGGGTCAACATTCCATTAGCCTTTCTGATCACCTACTGTATCTGTGTGCTAGCTGTCTGTGTTTCATGTGCAAGTACCCCCTATTCTCTTTGTGTAACAGCTTTCTGCCATTTTTCTCCCTTTAAATAATATTCTGTTCTTTTGTTCTCCCTTCCAAAAGCGCAATTTCACATTTTCCAATATAATACTCCATCTGCCAACTCTTTGCCCATTTACTTAACCTATCAATGTCTTTTTGTATCTCTCTTGCAGCCTGCCTTTCCACCTATTTTAATGTCACCTGCAGATTTGGCTACAGTACATTTACCTTTTTTCCTCCAAGTCATTAATATGTATAGTAAACAGTTATGGTCCTAGCACTGATCCCTGCGGAACCCCACTGATCACAGGTCACCAACCTGAAAAAGAACCCCTTATTCTCTCTTGCTGTTTCCTGCCCATGAGCCAGTTCTCTATCCATGCCAATAACACCATGAGCTCTTATTTTAAGACATAATCTTTTGTGAGGTACGTTGTTGAATGTCTTGAGGAAGTCCAAATGAAACAGATACTCCTTCCCCTCTATCCATTCTGTTTGGGACTTCCTCAAAAAACTCTGACAAGTTAGTCAGATATGATTTCCCTTTCATGAAGCCATGTTGACTCTGCTTGATTAGATTACAACTTTCCAAATGTTCTGCTACTATTCCCTTAATTACCGATTACAATACTTTTCCAACAATAGGTGTTAGGCTAATTGGCTTATAGTTATCTGTTTTTTGCCTACCTCCCTTTTGAATAGGGGTGTAACCGTAGTTTGCCAATCCTTTGTTACTTCTCCAGAATCCAAGGAGTTTTGGAAAATTACAGCTAATGCATTTGCTATCTCTGTAGTTACCTGTTTTAAAATCCTAGGATGCAAGCCATTTCTCTAGCTTTTTTGATGGTGATGGTCCTTAGTTCCTCCATTGTATTCTTTAGTATTAATGGATTGTTTAATGCTCCACCATAAAGACTGACGCAAAATATCTGTTCAACTCCTCTGTGATTTTCTTGTTGTCCATAACTGTCTTACCGGATTCATTTTCTTAGGGGCGTACAGGATGCTCATGCATTTCAGGACAATTTAGCGATCTGTGCAAGCTCTGAAATGAAGTGTGAAAGTGTGGTGCCTCAGAATTGCCAGAACTGTTGCCCATCGTTTGGAAATGAACTGCATATCATATCATATCCTGACTGAAATGTTTTTTTAAAAAACCCTAGCCTTAGTGCCTGCCATGTTGCTGCTCAATCTCACTGACTACTGGTTTCTCCCAAATGACAAGGAGGTGATAGGACCCCCTCCCAAACAAAAAAAAGGCCCTGACCAATACAAACCATGTCCTTGCAAACTCAAAAGTTCAGTGTGAGAATGTGGCAGCTCTGAAGCATTGTCTTCCAGTATCAGGTATGAAAGGCAATGCAGACATGGCAAACCCAAGTGTGACTTCAAAGCTTTGCATTTGCAAACCTTTGTCTATCTAGCAAGACAAGGGGCAAATTTATGTAAAATATGTAATTTTCATAATTGCTTGAGGTTGTAAATTTTAATGTACATTCATGCAATAAGCATGACGCCACTTGGGTGTTATGAGTCCATCAGTAATGCAAAACTAAAACAATTGTCTGCAAAAGTGTCTCACATTCAAAGAATTAAACTCTGCCCACCCCTCTCAAGAAAAACATCAATTTATTCTGGAAGTCATGGCAGCCATTTTGCCGTGTTATTGTGTTGTTGAGCATAGAGTGAAGATGGCAAGGTTTCAGCTTTACAGCCATGTAGGCAACATTGCTGCCAGAGTCAGCCTATGTGGCAAAGTAAAGGAGTCAACACCAACTTATTGTTACAGAATATGAGACAGTAAGGACTGCAGATGCTGGAAGCCAGAGTCAATAAATGTGGAGCTGGACAAACACAGCAGATCAGACACCATCAGAGGAGCAGGAAAGTCAACTGTTAGCCTTAGTAGAGACCTTGTCTCCATAATGAGGACACCTTTCATCATATAATGTAGCAGTACCATACTGGGTGGATGAAACCAAGGGTAGATTTAGGTGTCCAAAGCTGGTCTTCCACAGGTGCTGTAAGCCATCAACAGAATTATGTAACACTAACATCATGAGTCAATATATCAGCATTCCTTCTTGGAGCTTTAGACTTTAACAGCGCTATGGTGTTCTGTAACCAGTTGATCAAATCAAAGCTGTTTAATCCAACATGTGAACATCAACAGAAGAAAAATTATGGTGCGGCAGATAGAAAGTCCAAATAAGGAACTATCCTATTTGTAGGTGGAATAAAGAATAAATGAGTGATAAAGTGATAATTGAATTTATGGAGGGTGTTGCGTATTTGGAATGTGCTGCCAAAGGAAGTGGTAGAGGAGAATACAGTGACAACATTTAAAAGACAGTTGGACAGGTACATGGATAGGAACGGTTTAGAGGGATGTGGACCAAATACAGGCAAATTAGACTAATTAAGTTTAGGAAACCTGGTCAGCATGGACAAGTTGGGCCAAAAGGTCTAATTCCGTGCTTTATGACTCTGTGACTTTATGACTAAGATATTTGTGAAGAGGATTTAGCAGACTAGGATATAAAAATAAATTCAATTACTTCTTTATCACTCATTCTAAAGCTATCCTCAGGACTTGGCAGGCTCACGCATTGATGGTACTATTAAACAAATCTTGGTAGACGTCGAAGTCCCCCTCCCAAAGTGTATTCTACATTCCGGCTTCCCATAATTGGTATACAACAAACAATCTGGAGAGTGGAAGCAAAAAGTGAAATGCCTTTTACAGCTGGGTGTTGTCCATTCATGTGTTTCTGGATGATAGAAGCAGAAGCTGAAATGGGAGGATCCTTCACAAAAGGAAGTACAATGCTGGTCTGAGGCTGTGGAAGACCGTGTCCTGGACTGCTTGGAGTTGGTGGACTGGACTGTGTTCAAGTACTTAGCAGAAAACCTAGACGAGTACACCACCACCATCACGGACTTCATTAGCAAATGAGTGGAGGACTGTGTACCAAAGAAGTCAGTTTGAGTGTTCCCCAACTGTAAACCTTGGATGAACCAGGAAATCCACTCCCTACTGAAGACCAGACATGCAGCATCCAAGTCAGGTGACCGGGACCACTACAGGAAATCCAGATCTGACCTCCGCAAAGCCATGAGGGAGGCCAAGAGGCAGTACCAGACCAAGTTAGAGGCCCAAACTTACCAAACAGACTCCCACCGCCTATAGGAAGGCCTCAGCAACATTACAGGATACAAAATGAAGCAGAGCAAGATAGCAGACATAGACACACCCTAATGTACTCAATGCTTTCTATGCTCGGTTTCAGCAGTCTGTCAGCGGTGTGGTGACGCCTGCCCTGACAACCCAGGACACACCTGTTCCCTCCATCACCACTGCAGACATCAGTTTGGTCTTCCTAGGAATCAACCCCAGGAAAGTGACCTGTCTAGACGGTGTCCCCAGCCAAGCACTCGGATCTTGTGCAGACCAACTGGTGGAGGTATTTACCAACATCCTCATCGCCTCCCTCCTACAAGCCAAAGTTCCCACCTGCTTCAAGAAGATCGCCATCATTCCTGTACCTAAGAAAGCACATGTAAAGTGCCTTAATGACTACTGACCAGTGGCTCTGACTTCAATAATCATGAAGTGCTTCAAGAGGCTGGCCATGGTCTACATCAACTCATCTCCCAACCTGTCTCAATCCACTACAATTTGCCTACCAACAGAACAGGTCCATAGCAGATGCTATATCCCTAACCCTGCACTCATCCCTGGAACATCTGGACAACAAAGACACCTACATCAGACTCCTGCTGTGGACTACAGCTCCACCTTCGACACTTTTAACATTCCCAGACTGATCTCAAAACTCGGTGACCTTGGTCTCAGCACTGCCCCCTGCAACTGGATCCTCAGTTTTCTGATCCACAGACTGCAATCAGTGAAGATAGGTAACTGTACCTCCTCCACAATAACACTCAACAGTGGAGCCCCCCAAGGATGTGTCCTCAGCCCCCAACTGTACGCCTGTACACCCACAACTGTGTTGCCAAATTCTGAATGAATGCCATCTACAATTTCGCTGATGACACCACTGTAGTGGTACAGATATCTAACAACAATGAGTCAAAATACAGGAGGGAGATAGAGGTCTTGGTGACATGGTGTAATGAAAACAACTTCTGTCTCAATGTTGGCAAAACTAAAGAAGTGATCATTGATGTCAGAAAGAAAGGGAGGAGAACAGGCGGCTCGGTGGTTAGTACTGCTGCCTCACCAGGGTTCAATTCCAACCTCGCATGACTGTCTACGTGGAATTTGCACATTCTCCCTGTGTCTGCATGGTGTCTGCTGGGTGCTCTGGTTTCCTCCCACAGCCCAAAGATGTGCAAGTTAGGTAGATTGGCCATGCCAAATTGCCCATAGTGTTCAGGGATGTGTAGATTAGGTGCAATAGCCACGGGAAATGCAGGGTTACAGGGATAGGGTAGGGGAATCAGCCTGGGTGGGATGCTGTTTGCAGGGTTGGTGTGGACTCGTTGGGTTGAATGGCCTGCTTCCACACTGTGAGCATTCTATGATTCTAGGAACATGCCCCCCTCTACATCAATGGAACTGAGATTGAGAGGGTAGAGAGTGTCAAGTACCTAGGAGTGACGATAACTGACAATCTGCTGCACTTCCCACATAGGTGTGACAATCAAGAATGCTCAACAATGCCTGTTCTTCCACAGGTGGCTCAGGAAATTCAGCATGTCCATGACGTCCCTCTTCAACTTCTACAGATGCACCATTACAACCATACTCCCCTGTATGGCAACTGCTTTGCCCAAGACCGTACAAAACTACAGAAGATGGTGTGCATAGTCCAGACTATCACGGAAGCCAACCTTCCAATCATGGACACAAATTACCCGGCTCACTGCCATGGAAAGGCTGCCAATGTCATCAAAGACCCATCTTTGATAATGATCTCTTACAACCTCTTCTATCAGGCAAAATATACAGAAGCCTGAACACACACAAGCAGATTCAGGAACAGCTTCTTCCTGGATGTTATTAGACTGATTGATGGATTCTGTAGCCTCAGTAATGCTGATCTCGTTAACGTTGGTCTCGCCTGGTGCATGCCCTATGCAATGTAACCTGTATGTCTCTGCCAAAGTCTTTTTGATCCGTACGTCCTTGCTTCCAGTGATCTACCTGTACTGCTTGTAAACCAAGCTTTTCACTGCACTTCGGTGCATGTGACAATCAATCAATCAGAAAGCAAAATGGAGATGAGAAATAGGAGCAGGTGAAGGATAGATTCTTGGCTCCACACTCCGAGAACATAGTAGAAGCCACTCACGGCAACTCTGGCTACAGTCGTTCATTCAAAATGTAACTTATTCTCGTTTCCTTCATTATTTACGTACTTATTACTTGAAATGCATCAATGCATTTGAACTACTCAATGAAACAGAAAACTCCACATTCCACTCTGTTTCTGGTTCAAAAAGCTTTTCTGAATTTCTTATTGGGTTTATTAGTAACTGTCTTGTGTTTATACTTCATACATAAGGATTCATAAATTTTATTTGGCACTTAAATTTATCTAACCTCGATGAAAACTTAGATCTGAATCTCAACTCTAAAACAATGATGGATTAGTGTTGTATCAGTCAATAGATGTAAAGCTGGAAAATGACAGCAGGTCAGACAGCATCTGTGGAGCAGGACAGTCAACGTTTCGGGCCAAAAGCCTTCGCAGAACTGGAGAAGGCGAGGGGAGCCCAGAAGTAAATAGGGTGAGGGGGGTGGGCTTGGGGGAAGGGTAGGTGGGATGGTCATAGGTTGATGCAGGTAGGGGATTATTGTGATTGGTCAGTGGGAAAGGTAGAGCAGATAGGTGAGTAGGATGATGGACAGGTTAGGTCAGATCATGGAGGTAAGGAGGAGGGGGAGGGCTGGACATGGGATAAGGCTAAGGGTGGAGGGATTTTGCAACTGGTGAAGTCAATATGGAGGCCATTGGGCTGTAAGTTCCCAAGGCAAAATATCAGGTGTTGTTCCTCCAGCTTATGCTTGGCCTCACTCTGACAGTGGACAAGGCCAAGGATGGACATATCACCAGGGGAGTGGGAGGTTTAATTAAAATGGATGGCAACTGGAAGGTCAGGTTGGTTGATGTGTGTAGAGTGCAGATGCTGCTTAACTGGTCCCCAAGACTGCGTTTGGCCTCCCCGATGTAGGGGAGACCACGTCGGGAGCAACGGATGCAATAGATAAGGTTGGATGAAGTGCAGGTGAATCTTTGCGAGATCTGGGAGGATTGTTTGGCGCCTTGGATGAAAGTGAGGGGGGAGGTGTAGGGGCAGGCGTTGCACCTCTTGTGGTTGCAGGGAAAGGTACTGAGTACGGTGGAGAGGCTGGTGGGGAGTGTAGAGTTGACAAGGGAGTTGTGGAGTGAACGGTCCCTGCAGAAAGCAGACAGGGGTGGGGAAAGAAATTATTTTGGTGGTAGCGTCTGATTGCAGGTCGCAGAAATTGGAGGATGATGCGTTGGATTCAAAGGTTGGTGGAGTGGCACGTGAAGACAAAGGGAACTCTATCCTTATTGTTGTTGTGGGGAGGAGTGTTTGAAGGCAGAAGTGTGGTATATGGAGAGATGCAGTTATGGGCTTCCTTAATTACAGAGGAGGGGGAAATTCTGGTCCTAAAGTAGGGGGATATCTGGGATGTCCTGAAGTAAAACTCCTCATCCTAGGAGCAGATGTGGCAGAGATGGAGGAATTAAGAGTATGGGATAGCATTTTACAGGAGGGTAGGTGAGAGGAGGTGTAGTTGTGGGAGTCAGTGGGTTTGAAATGGATGTCAGTGGTGAGTCAGTTTCTGGAGGTGGAGATGGAGAGGTCCAGGAAGGGGAGGGTGGTGTCAGAAATAGTCCAGGTGAGTTTGAGCATGCAGTGGAAGGTATTGGCGAAGTTGATGAATTGCTCGAGCTCCTGCGAGGCAACATCAATGCCGTCATCAATATAGCGGAGAAAGAAGTGAGGAATGGTGCTGGTGTAGCTGCTGAAGAAGGACTGCTCCACGGATCCTACAAAGACTCGGGCATACCTCAGGCTCTTGCAGGTGCCCATGGCCAGCTCTTTGGTTTTTTAGGAAGCGGGAGGAATCAAAGGAAAAATTGTGGAGGGTGAGGACCAGTTCTCTGCAT
The DNA here is from genome assembly GCA_024137785.1 of Ginglymostoma cirratum. Classification (NCBI taxonomy): domain Eukaryota; kingdom Metazoa; phylum Chordata; class Chondrichthyes; order Orectolobiformes; family Ginglymostomatidae; genus Ginglymostoma; species Ginglymostoma cirratum. The sequence continues at coordinate 6,258,483 of JAHRHZ010000218.1, forward strand.
TTGGTTAAGGAACTCCCTACCAACATTCATGACACAACCCACACCTTCCATCTTTTCCAAAACTTTCAATTCCCCAGCCCCCAACACCTCATCTTCACCACGGATGTACAGTCCCTTTACACCTGTATCCCCACACGGAGGACCTAAAAGCCTTCCACTTCCTCCTCTCCATTAGGCCCAACCACTCCCCCTCCACTGACGCTATCATTCACTTGGCAGAACTAGTCCTCACCCTCAACAATTTTTCCTTTGGTTGGTAGGAAGTGGAAGGAATCAAAGGGGTGACAGTGGGCACCTGCATGCCCTCGTGCTATGCCTGCCTCTTTGTAGGATTGGCGGAACAGTCCCTCTTTAACAACTACACCAGCACCATCCTCACCTCTTTCTCCGCCATATTGATGACTGCATCGGTGCTGCCTTGTGCTCCTGCGAAGAGCTCGAGCAGTTCATCAACTTCGCCAATACCTTCCATCCTGCCCTCACATTCACCTGGACTATTTCTGACACCTCCCTCCCCTCCCTGGATCTCTCTGTCTTCATCTCCGGAAACTGACTCACCACTGACGTCCATTTCAAACCCACTGACTCCCATAACTACACCTCCTCTCACCTACCCTCCTGTAAAAATGCTATCCCATACTCTCAATTCCTCCACCTCTGCCACATCTGCTCCCAGGATGAGGAGTTTTACTCCAGGACATCCAGATATCCCCTACTTTAGGACCAGAATTTCCCCTCCTCTGTAATTAAGGAAGCCCAAAACTGCATCTCTCCATTCCCCACACTTCTGCCCTCAAATCCCCTACCCCCAACAACAATAAGGGTAGAGACTCCTTGGTCCTCAGGTACCACCCTGCCAACCTCTGAATACAACGCTTCATCCTCTGACATTTCTTCCATCTGCAATCAGATGCCACCACCAAAAAAAATTTCCTTCCCTACCCGTGTCTGCTCTCTGCAGGGACCATTCATTCCACGACTTCGTCGAACAATGCCTGATATTTCACCTTGGGAACTTACAGCCAAATGGTCTCAGCACTGACTTCACTAGCTTCAAAATCCCTCCGCCTTATCCCATGTCCATCCCTGCCCCTTCTCCTTGCCTCTCTGACCTGACCTAACCTGTCCATCTTCCTACTCACCTATCCGCTCCACTCTTCCACTGACCAATCACAATAATCCCCTACCTGCATCCACCTATCATCATCCCACCTAACCTTCCCCCAGCCCCACCCCCCCTTGCTCTATTCACATCCAAGTGCAATACACATCATTTTCATAGGAATGGGGGAAATTTGGGAAGGATTCTTATTTACTTATCTGTCGTTCATGGGGGTAACTGCATATATACAGATGCAGATACCTCAGGCTGATCTGAATTTTGCTTGTAGAATGTCCAAAACATGACTTATGTGCTTCGAAACTGGAAGGAAAAGGTCTACAACTGCTGCATCCCTTTGGAAAGGTAGGATACCATGTTGCAAGTTGTCCCTGGGAGGTCAACTACCCTTTGGGAGAGACAAGCTGCTCTTTAGGATTTTTAAAGTAGGCATGAGTGTATGTAAGAAATTCATAAACCCCTAGGAATCGTCAACGTCTATGGAACTTTCAAGCTAACTGAAACTGTCAGTTGAACCATCGAAGAGTCTCATGAAGGCAAGTAAAACTCCTGCCCTTCAAGTGTTGGGAAAACAGTCTGCAGCTTTAAAAAACCGGTGTTTGCTGTTTTATTCTGTTGACATAACCTTGAGGATTAATGTCGTAGGTTTGGTGCTGCAAGACTGATTTCATGCTCCGTAATTACCACAGAAGGTTGTTTGGTTCACCATTTGATTAATAGTTCCGAATAGTTATAAACACTTTGAAGTGTAACCGTCAATGTCAGTGCTAGTTTTTATAATGAATTAAAAGGAGTCAAATGTAGTGACCTTTTTTTTAAATTGATGTGATTTTTTAAAAAATAATTTCATTAATACTCAATTAAGATCTTTATTTAATCTCAGCATCAGTGCTGAAATCTGCCCACAATGAATATTGGGTGAGTGGTCATGTTAGGTGTTAGGGAAAAGGGAAGTGGAAGATTAGCGAGTGCATATGGTTTAATATGAGTTGGAACTAAGTTGGCATAGAGGCTATAAAGGGCCATTGGTAGAGGGACATAGCTTGGCTTGGAGGCTGTTGGGACTATGGTTGGTAGGTGGCATGGTAGCTGAGTGGTTAGCACTGCTGCTTCATAGTGCCAGAGACCCAGGTTTGATTCCAGCCTTGGACTACTGTGTGGAGTTTGGACGTTCTCCCTGTGTTTATGTAAGTTTACTCTGGGCGCTCCCAAAGATGTGCAGGTTAGGTGGATTGGCCATGCTAAATTGTCCCATAGTGTCCAGAGTTGTGCAGGCTAGGTGGGCTAGCTATGGTAAATGTGGGATTACAGGGGTTGAGTAAGGGGCTATGTCAGGGTGGATGCTCTTTGGAGGGTCATTGCAGACTTAATGGGCTGAATGGCCTCTTTATGCACTGTAGGCATTCTGTGATAATAAGGCAGTGTCTGGGTGGGGCTGAGGGCTGGAGGCCCTTTTAATTATTTTGACACAGCGCTGGTGCAGTGAGGCAGTCCTTTTGCCGGATTGCCACTGCACTCATTCAGTGGTAGTCTGCCATGATTCCCATAATAGCCAGCCTCCCTTAAAAAACAAACTAAAGTTCGGAGTTCTGGGATACTTAATTTCAGGGTTTGGCTTGTAAGCCCAGGAATTGTACCAACTCTGCATTTTATACTTGGGGACAAAAATTCAAACCATGAATTATGAACTTGCAATTAAGTTTTCTACTTTTTTTAATGTTGGAATTTTAAAATAAATTTTACAGTTTCCGGACCTGTGACACCAGATTCCATTGAAAATCAGCAGCTTTCACCTGAATCAACACGCAAGGCTTATTGGCGTACCTGGGAGCAATCAGCACAGTCTTCTAATTATTCACACCCAGCTCAGACATCAAATGTCTTCAACGACATGACTTCAGCAACATCTAATAGTACATCGCCAGCTGGCCTGATTCATAGTGTGAAATCCCCTTCAGCTGTCCGATCTAGAACAATTTCAGACTCATCTGCTCCAAGAAGAGGTACAAACAAGAAATATTATTGACACTAAGATTTGTAATTAATTGATATTAAATGCTGTGACCTTACGTTATATAACTGTATTGCAAAACTGTAGTTACTTGTACATATGGCAAATTTAACATATATATTATGAAGCACATCTGCAAACAAAATTTGCATTGATGGGAAACCATGCTGCTTGTGTGATATGGAGGTTGATATAGTATTATGCGTCACCTGCTAAATAGTATATTTTAAAGTAAGAATATAAATAATCAACATGAGTAAAACCATTTTGTATAGTACATCTTGTATTAAATGATCAAATGGTACATTGCATTTGTCTGCCACAGTACTTAGTTTATTCATTGGTTCAGATAAGCACTTTCTATCTGCTTTCTGAACTCCAGACCAACAAAGATCCCATTGAAAAGTAATTTGCAAAAGGCCAATTTTAACCAATTCGATTACTGAATCGTTTTTTTTTTTCCCCCGCCAGAAGAGGTTTCTTAGTTTATACTTAACTGTTGCATTCACTTTAACTTTGACATCATGGAAGACTAGTTCTTATCACCACATAGATGTGCCTTAGAAGCAGAAGAAGCACGAAAAGGAGGAAGAGCAGGCGAGGCATGGACCACACAGTGTCCAGAGCTGCTAATATTCTCAGAAAGAACTTAACGTAAACCATCCTCAATATGTCATGTCCCAAAATTCTTATCACACTCCTTACTTACCACCTTCTTAAATAATTGAGTTGCCTTTTTGCAAAGATTTAGTGCCTATCTCATGTGCTTGTTTATGTATTTAAGTGTTGTTTTGAAGTACCTGGTTCCAATGCTACAGCTTTGGAAGTTGGAAGGCTACCAAGTTTCAATCAAGGACATATTAGGTGGGATGTCTTTATGCTATAGACTGCTGCATCATGGCATGTACCAGAGCAATCTAGATAGGTGTTAATGTGGTATGAACAAAAGCACTGTGGAAATTGCAGTGGGAAATAACACAATCATGCTGTCAACCTGAAAGCGAACAGCAAATGTTTCAGAGATAGTAGGAACTGCAGATGCTGGAGAATCTGAGATAACAAGGTGTAGAGCTGGATGAACACAGCAGGCCAAGCAGCATCAGAGGAGCAGTCATCCGTGGGTGCTCCAACAGTGGCCACATGGCCACATGGCCAATGGCGGCGGGCACATTGTGGGGAAGGTCCTGGGTAGGGTTGAGGATTTGGGAGGTGGAGGAAGCCCATCTTCTGAAGAAGAGTCTAGGCCTGAAACGTCAGCCTTCCTGCTCCTCTGATGCTGCTTGGCCTGTTGTGTTCATCCAGCTCTACACCTTGTTATATCAGAGAACAGCAAATGCCTGCCCATAGAGACAATATCAAGCATGTCCTGGCAATACTCTTCAATGTCCATGTTCTTCTGTGTGAGAATAGATTGTTTAAGTGGTGTTGCTGTAGGATCCCTCTCAACTGTATTCTCTCAAACCAATCTGAGAGCTATTTGAGTTTCTATGGGAGGTTTGAAAGCTCTCAGGATAAGTTCGGTAGCAGGTGGGCACCTCTCTTTCAAATGGTGGAGCTGACAACTCGATCCGCATTAGACAGAATAAATTCTCGTTTCAGCAAATCCAGATTACAAATGTGACATCGTTCGCAAATTCATTGGCAGTGATCTTACTGGTATTCCTTTCAACCATGTCACAATTGCCCATCACTACTGTCAGTTTGCCAGAGCCCCAAAACTGTTGCCCCTCACTATCCACAAAGGCACAGACAAAATTTGAGTATGGGTGGTACAAACAGAAGCAGGAACAGTACTGATGGTGCACTAGATAAAGCTGGACTTGTTTTAATTCTGTATTTAATTCTAAACCAGAATAAACAACAAATTCATTTGTTTCCATGTTCCACTTAAAGGAATAAAGTAAATATATTGCATGTTTTCATTATCCTTTATCCTTCTGTTAATTATGCAGTATTCTCCTGTTGTTGATAGATTCCATTACTAAACTCAGTACGCCATCATTCAGTAAGAATGGAAAGACAGCAAACCAACAAACAGCACCCTGGGAGACATTGGTTGTTTTTGCAATTAACCTGAAGCAGCTAAATGTTCAAATGAATATGAGTAATGTCATGGGGAATACCACGTAAGTTGCAGGATTTTACACTATGCTTACAATTCTTGTATCTTTTTTTCTAGGGATGTCTGTATTGTAAATCTACTGTAAATTTTACTCTACAACAATGAATATTTGAGAATGAGTCAAATATTGTCATAAACACTAAAATAAAGCAAAGAACCGCAGATGCTGAAGATTTGACAAGAAAACAAAAATTGTTAGAGAAACTCAGCAGGCCAGGCAACATCTGTGGAGAGATAGCAGAGTTAATGTATTGAGTCCAGTGACCCTTCTTCAGAACTGGGCAGACAAAGGAATAGTTGATAATAAGCCAGGGATGAAGAAAAACAGATAACGGGGACCGTGAGTAGATGAAAATAGGTTGGCTGTGCTGAAAGCAGCCTATGTCGTCGACAGCTTAGGGTGTGGGGGTCGGTCAAGGACATGGAAAGAGGTGTTCAGATCTGAAATTATTAAACTCAACAGTGAGTCCTGACAGTTGCAGGGTCCCCAATCTGAAAACAAGATGCTGCTCTTCCAACTCGTACTGAGCCTCACTGGAGCGCTGCAGCACGCCTGAGACAAAAGTGTTTGCTAGAGAACAAACATTTGGTTTGTTGAAGTGGCAGGCAACTGGAAGTTCAGGGTTATTTTTAGGTAGGTATTCTGCAAAGTGGTCTCCCCAGCACAGAGGAGACCACATTATGAGCAACTAATGCAGTAGACTAGATTGAGTGAAGTGCAATTAAACTGCTGCTTCACCAGGAAGGTGTGTCTGACACCTTGGATAGTGGGGAGAGAGGAAGTAAACGGGCTGATGAAAGGTCACTGGACTCAATATTAATTCTGCTTTCTCCCTGTAGATACTGCCAGACCCACTAAGTTTCTCCAGCAATTTCTATTTTTTGTTCCGTGTGTGCAGAAGTAAAAATTTTAATTTTAATGTTTACAGACTTGCTGTTTTAAATACATTCTTCTTTATAAGCTATACATTAAATTTTAGTTTACCAAGCAATCACAGTTTCAAACCAATTTGTTGAGTTTTCTTTTTCTGGCACAATCTCAGGATAATTTACTGCTTTCTGACACATTGCTGTTGGCTTACTATGAATTCAATCACAAAATTGGTTTAGACCAAAAAGCCCTTAAGCCCGTTTTATCCGTAACATATAGATTAACGCATTGCTAGCATTTAATATGGAACTGGTCTTAGACAAACCTCTGGCATCCTATTTTACATCTATTGTCTAAATACTTCTCAATATCATTCCGAAACTCGAATTTAGCAGATTAAACATGTGCTTCTTGCTTTGTTCAGAGGTCACTTTACACCAGGTTATAGTCCAACAGGTTTGTTTGAAATCACAACCTTTCAAAGTGCTGTCCCTTCATCAGGTGAAGTGTAGAAAGGCATATAGGCATAGAATTTACGGCATATAGATCATAAGCTCATACTAATGGTGTGAGTGGAATGTTGACAGGTTTAACAATAAGTCTCTGCAGGTGCTGTAAAGTGTCAATAGCTGAATAACAAGTGAAGGAATTACCTAAAATGCAATTAATTGAGGCAGTGATAATCACAAAAAGATAACAATACAGTGTTGCTGGAGGCGAAACCTTTGGCTGGAATAACATGATAAGTATAAGAGTCGCATGCCAAGAGTCTAACCAAGTAACAAGTAATCCAAAACTGTACAAACTAATTACAGTAGAAAGATCATGACAAGCTGTCAAGGTGATGGTGTCAAAACAGTACCGTAAAGAAGATTTTACAGATGCAGAACCGAATGGTGGGGTCACGCAACATGAACCCAAACCAAAATTGCAGTTGAGGCCATCTTCATGGGTATGGAACTTGGCTATCGGTTTCTGCTCAGCGATTCTGCATTATTGTGAATCGCGAAGGCTGCCTTGGAAGACGCTTACCCAAAGATCAGAAGTTGAATGTCCTTGACTGCTGAAGTGTTCCCCGACTGGGAGGAAACATTCCTGTCTGGCGATTATTTTGTGATGTCCATTCATCCGTTGTCATGGCATCTGCATTCTCTCGCCAATATACCATGACTTGGGGCGTTCTTACCTGCAGCATATGAGGAAGGCGACACTGGCAGAGTCACATGAATATCTGCTGTGTATGTGATGAGTGGTGTTCCTACGTGTGATGGTAGTATCTATGTCAATGATCAGGCGTATCTTGCAGAGGTTGCCGTGGCAGGATTGAGAGGTGTTGTGATCAATTTGTCCTGAAGTTCTGTACTCATGAAGATGGCTTCAACCGTGATCTTGGGTTCATGTCACTCTATTTGTAACCCCACCATACTGTTGTGTATCTATAAAATCTTCCTTACTGTTCTGTTTTGACACCATCACCTTAAAAACCGGTTGTGATCTCTCTACCTTAATTAGTTTGTACAGTTTTGGATTACTCATTACTTTGGTTAGACCCTTCGCATGTGACTCTTGTATCCAACATGCTATTCCAGTCATTTGGTTCATCTCCAGCATCACTTCATTTTTAATTTTTTGTAATTATCTCTCTGCTGCAATTAACTGCATTATAGTTTATCCCTTCACTTGTTATTCAGCTGTTGACACTTAACCCACACTATCTAACACTTTTTATCACCTGCAGTGACTTATTATTCAACCTGTCAACACTCCAGTCACATCATTAGTATGATCTTTTGATCTCTCTGCTACAAAATTCTGTGCCTATGTGTCTGCCTACATTTCACCTGATAAAGAGGTAGCGCTTCGAAAATTTGTGATTTCAGATATACCTGTTGGACTATGTCCTGGTGTAATGTGACTTCTGAGATAACAAGGTGTAGAGCTGGATGAACACAGCAGGCCGAACAGCATCAGAGAAACAGGAAAGCTGACGTTTTGGGTCTGGACCCTTCTTTAGAAATGGGGCAGGGGAGGGGGATTCTGAAGAGGATTCTGTGGAGGCGGCGGGGGGAGGCGGATGGAAGATGGATAAATGAGCAGATAGGTGGAGAGGAGACGGACAGGTCAAGGAGGCGGGGATGGAGCCAGTAAAGATGAGTGTAGGTGGTAGAGTTAAGGTGGGGGTTGGTCAGTCAAGGGAAGACGGACAGGTCAAGGAGGCGGGGATAAGGCTGGTAGGTAGGAGGTGGGAGGAATGGATAGGTGGGAGAAAGGACGGACAGGTTAGGGAGGCGGGGATGAGCTGGGCTCGTTTTGGGATGCGGTCGGGGGCAGGGAGATTTTGAAGCTTGTGAAGTCCACATTGATACCATTGGGCTGCAGCATTCCCAAGCGAATAATGAGGTGCTGTTCCTGCAACTTTTGGGTGGCATCGTTGTGGCACTGGGGGAGGCCCAGGATGGACATGTTGCCCAAGGAGTGGGAGGGGGAGTTGTAGTGGTTTGCAACTGGGAAGTGCGTTTGTCGCGAACCGAGCGTATGTGTTCCACAAAGCGGTCTCCAAGCCTCCGCTTGGTTTCCCCGATGTAGAGGAGGCCACGTCGGGAACAGCGGATACAGTATACCACATTAGCAGATGTACAGGTGAACACCTGTTTGATGGGGAAGGTTTTCTTGGGACCTTGGATGGGGGTGAGGGGGGAGGTGTAGGGGCAGGTGTTGCACTTCCTGCAGTTGCAGGGAAAAGTACCAGGGCTGGTGGGGAGTGTGGAGCGGACAAGGGAGTCACGACCTTGTCCTCTCCAGTCAAACACCAGCACCTCCACATGTTGTTTTGTTGGTCCAATATACCTGCAAGTCTTCTCTCACCTTGCCACCTCCCTCTCTAAAATCCTTCTTAAAATTCACCACCTTCACTTTGTCTTTTCATCATCTTTTCATCATCTTTCATCATATATTTATGCCTTTGGCTCAGTTTTGTTTTGTTTCACCACGCCACTGTGGACTGCTGTGAGGCATTATGTTTGTATTAAAGGACCTCTATGAATACAAATGTGTGATTTTGAATTTTTCCCAGTAAATAATTTACAAGATGCAATCTGAAACTTTTTTTTATATCAATGAATTGAGTCTATTTTTTTTTTGTTTGCTCAGATTTCAAGTCTGGCGTCAGTAACTTCAGACATTTAGTTGTGTTGATTGCTATCTGAGCATTTCATTTTATATGTTAATTGACTCGCTCCTTTCCTAGAAATCTGCTTCGTGGAAAACTCTACAGGAAAAGCCATTGCACTTATCCCTGTAGTGTGAAAGTTTGTAGGCACTGGTAGGATGAAAAAATCACTCTCATATCCTAATCTCATAACAGCAATGTCTCACAGTAATGCACGCATTCCAAAAATTGCCTGCTGCCTGTGGCTTTTTAAACCTGTCCAAATCCACTTCATTTTAAAATCCAGAACTTAAATGGATTTAGGAATAAAAGCTTACATTTATGTAAAATTCACGGGAGGAGGGGGAGAAAAACTCAACACAACTAGAACTATATTCCGTGTCACCATGTCTGACCTAACAACACTGTATAGCTTTAGCATCAGCATTGGAAATTTGAACTGACTTATTCTGAAAAAAATGAGCTAGCATTTTTTGAATTTGTTTATTACTATCATGTGCTATGGTTATACTGCTAAGAAGATCCTTCTTTTATAGTACAATTATTTTCGGTAAAAGAAAACAGGATGAAACTGGTTATCACTTGGGGTCAAAAGTCTTACAGGTCCTTTCAGTAGCTTCTTGTTAACACTGTACATTTTAACACTTTATTGCACCAATTTTCTAAAAAAACTATACTTTGATAGTTGCACTGAACTGTTTCAATGCAATGTAATTTACATAAATATCTCCTTCTTAGTGCAGCGCATATATTTCCTATCATTTACTATTACTGCTTTATTCTGTTTTAGGTGGACAACTAGTGGATTAAAAAGCCAGGGGCGATTATCAGTGGGGAGCAATAGAGACCGAGAAATATCAATGTCAGTTGGTCTGGGAAGATCTCAACTTGATTCCAAGGGAGGAGTGGTTGGTGGTACTATAGATGTAAACACATTGGAGATGGTTTGTAAGTTTCACAACATAAATAACTTGCAATTGCCTAGAATATTCCATGAACATTTTTAATCATTCTGGTGCATCCGTCTAAACCAGTAGTCTCAGTTGGCCAAAATTTGCTGTGCAGAGCATCAGACAACATCTACTGTTATATCTGCCCCTACACTCTTCAGATGAAAATACTTCGACCATTTTGAAAGTGAGTTGGCATACACAGCAAGGGAAACGTGACGTCTTGGATCTGAGTGAACAGAGTAACCAACAGGATCAGCTCTTCATCAGTGAGAATCAAGAATTGGGAAATAGCACAGTAGATTTGTTGTCAAATCATGCAAAATGAAAAGTAAAGATTGAGAGAGTAAAACCATCATAAAGGAAAAGTAAAAATAAAAACTAAATCAATAATTTGATATCTTTTAAATCGTAAAAACATCAAAACAGTAATAAGGCTATATAATTATGATTTTTTACTTTCCATTAACAGAGAAGTTAATTGCCATTTAAATGTGTTAGATGTGATTAGCCCTGAATTTCCATAGGTTAGTTCATACTTACTACACCAATACAGAAACTCATAATATTCAATGAAAGTGGTGTCAAGGCAGAAAATGGAATAAAATTACCATAAAGCTTATAGTGGAGCAAGACAACTCCATCAGTGACTTTTGGATGTATGTTTTCCATTGCCTGAAATTGTTGTACAATTTAATGCAAAAGTATCGGCAAGTTGTAACTCTCTAACCTATTTTGACAGCAAATTTTGGCCCCGTTTAACTTTTTTTTCCCCAATCCCCTCACCCAGTCCTCAAATACAAATAATGAGTTATTTATTTGGTAAACCAGATTTTGCTAGCCGCTCAGAATGCTGCGAATCAAACTATTGATGCAAGAATATTGTGTTGATTAATGATACGTTAAAAATAATTGTTACCTAATCTTAAATTTCCTGTTTAAAATCAGGTGCTGCTACAGCTCAATACACATCAAAAGATAACAGACTGGATTAAATTTTTGGCATTTGCATTTTTTCACAAGTAGAAAATAGAAGTCTCGTTATATTGAGTTCTTAGCATACCTCAGCAGCCCCTCCCCCAGTATGTGCCGTTTTATTTACATCGCAATGTTATTAGACTTGTGGAACAAAATATCAGTCATAAGCCTTGGTATGTTCTTTTGAGTTAGAAATGCTTTTCGGCATAGTTAAAATTGAAATTGTCATCTTAAAACAATCGTAACAACTTGTGATTGTTGGTACCTTTCATATAATAACTCTTCAAAGGTGTAACCAAGTTGAAAATCACAAAACAAAACTTGGGAAAAAATTATATTTGTAGTTTTTGAGTGATTTTCAAAGCTACGTGGTAAATACCAGTTTTTAAAACTCAGATTATATTAATTGTTCAGCTGTTTAAATTTGGTCTAGAAATTATATATAACATTGTGAAAGGGAGTGTGAAGAAGCAGCAGAAGTAGTAAATCGATGTTTTCCAATGCACTATAACCTTTTTTACCTCAAAAGGAATTTGAAATATTGTTGGTACTGATTTCTTGAAATTGATGAAAAATAGCTACTTATTTTGTTTGAAGCTCACATCTCTGAACATCCAAATCAACAACCCAGCCATAAAATCCAGATTACATTGGGCTCCACTGATGCACGAGTTGATTATATGGGATCTAGTATCTTGATGGGAATTTTCAGCAATGCAGATTTGCAATTACAAGATGAATGGAAAGTGAATCTTCATAATACAGTAGACTTAAACATGACAGAAAAAAGGTAAATGAACTTCATTGTTTTAGAGACAATCATACATGCTGTGGTTGTGTATAGGAAGGCTTTTCAACTGTAATTTGGCCTACCGTTGAAAATGATTTGAGCTACATTATTGTTCCGTTTCATAAACATGTTCCTGCATAGAAAGATATTTTCTAATCTCTTTGCATATGCCATGTGCATTACTTATAGATTTTGGGGCAATGGATATTTTAACTGTTGACTAAGCCAATAAGAATGTATTAGCTGGAATGTATGAAGCATCAGGCTTGTTTGTGTGAGTATCCTGTAGACATTTAAGTGCATTCTTGATTTGAAACTTTGCAGACAGACAACATATATGTATGCCACCTGTTTCAACTCAACAAAATTGGTGACAGCTATTCCGCTGTCTTGATTTTTCGGGGCAGTATCTTGTTGAATCAATGTCAACCTTCCCTGGTTTGAAATTAAACAAAGTCTGGCAGTTAATTGTCAGTCATCATTTTTGGTACATTGTCCATGGGAACACTTCTACCAATCAGGGTTCAATTGGCAGGCAAACAACATGTTCACCTCATACAGTGTAAATGGTTGGTTTCCTCCTTAAATTGGTATTCTTGCCAATTATCCTGATGAGTGGAAGAAGAAAAGCTTTGATAAAGAGCTTTCTTTAGGCAATAATTAACACATAGTATTATAAATATTTATTCATTTTGTGTGTATTTATTTGTTCTTATTTCTGTCCAGTGAAGTCTTTGTTCATGGAGATCTACAATGGGACATCTTCCAGGTCATGATCTCACGATCAACAACACCTGACCTAATTAAAATTGGAATGAAATTGCAGGAATTTTTCACTCAACAATTTGATACCAGCAAAAGAGTCCTTTCTACCTGGGGACCTGTCCAGTACCTACCTCCAAAAACACCAGTAATAAATGTGGAGAGGAGTTCCAGTGAACATTGTGAGAATTACTAACTTAATTTTCTTATTTATAAATGTAAAAATATGGTTAAGCTTGTAGCTGTACTTAATGTTTCCTTACTGTTGCAGTGCTAGATGCAGCACATCATCGGCATTGGCCAGAAGTGCTGAAAGTGATTGCTGGATGTCAGATCTCCCTATTCCAAATGCCTTTGCCTGAAGATGCCGTACAGCTAGGTGGATCAATGAGTTTGCATGGAAATCATATGACTCTGGCATGCTTCCATGGGCCAAATTTCCGTTCAAAATCATGGGCATTATTTCACCTTGAGGAGCCCAACATTGCTTTCTGGACCGAAGCTCAGAAAATCTGGGAAGACGGTAAATGATAAATAACTTTGGGTCGGGAACGCATTCATTTTGTAACGTTTGTAAGAAGTATTTTCATGTGTTATTATAATGTTTCAGATCTATGCATGCATTTTAACCTGCAGTTATATTGGCATTTTCATATTAAAGCAAAATAGATTTAGGTGATGGTTGACACACAAGTTGAACAGTCAGCTCACAATCTAACTCATGAGTACACTAAAGAAGTAATGTAAGTCCCTTCCCAAAAAAGAACAATTTAGAATTAATCTCTAATTATATCAGTTGTGAAGTTGAGTTTGAAAAATGTTTTGCTGACAGGTTATCTGTTGTTTCCTTGTAAAATTCGCATTGAATCCTTTAACACCATGGAACAGCCATTGATTCCACTCTGTCACCTACACGGAAGTATATCTTCTAGGGAAGCAGATCTTTTGCATGGACAGAGATAACCTTGCAGAGTGTAAGATACAGGAACAGCTGGAGAGTTAGCTGGAAAGCAAAGTTAACCTTTTGAAACACTAACTTGCTTTCTTCCCACAAATGCTGCCAGATCTGCTGAGTTTCATCAGCAATTTTTGTTTTTGACCCAAAACTGGGAGCTATACTGTAGTTGAAGTGTAGTTTAGATTGCCATTTGATTGTGATCACATGATGGGGTGAATATAACTATATATAATTTTATTACTATAGTATCAGATGTGGGTAATTATCATCCGGAAGTATATTAAAAGAAACATGATAAATTGATTGGGGCTAGAATTTCTGTTATGAGCATAATTGGACAATTGCAATTAAAATGTCCTTGCAATTATGCTGGTTAGGTTACAGTTCAAGTTCATAACTTTTGTATAACCATACATTTACATTCTTAAAGAAGCAGGCACTTGAGCGGCTTAATGGAAAGTAATCAAGAAAATTGATTCATAAATCAGTTTTAAAAGATTGTGGAAAAAGCAAACACGAGTATTTTAGATGTAACTCCCATTTAAAATTTCCAAACCTTTGCACCAAATTGGGCGATTATTCCCACAAAGCGGAAATGCTATTGGTCTGAAGTATCCCTGTGTATTTTGAAGAGAATTGTGTGGTACCACCTTATTACACATATGTCAAAATGGCAAAAGTTTATTATACAGTATTGCTAAATTTTCATGATGAGAATACAATTATTTTAATATCACAAATGTTAGTCCAGATTTTTCAATGCCTGATAGTCATTATTTTCTACCCAAGTGGAAAACCTATCCGCCCATCCATCTACTACCATACTGTCCAAGCACCAAAGCCCACAGTTTTCTTATGTACTTACTGTGTAAGAGCAGCTGTCAAAGTTGCTGTCTGTCATACCGGACCTTTAAATTTCACAACATGGCAGCAGACTGCCATGAAAATGGTTTGCACTATGAGAGAACAGTCAGAATGGAAGTTTAGCTCTGCAATTCTAGAGGAGCCCTAATAGGAATCTCCTGTCAGAAATGTGATGTACTCTTGTTTCACAAAAGAAAGGAGCCAAATGGCAATTTTGTGAGCTTGCTAGTCCTCAGAATCCAGTCCATTGTTTCCACTCTTAGGATTTTTCCTTAATGGGTGAAAATTGGTTTCTTCAATCTTTTACTGCCCATTGAATGATTTTTGCAATGATATTACTATACATTTTTATATCCAGTCCTTGTGAATATTTGTCCATTAAAGTGACAGGATAATTCATCTCTGTAACAATTCAGAATGATGAATTAATTGTGATCCACGATATACTGTGCAGTTTAATAACATATCTCACTAATCTAATCAAGATTTTGAATGCTAAGGTAAAGTTGTTAAACCAAACTGTTAATTTTAAAAAGCTATATCGCTCACAATAAAGCTGTCAAAATGTCCTTATTGAGTATTATAAAACCAGGTGGATAGTTGAAACATCTTGATCCCAATATTACTTAGAATTAGTGTGACATTTCTTTATAATCCCCAACTCTTCCCCCGCACCAATACCCACCCCCCAAAAAAAGTTTGGTTTCAGTTTTAAAGAGATTAATAAACATTTCGGTTTTTTATATTTCATTTGTATCTCTCATATCTCATAATTAATCACATGCACTAATTTGATGGTAATTTGTTTTTGTTTGATGAAGTGCCACTGTCTCTTTTTTCAGTTAGATCACCGACCACACTCAACTAACTACCTGATTATGATGTAGTGAGCACAGTCCACAAGTAGCAAGTTGTTCCTGACAACAGCAACTTTATCCAATTGCTTGCTGACCATGAATAAAACTTCCAGTTTTTATTTCATACAATCCTGTATCAAACAAGCAAATCCTGAACACATGATCAAAAATGTCTTGGATGTCCTGAAGATCTATCGGCATTCTTTTTTTTAAAAATCAACCCAGTAAAGCTCCTTCTTGTCTAGAAATCACCTTTTTTAACTACCTGGAGTTTGCCATTTTTTTATTGGAAACGTAAATAGTTAAAACATGAAAGCATGCAAAATGTTTACAGAGATTGAAAAGAAAGATGTAGGATGTTTTCCCTAAGGTGTCCCTAATCAGGGGACACAATTTTAGAATAATGGTAGGCCATTTAGGATTGAGGTTTTTCACTCAATGTGAGACACTTAGTCATTGAGTATGTTCAAGTTAGAGATCAATAGGTTTCTGGGCAGGAGTGAAAGGAACAAGGTGGTCATTATGGGAGACTTTAACTTCCCCAACATTGACTGGAAATGCTATAACTCTAGTACGTCGGATGGATCGGTTTTTGTCCAATGTGTGCAGGAGGGTTTCCTGACACAGTATGTCGAAGGGCCGACAAGAGGGGAGGCCACACTGGATCTGGTACTTGGTAATGAACCAGGCCAGGTGTTTGATATAGTGGTAGTTGAGCACTTTGGAGAGAGTGACCATAATTCGGTTACGTTTAGTTTAGCGATGGAAAGGGATAGGAACATGCCACTGGGCAAGAGTTATAGATGGGGGAAAGGCAATTATAATGCGATTAGGCAAGACTTAGGAGGGATAGAATGGGGTAGCAAAATGCAGGGGATGGGGACAATCGAAATGTGGAGCTGGTTTAAGGAACTGATATTGCGTATCCTTGATAGGTAGGTCCCTATCGGGCAGGGAGGAAGTGATAAGGTAAGGGAACCTTGGTTTACAAAAGAAATTGTATCTCTTGTTAAGCGGAAGAGGGAGGCTTATGTGACATTGAGACGAGATGGTTCAGATGAGGCGATGGAGAGTTACAGATTAGCTAGGAAGCATTTAAAGACAGAGTTAAGAAGAGCAAGGAGGGGACATGAGCAGTCATTAGCTGGTAGAATAAAGGACAACCCTAAAGCTTTCTATAGGTATGTGGGGAATAAAAGGATGACTAGGGTAAGAATAGGGCCAGTCAAAGACAGAAGTGGGAAGTTGTGTGTGGACCCTGTGGAGATCGGGGAGGTGCTAAACAAATATTTCTCATCTGTTTTCACTCAGGAAAAGGAGAATATTGTAGAGGAGAAGACTGAGATACGGGCTATTAGACTTGAAAGGATTGAGGTTAGTAAGGAGGAGGTGTTATCACTTCTAGAAAGTGTGAAGGTAGATAAATCCCCTGGACCAGATGGGACTTTTCCGAGGATTCTCTGGGAAGCTAGGGAGGAGATGGCGGAGCCTTTGGCCTTGATCTTTGAGTCGTCATTGTCTACAGCTTTAGTACCAGAGGACTGGAGAATTGCGCAAATGTTGTGCCCTTGTTCAAGAAGGGCAGTAGAGATGACCCAGGTAATTATAGACCAGTGAGCCTTACATCTGTTGTAGGAAAAGTTTTGGAAAGGATTATAAGAGATAGGATTTATAATCATCTAGCAAGCAACAATTTGATTGGAGATAGTCAACATGGATTTGTCAAGGGCAGGTCGTATCTCACAAACCTCATTGAGTTTTTTGAGAAGGTGACCAAGCATGTGGATGAGGGTAGGGCAGTTGACGTGGTGTACATGGACTTTAGTAAAGCCTTTGATAAGGTTCCACATGGTAAGCTATTGGAGAAAATGCGGAGGCATGGGATTGAGGGAGATTTAGCAGTTTGGGTTAGAAACTGGCTTTCTGAAAGAAGGCAAAGAGTGGTGGTTGATGGAAAATATTCAGCCTGGAGTCCTGTTACTAGTGGTGTGCCACAAGGATCTATTTTGGGACCACTGCTGTTTGTCATTTTTATAAATGACTTGGACGCAGACATAGGTGGATGGGTTAGTAAGTTTGCAGATGACACTAAAGTCGGTGGAGTGGTGGACAGTGTGGAAGAATGTTGCAGGTTGCAGGGAGACTTGGATAAACTGCAGAATTGGGCTGAAAGGTGGCAAATGGAGTTCAATGCAGATAAATGTGAGGTGATGCACCTTGGGAAGAATAATAGGAAGGCAGAATACTGGGTCAATGGAAAGATTCTTGGTAGTGTGGATGTGCAGAGGGATCTCGGTGTCCAGGTACATAGATCCCTGAAAGTTGCCACCCAGGTTGATAGTGCTGTTAAGAAGGCATACGGTGTGTTAGGTTTCACTGGTAGAGGGATTGCGTTCCGGAGCCATGATGTCATGCTGCAACTGTACAAAACGCTAGTGTGGCCTCGCTTGGAATATTGCGTACAGTTCTGGTTGCCCCATTACAGGAAGGATGTGGAAGCATTGGAAAAGGTGCAGAGGAGATTTACCAGGATGTTGCCTGGTCTGGAGCGAAGGTCTTATGAGGAAAGGCTGAGGGACTTGGGTCTGTTCTCATTGGAGAGAAGAAGGCTAAGAGGGGATTTAATAGAGACATACAAAATGATCAGAGGATTAGATAGGGTGGACAGTGAGAGTCTTTTTCCTAGGATGATGACGTCGGCTAGTACGAGGGGGCATAGCTGCAAATTGAGGGGTGATAGATTTAAGACAGATGTCAGAGGCAGGTTCTTTACTCAGAGAGTGATAAGGGCGTGGAATGCCCTGCCTGCCAATGTAGTTAACTCAGCCACATTAGGGCATTTAAACAGTCCTTGGATAAGCATATGGATGATGATGGGATAGTGTAAGGGAATGGGCTTAGATTAGTTCACAGGTCGGCGCAACATCGAGGGCCGAAGGGCCTGTTCTGCGCTGTATTGTTCTATGTTCTAGCTATTAAAGACATCAAAACATACAGGAATAGTTCAATAATAATTCAGTCATAGTTCAGGAATAATTCAAGCCTTCCCAGAGAACTCTCTTCCCCTCCCCCATTTCTGATGACGGGTCTAGGCCCGAAACGTCAAGCTTTCCTGCTCCTATGATGCTGCTTGGCCTGCTGTGTTCATCCAGCTCTATACCTTGTTATCTCGGATTCTCCAGCATCTGCAGTTCCTATTATGTCTGATACAATTTTAACCCCACTGCGAAGCCTCTCCTCAGATGGCCTACCCTGAAGAAGTTACCCTCCTCCCTCTGGACCAACCTCAGGGGATCTCTCTCCCACTGCAACTCTCTCATAATCTCTTCGGCCTTGAAACTGCTCGACCATGTCCTGAAGCAAACCAGGTACTGCAGCCACGTCACCTTTCTTAGTACCTGCCTACAGAACCAGATCATCCCCAATGGACTACAGTCCATATTCAAGCCTTCCAGGAGAACTCTCTTCCCCTCCCCCATTTCTGATGAAGGGTCTCGGCCCGAAACGTCAAGCTTTCCTGCTCCTCTGATGCTGCTTGGCCTGCTGTGTTCATCCAGCTCTACACCTTGTTATCTCGGATTCTCCAGCATCTGCAGTTCCTATTATCTCTGATACAGGAATAGTGCACGGAAATAATGTTGAGGTAGAGTCTCAGCCATGATCAAGTTGAAAGAGGAGCTCATGAGGCCTGATACGCTATTTCCTATGTTCCCATGTTAACACCAATTTAAAATAATTCTATACACAGCAAAGTACTATTTATTATTTATACTGTTTAACAAAAACAATACTGCACTGTATAAAATAAAGCTGCATATGTATTTTACCAATTGGTCTAAATATATTGACATTTTAATTTCTTGAGAATGTAAGTTATAAACTAAAATTTCTATTTGTTCTAAAAACTAAGCTTGTTCCTCTAAACTCTATTTGGCCACGATCATTATTTTAATCTACTTAAAGGTGCCAGTGATCATTCAACATACATTGTACAAACACTGGATTTTCATTTGGGACACAACACAATGGTTACAAAGCCTGGTGGTGCTTTAGAAAGTCCCATGGCAACAATTACTAAAATAACAAGACGCCGTCACGAAAATCCACCGCATGGTGTTGCAACTGTTCAGGAGTGGTTCAACTATGTTACTGCCATGAGAAGTGAAGGTAAGAAAGTTTAATAATTTATTTCTGTTTCATTTTTAGTTCTTTACATTCCATCAATTTATTATCAAATACTCCAAATAGCAGAAGACTGTTTACAGAATACATTTTACAACACTGTTTTAAGCTTTGCATCGCGACATTGTTGAGTGTAATTTTCTCATTGACTGCACTTTGCTCTGATGCATGGACAATATGATCTGTGAACTGCAGATGTACTGTTGGGAAAACAAATTACACCGTCTTGGTATATTGCAATGAATTGGTCCATAGATCTCTTGGACTAAGTGCCAATGTAAATTGACTCCAGGCTTTGACATTGTGAATTAAAATTTTGTGTTGTGGTGGAATCTAAGAATCATTATTTTAAAAAGATATTACAGAACTGCACTGCTTTTGTGTCTCATTCAGCGTTTGATTTTAAGGCAGTCTTTCTGTCACCTCCAAAGCACACTGATGTAACATTGTAAGTATTCCCTGTTATCCTGAGTATACCTCATGGACTTGGGACAACTTGGACACACTTGGTTATTAGATCATTTAGATCACATAAAGACTTGTGCCAGGGTCAAATTGACTTTATAATACCCAAGCTACCAGCTATTAAAGAACAGTGTTGCTGATTAAGCCTTGCAATAATGGTATAGTTTCTGGAAGACTTCCCATACTGTTAATATCAAGGGTAAATTTAGCTTTTGCCTGAAAAATTTGAAAAAGAACCTTCATACGTTCAGTCATTGGACTATTAGGATACTTTAGTTTGATAAATGGAAGTGCTTTAACCAAACCAAATGTCACTCTAAAATGTACCAGTATAAAGTAGCCTTATGGGAGATCTTTACATTCTGACATAACTTACAGCAGGATTTTTCAATATACGGATGGCCTGGAGTACAGCCGTCCACGGGTTTCCATCTGTCTTGCCAACCAATGTTCAAAACCCCTATAGTTGAGAAAACAGATTTTGTAGGGAGCTGTTCCTCCAAACACTGGGTGTTTCTTTCCTGTGCTCTCTGCTGATTGAGCAAGTGCCAATGATTGGAGGAGCAAAGGGAAAGTGAAAATGACAGTGCTCAGCCAGTGTGAACATTCGGCAGTGTGTGTGGAGGAGCTGGTGAAGCTACTGACTGTGAAAAGCTGCGAGGCACAGTCTGTGTAACTGGTAGATGGGGTAAAAAGCTGCGACAGGGAGAGACAGTCTCTTCTAAAAGGAAGAGGTTGCTGGGCAGTAGTTGTCTGCCAAGGTGGGAAGAGACGTCAAGGGAGAATCTGTCTGCCAAAGGGGGAAGAAGCTTTGAGGCAGTGTCCCTGTCCAAGATGGCTGATATGTTTCTCACCCCCATTCTCCTGACTTCTCTATGTAACCCTCGATTCCCTTTCTTTATGAAGAATCTATCTCTCTGTCTTAAATACACTCAATGACTTGGCCTCCACAGACTTCTGTGGCAATGATTTCCGTAGATTAACCACTACTTGACTGAAGAAATTCCTCTTCTTCTCAGTTTTAAAGGGTCATCCCTTCACCCTGAGGCTGTGCCCTTGGGTCCTAGTCTCTCCTAGTGGAAATATCTGCTCCATATTACTCTATCCAGGCACCTCAGTATTCTGCAAGTTTCATTGTGATTCCCCTCTCATTCTTCTAAACTCCATCGAGTACAAACTCTGAGTCCTCAACCGTTCCTCATATGACAAACCCTTCATTCTGGGATCATGTAAACATCCTCTGAACTCCCTGAAATGTCAGCACATTCTTCCTTAGATACAGGGCCTAAAACTGCTCTCAGTATTCCTAATAAAGTCAGTCCAGAGCCTTATACAGCCTCAGCAGTAAATCTTTGCTCTTGTATTGTAGCCCTCTCAAAATGAATGCTAACAATGCATTTGCTTTTCTAATTGGCAACTGAACCTGCATGTTAACCTTAAGAGAATTCTGAACTAGGACTCTAAAGTCCCTTTAGTGCTTCAGCTTTCCGAAGCCTTTCCCCATTTAGAAAATAGTCTACCCTTCTATTCTTCTGACCAAATTGCATAAGCTCACACTTTCCCACATTGCATTCCACCTGCCACCTCTTTGCCCACTCTCCTGGCAGTCCTTCTACAGCCTCTCCACTTCGTCAACATTACCTGTCCCTCTACCTATCTTTGTTGCTACATTTGCAGATGACACAATGTCCTCAGTTCCTTCACCAGATCATTGATGTATAACGTAAATAGTTGTGGTCCCAACTCTGGACTCTGCAGGACTCCAGTAATCACTGGCTGCCAGCCTGAAAAATACCCCTTTATTACCCACTCTCTGCCTTCTGCCAGTCGGCCAATCCTCTTTCCATGCCAGAGCCTCAATTATTGCAATTTCATGAGTCTTTTGTGCATAATTTTTTTCTTTAAAACCAGATAAAGAACAGAATAAATTCTCTCATTTTTAAATCATAGATTTGTAAAATGACTTGTACATATTTTTATTTAGAGCTAAACCTTCTTCGAAATGTTGATGCTAACACCCGAGACAGTAAAGCAACTATTAAAAGTTCCAATCTGCTGAGTGGCTTCCGTGGAACTGCCAACTACAACCATGAGACAGAAACAATCTTTGCCTTGCCAAGGATGCAGCTGGACTTCAAATCAATTCACATGCAGGAACCTCAAGAACCTTCACTGCAAGGTAAAATTTGAAAAAGTATACAATAAAGACCTTTAGTGTTTAATAAAAGCAAAAGCTGATGGAAATATTGAGCAGGTCAGACAGCAACTTCAGAGGTAAACGATCAGTGTTTCAGATAAGATGATTTTTAATCAAACTAAATCATGAAGAGTCATTGACCTGAAATGTTAAACTTGTTTATCTCAACATATGCTGTGTTCACAGTATTTTAGTTCAGCTTTTCTGAATCTGCAGGAAATTTCTTTTGATTTACTATACAATGTCAGTTGACCTTTTGAATATTTGTAAATTATATGAATAGTTTTCAGCTGGTGCTTTATGTAGAATTCTTTATTCTTTTTGTAGTTGGTATTTTGCAGCACTTTCTCTCTTCCTCTGGAGAGTTGTCACAATAGAATCTGTTACTGAGCCATTGGTATTCCTTCAGTTTAGTAACCTCTTCTTGCTGCTGTTCAAACAGAAATTTTCAGTGCTGAGTATTTATGTGTAATCTATCGTAATACATTATTATAACATTCATAAGTTGTTGTTGAAGTTGATTTTTAAATAAATTTGTTAAAAATTACCAGAATTCTGTATTCAACGTCATGTTTTTAAACATGAATAACATACATACATAAATTATACACAACTCCAGAGAACTGCTTTGAGGTTTTTTTTTCCTGTCCTTTAGATCCCAACAGTAAGCCAAAGGTAGAATGTAGTGTTGTGACAGAATTCACCGACCATATTTGTGTGACCATGGATGCTGAACTGATTATGTTCTTGCATGACCTCGTATCTGCTTACCTCAAAGAAAAAGAGAAAGGTAAAATAAACTTAATGATAATTCAGTGTTTACGGATTAAAAATTGATACCATCTACTGCACTGCCTCAGATGCTACGTGGCTACTCATTTCAGACCGCTTTTTATACCCTCATCTACAAATCTCTTTCATGAGACCATCAACTGTCTTGATACCTGTGGAATCAGATCCTAACCATTCAGTTCTCCTAGGGAATGCTTGCCAACATCAACAATTACTCTTTTTAGTGTTTTATTTTCAGAACTGCCATAATTATTTTATTATTCAAAAGTCTTCTCAATGACACATCTTGTCTATTTATCTCTAACCACATCATCTGTCTGTTCTGGAACATACCTTGCCATCTAACTATATCAGCACGTTCTGTCTGAATAGTTTCGGTTTTATTTATGTTATACGCACAGCATTCTGATTGCCCTAGTCACAGTCATCATTGATTAATTTCTGTGATACTGTGACTCTGGTGAGTTACCCCATCTTGAAGAATTCATAATATTTGACATGGCCAACATACCAGTCTGCACTGACTTGGAGACTGCTGTTAATGAGACAATGGTAAAAGAAGATTGTGAGCACATCCACTATCACTTTTCCTCCTGTATCTGTAAGGTCATAATTTGTTTACCACAGTCTTTTGTTGATCCTTTCATATTCCCTTTTATAGTCTATTATCCATGTATAATACCATAACAATACATTTGTTTTGACTGTTGTCAAAGAAATTGTATAATTTATATTTATCAGTTTTGGAATTTGGATTTCAAAATGGAGCTGCTAGTTTTGTCTGTGAAGAGTTTCATTTTAAAAATAAACAAAATCAGAGAATTCAGTTGGAACATCGATTAAATCCAGCAATTTGCCAGAGAGCTGATGACTGCAAATTCCTGTGGTGTTAGTGGAAAGATATTTGTATCATTGAAATTATAGTAGGTAGAGTAAACATTTCAGGTTTGTTTTCAGTTCAGTAGATCAATGATTAAACAAGTTTTTTTTAAAATTCAATCCGGAAGACACCACGATTGTGTATAAAAGTAAGTTTAGTTTCTCTCCTAGAAGGAGTTCAGGGCAGTTCAGAGAATAAGCCACTTAGAGTGTAGTTTGAGAAACTTCCAAACCCCAGGAGAGTTTGGTTAGAAATTTGCGGGTTGTTAGCACTGAGAAAGCTTAGGTTCTCAGATTGTGAAATGTTAATGTCAGCCAAAAAAGGAACTGTATGACTATCTCCACAGTCCATAGCAAAGAATCTGAAAGGATTCACTAAAGTAGAAACCTAAGAGTTGAGATAAGACTGTGATTTCTCTGGACTTGAATTTTCGTAATATATGTTGTTTGGGAAATAGGCTGAGACTTGTGCTATGTGTTGTAAGATCATTATTATTGTTGTTATGTGGTCTTCATGCCTATTTTAAATTAGCTTGTTTTGTTAATCTTTTTGTGTAATAAGCATCATGATACTGTTAGTTTAAAAAATCTGCAGTCTTAAGTGAATTTCTATGCTAACTAACTTTCAAAAACATAAAATCTATCAAACCAGATTTCATTCTGGGATCTGATCAGTAGCTAAGATTGTAACAATATCAGCAATATACCACTCCATTTCCACCTTTTAGTTTCATGACCTTTGTTATTAGATTATCCTCCAAAATCAATTCATAACTGAGCTAGGATGTTGTTGCTCAATATCAGATATAAGGTACCTTAAGTTCCACACAAATGTCATGTTTTTGCTGCAATTATCTGTGCAAATAGAATGTGATGGTGCACAAATTAATTGTTCTTTAGTTCAGTTGAACTGCAAACCCCATGTCCATTTAGATATTTTTCTAATCAAGCTGTTCAGACATGTTCAGAGACTTGAATCCACTTCTCCGCAGCCCAGAGGTAGGGACATTACCATGTGCCACTAGGGCCATATGGGTTTGCTTTTTTTTTAAAATCAAACTGTTCAGGGTTGTTGGTGACACCCCTCTGGAGCAGGTGGAATTTGAACCCAGTCTCCTGGCTCTGAAGTAGGAACACTACCTCTGTGCCACCAGGCCCCCTGGGTCTGCTCTTTTTTTTTTCCCCTAATCAGCCTCTTCAGAGATGTTATTACACACCTTGAGCAGGTGGGACTTGAACCCAGGCCTCATGACTTTGAGGTAGGAACACTGCCACTGCACCAAAAGATCCCCCCCCATACCCATTTACTTTTGTTTCCAGGCCTCTGCTCCAGGTGTTGGGACAGTACCACTGCACCACAAGGACCCTTGGTTATGTCCTTGAATCCCAGAGTGCTGAGATATTGTGTTCCAAATATAGTTGTTAATTACGTAGTTATTTTAACCAACCTGTTGGGCCATGTTGTGACTATGACTGTGCCACAAGAGGTCTTGTTAATTGTATCAATATTTTCTAATCAACCTGTTCTTAGACACCTTTGGAGCAGGTAGAACTTAAACCTAGGCCGAGCAATACTATACACAGTACTTTGCCGGTGGTTTCAAGGATGGCCTGTATAACTGGTTTTTGTTTTATAAATCACTCATAGTAATGGGCATCACTAGCTCAGACAACATTTATTGCCCATCCTTAATTCCCCAGAGTGCATTTCCGTTAATCACATTACCATGGGTCTGGAGCCACATGTAGACCAGAACAGGGAAGGCTGATAAATTTCTTTCCCTGTGGGACATTAGTGAATCAGATGAGAGTTTACATCTATGAACAAGCTAGTTTATTATTGGATGATTGTAAAATTTAAATTGTATAATTGTAAAACATTGAGACCCAGTACTGAACACTATAGCTTATGACTTGTTACATCGTGCCAACCAGAATATGGCACAATTATGCTTATTCTCTGTTTCCTATCAGATAACCAGTTTTCTACACTTGCCAATATGTTCTACCCTATATTCACCTTTCTATTTTCCAGAATAACTTTTAATGCAGTATCTCATCAAATACATTCTAGAAATCAAAGTACAATATATCCTAGTTACCCATCATTCACAGAACATCTTCTACTTTAGAAGATCTCTAATAAATTTGTCAAATATGATTTCCTTTTCACAAAGCTAAAAGCTGTCCCCCTTCCTTTTAGTAGAGTTACATTTGCTGTTTTTCAACCTGATACAACCTTTCCCAAATCTAGGAAATTTTAGTAAAGGATAAACTATATATCACTAAGTCACTCACTATGTCTTTTAAGACCCTAGTATGAAGTCCACCAAGATCTAGGTACAGCCTGCAGATTCAATAATTTTTCAGTCACTTCCCTATTCTAATTTCCTTGAGATTCCCCATTCCATGACTTTATTTACAGCTATTTCTGGGATGTGGTTACTGTTTTCCTTTATAGTGAAGACCATTGCAAAAAGTACCTGTTGAATACATCTGACATTTCCTTATTCTTCAATATTAATTCTCCAGACTCGCTTTAATTATTTTTGTTTTTAAATCATCTCCAGCAACTCTGACAATCTGTTTTTATATTTCTAGTTAGCTTTCTCTTATACTCTAATTTTCTCCCCATGTTATTCTTTTAGGTTATTTTGCTGTTTTTGTTTTTAGATCATTCAACCATCTTTGTTTAATTATGTGCTTTTTCTTAAAGTTTCCTAATATTTTCAACTTTTTTAGTAATTCCTGAATAGTAGGTCCTCCAGTGGGAATTTTATTTTTTTCTCTCTGGCTTTTATATATTCTGTGTATTCTATAATTATATCTGCCACTGCAACTTTTTTAACCTGCCCCTTAACTTAATTTCCCATTTCAGTTCAGAAACAAGGAATAGTTTCCTTACAATACAATCACAAGATAAGTAGTATTTCTATAATTTATTACATTTCTGAATTCAAATAGATTGATTTCAGAATTGCTCAGAAAAGGAGAACTACTTTCCCTAAAGTAGGGAATACTGAATGAGTAAATAAAAGACTGTTGAACAGTGATCATTGAATTATATCTGTTCAACACATCAAGGATCCATATGAGATAATGTTGGAGATGCTATTCAGCCAGTTGGCAGATCTGCTTTTTATTCAGTATTAATATCAGTTCTTTAGTCTCACTGCCTCACTTTGCCATCAAGCAACATTTTTTTACCTTATCAAGACCATTTAATACATATTCCTTCTACTTTGAAAAGCTTGTCTCTCTAATGATTTCCAACACTCTTTCCCTTTTAACTTGGGATTAATTTTGCCATTGTTCCATACATGCCAGAGCAAATCTGACTCTTTTCAACTATAGTGACTAAAATAGTTCATTGTACTTTAAGTATGATCTAACTATGACATTCAAAGAAAACTCAGCATATCTATTGTAGATATAGTCTACACACTGTGTTTTCTATCAGAATACTTGCTTAATATCTAGTCTTGGAGGAACAACAACTTTCTCTAGTTCTGCACTAGGTAGACCATAAAGCTTACACTTAATTTATTCATCCAACAAAGGTGTACATTTGAAAGCACCTCATCATGTCTTAACCTGTCTGTGTTTCATGTATATGAAAAGTAATTAATTCTACAAGTTGTTAATATGTAGAGAAATCTATCACATCTTTCTTGTACATGTTCCAACAGTGAGATGTCTGGTAAATCTGTTTTTGGTGATAAGGAAGTAATGTTGATTAAGCCACATGGTGAACTTGCTGTTCTTTGAATAGCGTTATGATATCTTTACGTTTGCTTACACCACTGAAATAGAAGGATAGCTTTCCAAAGGATAGAGGCTCTCATAATATTACATCCCAACGTCTAAAATTCTAAAGTGTCAACCTGAATTATATGCTGAAGAGGAGGACAAGTCAAAACTTTTAGACTTTGAGGTGAGATAAACTTAGCCAAACTGGCTTATGTACGTTGCAGTGAGGGCCCAGGTACAGAACCCAATGATATACCAATGCATGGAAACCAATCAGCTCAGCGAACCAACCAATAACTCCAACCTCTTTGCACCTTCCCCCACCAGTTTCAGTACTACATTTTTACGGATACTCTGTTACTTCCATGTTTTAAATCATTCCTGGTCTAGTGCCATGTCCCAGCTGAGTCATCACAGGTTTTAAGTTTAATAATAGTCATCTTGTGGTTCTTGAAGTGTATCATAAAAGAGTTTCACTTTTTAGTTCTAATGCAGTAAATCATTTGAACGTTTTTGCAAGGATTGCCATTCTCTTCTAAGTATATATACATTCCTATTAAACAATGCCCTCACCAACAATCTAATGGCACAGCACATCAATGCTGCTCGTGGTACATGCTAACACTCCCTTCATACACACTCACCCTATTGCCTAGAACTTTGTTAAAACATGCAAAGAGTTGCTCCTTAAGTCGATAGGCCTCACTGGATTCCTCACATGGTTCTGCTGCATTTCTTGCTCTGAGCCATGTTGTTCAGACCGATATAAGACTACAATCCCATTTCCTCACCCTAGTCGCTGTTTAACCACCAAGCCTCTCATTACCTGTCTTTAGCTACATTTCACCAAAATACCTTCTCTGTCACTGCTGCTCTGTCCCTGTGCCCATTGTGAATCCACATGTTGTCACTGTCCAGTGGGGGAACATACATACAGGCAAGGAATTAGACAATCCCAAAGTTAACTTGTATTTAGAACCAGCAAAAGTGAATACAAACAAAATGCAGAGGCAGGCCAATGACTCTTTTGTATTCCACGATTGTCTGCCACACTCTGCTCTCGTCGACTGGAACCAAGTATCAATCAGGGCCTTTTTGGCTTGCAGTGTCTGATGCATCTGAGCTATACACAAGGACAGCTTCTTCTTCCCCAATGTCTTCCTCTTCATCCCATTTCCCTAGTTTCTCAGCATTTAACACTTAGAAACATGGGCTATAACTTGGAGGAGTAGGTCATTTAGCCCTTCAAGCCAGATCTGCTATTTAATATGGTCATGGCTGATCATCCAAGTCATACCGTTTCTCCTTTTCTCCCCTTCTCCCCATACGCTTTGATCCCTTTAGTACTAAAGACTATGTCTGTCTTTTTCTTGAAAACATTGTGTTTTGGTCTCAACTTTCTGTGGCAGAAAATTCTGGAGGCTCACTACTCTGTTCACACATCAGTCCTGCACACACTGTCCTTGTGGTAGTTGCTGGTGCACCATAGAATGCAGGTTGAAACTCATTAAAATCCCGAAACAGATGTCCAATGAAGATCCTGAGGGGTTGGCAAATATCGGATCAATTCCCTTGAGTGAGAGGTGTGTGCAGTTGGTGTTCATGGATCATGCCCTGAAAGGCTGTTGCATGGTAAGCAACGTGGAACCTCTTGACACTCACTGGAGATCTGAAGGAGCCCAGGTACCTGCTCCGAGAATTTGTGATGTCCACCTTGCTCACAACAGACTAAGGAACTTAATAAGGTTGCTGATAACCAATAATTCCCCTTAAAAGGCATCTCACTGCTGCATTGTGAGAAGCTTACCCTATTGCCTAGAACTTTTTTAAAACATGCACAATGTTGCTCCTTATGTCAGTAGGCCTCACAGGATTCCTCAAACGGTTCTGCTGCATTTCTTGCTGCGGGCCATGTTGTCCAGACCGATATAACACTCAGCCCATAGTAAGAGATCTTCATTAAGACACCTTGTTGCCATAATGTCAATGCATATGCAATGTTGCAATCCTCTGGTAACATAATTCATATGTTTTAGAACATAATGTATAGTTTTCAAAATTAGTGTTAAAGATAAGATAAATGGAAACATCTGATTGAAAAACCAGTAAGTAACCCCCTGAAGTAAGTCCAAATTAAACAAACTTAGGTTAATTACAATTAAAAGGCAAGCTTTTTTTAATTAACAAGGTAGTAAGATCACTTGAAGGATGATAACCCATCACTGAGTTTTGGATTGAGCAACAATGTCTACAGTTATTCCGTAGGGCATAACCTGAGTAAGGATCACCCATTTAGAATCATCGAACTCCTACAGTGTGGAAACGGGCCATTCAGCCCATCACGTCCACACAGGCCCTCCAAAGAGCATCCCACCCAGCCCCATCCCCTACCCTGTCCCTGTAACCCTGCATTTCCCCTAGCTAATCCACCTAGCTTGCATATCCCAGGACACAGTGGATAATTTAGCATAACCAATCCACCTAAACTGCACATCTTTGGGCTGTGGGAAGAAATTGGAACACCTGGAGGAAATCCATGCAGCCACAAGGAGAATGTGCAGTCTCCACACAGTCACCTGAGGGTGGAATCAAACCTGGGTCCCTGGTTCTGTGGGGCAGCAATGCTAATCACTGAGCCACCTTGCCGCCCTTTAAGACAGAGATGAGGAGGGTTTTTTTTCATACTTTGAGAGGGGTGAGCCTGGAGTTCTTTACTGCAGAGGGTGATTGTGGCTGGATTGGAAACTGTGTTTTAGTTGAGATAGATTTTTAATCAGGAAGGGAATCAAAGGGTATAGGATTATGGCAGGAAAGTGGATTTGAGGATTATAAGGTATGCCAGGATCTCATTGAATGGCAGACTGAATTTAACGGGCCAAGTAGCCTAATTCTGCATTTGCTTCTTATGTTCTTTGGTTGAATCCAGAAGTCAACAGTTTTGTGGTCTTAAGGGAAAATTGAAGAGTCACTTAGCCAAAAGTTATTTAAGGGAGCCCCAAAAAGCTTATACTTCAGAGAATGACTGAATATCAAGGAGAATTAAAGTGAATTCCAGAGAACTGTGGTATAGTCTCGCGAAAAGAAATAAAAAATAAAACTCTATAAACTGTAGTGTTCAGTTGGCGGTATGCATGTGTATGTGTACATTGTGAAACTTGTTTTACATAAATATATGGCATAATTCTTTCAGTTACTCACCAGGCATTCAAATTTGTCGTTAAACATTAATGGTTCTCCAGTAGTACAGTAATAATGCACTAATTAAGATTTATTGAACAATTGCAGGAGGCAAATGTTCTTTTGACACATGTCTATTTTTGTCTATTCCTAGCTATATTTCCTCCTCGAGTTCTTGCCATACGCCCAGGCCAAAAAAGTCCTGTTATGGCTCATGATGACAACTCTACAAATAAAAGTAAAGAGGAGGTGATCTATACAACTGTGGACTGGAGAGAGTTTGTTTGTAATACCTGGCATCTGGAACCCACATTAAGGTAGCATCCAGACAAAATGGCTGACTGATCTCTAGTTTCCAACTGTATTGCTTTCTTTTAATAACCTAGACCCCAAAAGTTAAAATTAAATTATTCCAATTTACTGTTTATCCCCGTTAAAACTTCTTGGCATATTTTCTTAATAATCCTGAGTCTTTCAGTATATGATTGCCTCCAATCAGACAGACAGACAGGAAGGAGACTAGCCATCAGAATACATGAACATCAACTAGCAGCAAAACGGCACGATGAATTCTCATTAATATCGGTACACTCTGACAATGAAGGCCATCAGTTTAACTGGGGCAAGGTAACTATAGTAGCCCAAGCCAAATATAGACACGCACAGGAATTCCTAGAGGCATGATTCTGTATCCATAATGCAAACACATAGAATTGGACCCCATATACAAACGCATACAGATCAAAATCGGAAATGACACTACTCACCATTACGGACCAAACAGTGTAAATTCCAAGTGAAGTAGAATAACACCTCTTCATCGGAGACTC
Organism: Ginglymostoma cirratum; assembly: GCA_024137785.1. Taxonomy (NCBI): domain Eukaryota; kingdom Metazoa; phylum Chordata; class Chondrichthyes; order Orectolobiformes; family Ginglymostomatidae; genus Ginglymostoma; species Ginglymostoma cirratum. Next base: position 6,290,207 of record JAHRHZ010000218.1, read on the forward strand.
CACTGATGATGTCACCTAGCTTGGTGACGAAACATCTGAACGAGAACAAGCCAGCTCGGCGAACAAGTCAACAACCTCACCCACAGCCTGAGCTACAGATCTTTGCCAAAACTGTGATTCAAGCTGCTAATTAGTTGTGATTCTTCAGCACCAGTAACCGTGCCCCATGACCTCCCCCTATCTTAAAGAGCTTGCCTCCTTTCTCTTATATGAAGAACAGACTTGTAGAAAGTAACATAAAAGATGCTTCAAGTATCTTCAAGGTCTGCATGAAGATATGTATGGAGAAGTTGGTTGTCCCTTCATCCAGTAATTGCCTTTTGAAATATAGTTAAGAATTTCTAATCTTAGTTTTACTTTTAATCATTGGCTGTGTTCTTTAGAACTTCAGTAATTGTTAATAACATTGGTTTTCCCTAGAAATGGTGATAAGGCATCACTGCAACTTGAATACAAGTATCAATGTCAAAATTTCTCATCGTATTAGAAAAATCTTCATAATTAGCTTTTGATATATTCAACATTGCTGAAGTTTTATATTGACAGTGACTAAAAATTTGTTATGGGAAACAATGAGTCTTTAAAGTTGGAATGATATTATGCAAGTGTTAAAGCACTACTACACACTTTGAATCCACCTACCACCAGAGCATAACAGTAACAATACAAAATATTTTTGATGATCAAACATTTCTATGGATCATAGTAGCACTTGTATACTTTTCTCAGCGTTGAAACTTCTTCACAACCTGTGACTAAAGGTTATAACTCACATTTTAAAAGTGTGATCTTGAGCAATGATGTGCTTTGGTTGATTTGTTTTTTGCAGATTAATTTCCTGGACTGGAAGGAAGATTGACCCAGTAGGTGTGGACTATATTCTTCAAAAACTGGGATTCCATCATGCCAGAATCACCATTCCAAAATGGGTGCAGCGTGGTGTTATGGATCCACTAGATAAGGTTCTCTCAGTTCTTATTAAAAAGCTTGGAGTGGCGCTGCAGGATGAGAAAGAAAAGAAAGGAAAAGACAAGGAGGAACATCAAAAATAAGTTTATTACAAGAATACAGTGACTTTTGTTTTTGCTATTGCTGTAAATGTCATTTTCAGATTTTGTAGTATTCCAAATATACATTTCAGTAGTGATTCATCAAATTCATTCTTCTTGCAACGTTATTATTTGCAAAATTCAATGGGAAAGTATTTATATGTTGTAAATTAAACTCTGCACTACCGCTTTCTAAACAAGTAAGATTGGTTTACTGTGGAATATGGTACCATTCTAAACTGGTTAACTAATTATTACACAATTACTGTGATGTTGGTGCATGTATGTATATATAGATACAATGTGAAAGTACAGTGAAGTGTCAAGTGCTGTTTGGCATTCCGATTTTTATTGTGATTATGTGCAATGTATTTAATGTCTTTGTATTATAATTACTAAAATAAATAGCAACAAAATTGTCTTACATTTCATTGATCAGAAATACCTATTGTTATGCATTTGTTGATAATCTTTATACTATGTGCACTGCATTACTGAGAGAACAAATGTGCTGTGATTTTGGCTAAAACTTGATCATTTTTATTGTAAATGGGAAAAAATGGTCATGACTTCATCTGTGAATTTGCCACAAATAAAATACTGCTGAATTTTAAAACAAAACAATTAATTTTAATTCTGTCTCTTCGTGTGATTAGTGAAATCAAAGTACTTCGAACAATACAGGACATTGCAGGCCCTTCGGACCACTACATTGTGCCGACCAATTATCCTACTCTTAAGACCAAACTACTCTGCATACCCAACATTTTACTATCATCCATGTGCCTTTCTAAGAGTTGCTTGAATGTCCCTAATGTATCTGACTCACTACTACTGCCGGCAGCGCATTCCATGTACCGACCACTCTCTGAAGAACCTACCTCTGACATCTCGCCATACCTTCCTCTAGTCGCCTTAAAATTACCCCCCTCGTAATAATCATTTCCACCCTGTGAAAAAGTCTCTGGTTATCCACTCTATCTATGCCTCCCATCATCTTGTACACCTCAATCAAGTCACCTCTCATCCTTCTTCGCTCCAATGAGAAAAGCCCTAGTTCCTTCAACCTTTCCTCATAAGAACTGCCCTCCAGTCCAGGCAGCATCCTGGTAAATCTCCTCTGCACCCTCTCTAAAGCTTCCACATCCATCCTGTAATGAGGCGACCAGAACTGAACACAATATTCCAAGTGTGGTCTAACCAGAGTTTTACAGAGCTGCAGCATAACCTCACGGCCCTTAAACTCAATTTCCCCTGCCAATGAAAGCCAACACACCATACGCCTTCTTTACAACCCTATCAACTTGGTTAGCAACTTTGAGGGATCTATGGATGTAGACCCCAAGATCCCTCTGTTCCTCCACACTGCCGAGAAGAATCCTGCCATTAACCCTGTATTCTGCATTCAAATTTGACCTTCCAAAATGAATCACTTCACACTTTTCTGGGTTGAATTCCATCTGCTACTTCTTTGCCCAGCTCCTCATCCTGTCAATGTCCTGCTGCAACCTGCAACAGCCCTCCGCGCTGTCCAGAACTCTACCAACCTTCGTGTCATGGGCAAACTTACTAACCCACCCTTCCACTTCCTCATGCAAGTCATTTATAAAGATCACAAAGAGCAGAGGTCCGCAGATCCCTGCAGAACACCACTGGTCACCGAGCTCCAGGCTGAATACTTTCCATCTACGACGACCCTCTGTCTTTTTTTTGGACAGCCAGTTTTGTATGCAGACAGCCAAATTTCCCTGAATCCCATGCCTCCTTACTTTCTGAATGAGCCTACCATGTGGAACTTTATGGAATGCCTTGCTAAAATCCATATATACCACATCCACTGCTCTACCTCATCCACGTGTTTTGTCAGATCCTCAAAGAATTCAATAAGGCTTGTGACCTGCCCCTCTCAAAGCCATGCTGACTATTTCCAATCAAACTGTGCTTTTCCAAATAATCATAAATACTATCTCTCAGAGTCCTCTCTAATAATTTGCCCACTACAGAAGTAAGACTGACTGGTCTATAATTTCCAAGATTATCCCTATTCCCTTTCTTGAACAGGGGAATGACATTTGCCACCCTCCAATCTTCTGGCACTACTCCAGTGGACAGTGAGGATGCAAAGATCACTGCCAAAGGGGCAGCAATCTCTTTTCTTGCTTCCTGTAGCAACCTTGGGTATATCCCCTCTGGTCCAAGGGACTTATCTGTCCTCATGTTTTTCATGAGTTCTAGCACATCCTCCTTCCTAACAACAACCTGTTTGAGCATTTCTGCCTGTTTCGTGCTGTCCTTACAAATGTCTAGGTCGCTCTCACTGGTGAATACTGAAGCGAAGTATTCATTAAGGACCTCCACTACCTCCTCTGATTCCGCACACAAGTTCCTTACACTGGTAAGACAAAACGACTGTGATCAGGGTCAGGATGAAATTTAACTATATCACGAAAGGATCTACTGTTTTACCTAATGAAACAATTATTCACACCTGATTATTATTGTCACATCAAGTTCAATCCATAAACACCCATCTTCACAATGTCCCACACTTTGTGGATGAAACTCTAGATCTCCCATCTGATCTTCCATATGTTTATTTTGAAACAATTTCCATATCAATCTCCATCTTCAATACAATAGAATCAAAATAGTAACTGCTGTTATGTTCAGTTTACAATCATGTAACCTATTTAAATTTTCAGAATTGGTTGACAAACAACCTTTACAAATACAGAGATATTAATATTAATTTTCCTCCTATTGATGAAGAATGAGAATGATGATGAATGGGATTAGGATAACAACATCCTTAATGATACTAGGTTTCCTAGAAGACCAAATGTTGAACATTTCACAAGCCACATGGGTGCTTTCCTGGCTGGTGGAAAATATAGAATAATGTTTTAGCACAATGGTATCTTTGAATGTGTAGTGACACAATAAACACATATCCACAGTTAATTTGGGGAAAATCTAAGTACTACTGCTGAGCCCCCTTTGGGTGCAGTGGTAGTGTGGGAAGAAAGGCAAAATAAAGGGGGTTCAGAAGGAATCCTTTGTCTAGGAACTGGCTTTGGGGTCAGAGCCCATTGTACTGTGTGGAGTTGCTGTTGATCAGACCTTGTTTGTGACTGCGTACTGCTGCTGTAAAATCCCTAGAAGACTAAACTCTGAATACACTCAAATTATTAAACTCCTGGATCACAGAGATCCACACACAGAAGTCATATCAAAACTAACAAATATCAAACAAAAAAAGCATTGACAAACCATCAAACTAATACTGTTGTATCCTCAGGAAGAATACCCATTGGAAAATAAATTAACACAAAACGACTGGAAATACACGTACTATGACGATAGTTACGAGTCAGAAAAGCATTAAAATAACAACTACCAAGTGCAAACGTAACAGAACATAGAACCGTACAGCACAGTACAGGCCCTTCAGCCCACGATGTGCCGAACTTTTACCCTAAATCTAAGGTCTATCTAACCTCCATCCCTACCTTATACTATCATTCAAATGCCTATCTAACAGCAGCTTAAATGACCCTAACAAGGCCGACTCCACTACCCTCTCTGGCAATGCATTCCACGACCTTACAACTCTCTGAGTAAAGAGCCTACCTCTGACATCTCCCCGATATCTACCTCCACTCACTTTAAAACTATACCCCCTCGTAATGGCTACCTCCACCCTAGGAAAAAGTCTCTGGCTGTCCACTCTATCTATACCTCTGATCATCTTGTACGCCTCTATCAAGTCACCTCTCATCCTTCATCGTTCTAAAGAGAAAAGCCCTAGCTCTCTCAACTTTTCCTTGTAAGACCTTCCCTCCATTCCAGGCAACATCCTGGTAAATCTCCTCTGCACCTTTTCCAACGTTTCCACACCTTTCCTGTAATGAGGCGACCAGAACTGGATACAATACTCCAGATGTGGCCGAATCAGGCTTTTGTATAGCTGGATCATAACTTCACGGCTCTTGAACCTAATCCCTCTATTAATGTATTAAGTACCAGTTTTTTGTATGAGCATGTATCAGAAACAATTAATCTGGAGCTCTTTGGTGAGTAGAATTGTCTCATCATGTAGAATTTTCCCACCAACTAGTTCAACTGTACCATTCTTTACCAAACTTCCCTCTTCTACAACCTGAGCACCTATCAACTCATCGCCTGTTCCCACATTCACCTCTAGGAATCTAATTAAACAGTTTTGATCATTTCATAACCAAAATGCTCTCCTAGATCCTTATGGCTGATTTAACAAAGTATCAGATGAACGACCTAATTGACCGTTTATAGAAGCTTCTGAATGACTATCTATCTGACTTTCTCCCTGTAAAGTCAGTGTCAGACAAAGAAGAATCAAGGTGGATATTATAAGTAATAGTATAGGGATCACATATTTCTAACAATAACATGATCCCATTACACTGAACATCATATAAGCCTTCATTTGGTTTATATGAAACCATTCAGTTTTCCCAGAATCCAGTAACGCCTTTATACACAGAAGGACTTTATCTACCATAGAATGGGTTCTATAATATCTAGGTGACAAAATATACCTGTTTGATTAACTCAAAGCATAATCTGTCGTCTCACCTTATACTCTGTAGTATTCACTTTACCATCAAAATAAGCCTTGCTCTGTTCCCTTTTGTCTCCATTTTAATAGCTACTGACATCTGAGCTGCTTGAATATTGCCCAGCAATTGCTGTATGGTTCTCTCATGACTAAGGGCAACAATTTCAAATTCCTAAAAAGTTCAACCCTAAAAGAGATTTGATTCCTCTCAAGGGACAACCTGTCTTCAAAACATGTGGATTAATTGAACTAGAGACTGTGTTTCACACTATCATTAGAACAAACAGTAGTGCTACATTCATGTAGAATTGCATTATTAAGCAGTAAAATGAGTGCCTTGATTCAAACTACGTGGGAGTCCCCACTTAGTAAACATTTGCTGTTCTATGATATTAGCTGTTGCTTTAGCTGTGTTGCTTGCGGTAGGAATGCCTCAACCCATTTATGAAAAGTATCAGTTACTACCAAGATATATCAGTATCCTCCCTGATATGGTGGCAAAGAAAAACATAACCTATCTGCAGTTAACAAGCATGGGGCTGGATGAACACAGCAGGTCAAGCAGCATCAATGTGCCTTCAACTGCTGTTGAGTGCCTCAATTCCTCTTTACTCACATATCTACCAGGGCTATTTTGAGCACATATTAAACAATTGTCCACGTAACGCTTCATATCCTTATCTAAATTAAGCCACCAACATAGCCCTTTAAATCAATTAGCAGTTGTTTCTGCTCCCTGATGCCTCTGAACATCATAGCATTGATAGATTACTGGATTACAGTCTTGTGTTGGCACCATCTACAATCTATTATTAAGAACAGCATGTCCTGGAGTTGTAACTTATCTTACCATTTGTCATAGGAAGCAGGATGTAACTGTCCTGTAACTGTTTTAACTCGTCATCACTATGCTAAGTCTGTTTTGAGATCTCCCACTTTAACCTGAATAATAGTAACAGCATCTATTTTTCATGTGGTTCTCCCTCTCAAATACCCTGTTTTGCCAATTCATCTGCTTGAGAATTCCAAATTGGAGAGGAAATATGATGTGACTAAATCTTGATAATCTCATACTCCTTTGGGTGGTTTGAAAAATATACTTTAACAAAGATGCATATGATAGAGGCTTTCGATTTGCTGAAACAAAACCTCTTGCTTCCCACAATGGCAGGAAGTCAGTTAAACTACTGCAGACGTAAATACTGTCAGAATATGTGTTATTGGTGTTGGGAACTTATCAACATTACTAACTACATAAGCCACAGCTGCTAATTTGGCTGCTTGAGCACTCATCCCACTAGGTAATTTAACAGCTAATGCAACAAACAGTCTACCTTGGTCATCCTCTACATATTTTCCACATCCTGTCTTTCTAATGCCATCCTCCACCACAGAGAATCCATCAACAAAATATTCAAAAGCCGTTTTGTCGCTTCTCTCTGTTCAGTTATGTCAGGTGTATATCCAGATCTTGTAGAGTTCATGAGTCCTCTCCCTTTTTATTTTGGAACAAATGGTCCCTTGGGATCACTTGTTGCCAGTTTGTCACTCATGCAATTCACCATTGTAATTTAAATTGTCAACTAAAAAAGTTGGCAATTTGGTCTGTTTAACTGTGATAACTCAACCTTGAAACATTAATGTCCAATGCAATATAAAGCTTTGACTGACTACCATCTTTAATATGTCCATTTAAAAACAACTGAATAGGTTACGTTCTGTAAGGAAAGTCAAGGGATTAAGCCCAATTATGTAGGAATGGTAATGTAAATCTCAGAAAATTGCAAGAAGATGCCTTTCGCATATTGTAAATCCTTCCTGTCCTGGGGTTAAAAGCTTAGAAACATAAGCCACTGGTCCCACTGACCTATAGTGTTTCCTCAAAAGCACTGCAGCGAAGTGTTTAATCTGTTGCAGTGACCTCTAGTGCAAAAGTGTGTTCTGGGTCTGGCATTGCAGTGCTGTACATTTAGCTAAACCCTGTTTTAATTCTGAAAGTCTGTGTGTACTGTTCAGTCTACTGCCATGGAACATTCTTCCCCTCTTAAAAAGATTTGATAATGGTGATGCTTTCATAGCAAAACCATCAATATGATTTCCACAATAGCCCACTAATCGCAATAAAGGTTGAAGCGAATTTACATCTTTAAGGGTTGGGCAAATGCAAAACATTTCTTTTCAATTTTGCACTTCCTGTGGGTACCACGGTGCCTACGTACACCATCTGAGACTTCATAATTTGCATCTTCTTAGGATTTATTTTAAGTCTTAATGAAGTAGTAGGGTTGATATGTCAGCCAATAATTAGAGATATTCCTCTCTGGTTTCAGTCTGGAGAAGAAGATCATCTACATACTGGAATAAACAATCAAGCCTTGAAAAAGTCTTCACCCTTTAACCAATCTTTGATGGGAAATGGATAGTGTTCTGGAACCCTTGAGCTAAACAAGTCCATGTATGTTACTGATCTTGAAATATAAAAGCAAATTAATATTGACGTTGCTGATTTAAAGGAGTAGATCAAAACTCATTATGAATGTCAAGAATAGTAAAATATTTTTTCCTGTAGAACTTGTTTTACCATTGTCCTAAGACTAGTTTCTACTGTTGGTGCTGTCAACTGGGTCCGTTTGTTTAACTGTCCATAAACAATCATCAGTAGCCAAGAGCAATCTGATTTTCTAACTGGCCAACTGGAAGATTTATGTGTTGAAGCTACTTTTCATAAAACTCTCTATTGCAGCAGATTTGTAACTATCTCTGTTACTTATTCAGTTTGTTTAAGGAAACCATACTGTTTTTGAGGGTCAGAGCCTTCTACAATATTTCCTCTGACATTTGTCTTGCTCATGCATTGCAAATTCATCTGTATGTTTGGTAATAAGCTCTTGTATGATTAAATCAATGAACATATCTGTAGATTCGAGCCAGAATTCCCCAACGGTACAGACCCTGTCTGAGTAGGTTGCTGTGCCCATCTCTATTGGTGCCTCATTTACATCAGCCATCATCCAGATGCAACAAAAGACAATTTATATCTATTCATAAAATGAGAACTTAAGATATGTTCTACTGTTCAGGGAAGGTGTACTAACATGGCTGGATGATAACAAACCACATCGCCCTACTTAAACTCAATCAGATCCATTTCATGTCATGTAAATGTCTAGCAAATCCACTCAAAATAGTTGTCCCTTTCTTGCCCCAAAACAAACAAATATCTCTGGATGTGATAAGAGTGATATGGGAACCCCTGTATCTCATGGACTTTCGAGTGGGTGGCCTTCTACCTCGCCTTCTACTATGGTTCTCCCTACACTATCCCACCTAGTATTACACCCACATACCAGAGAGGCCTGGTACTAGCAACATAGAGTCATAGAGACATACAGCATGGAAACAGACCCTTCGGTCCAACTTAGCCATGCCAACCAGGTTTCCTAAACTAAACTAGTCTCATTTGCCTGCATTTATCCCTCTAAGCTTTTCTTATTCATGCATCTATCCAAATGTTTTTAAATCTTGTAACTATACCAGTATCTACCACTTCCTCTGGCAGTTTATTTCACATACAAACCATGATACGTTTGAAAAGGTTATCCCTCAGGTCCCTTTTATATCTTTCTCCTTTCATCTTAAAATTATGCCCTCCAGTTTTGCATCCACTAACAGTGGATAAAAGAAAGTAGCCTCCTCCGCTTCCCTCACCGGAGCCTGTTACACTGGTCCCTCTTGTGGCTGATCTCTGTTTCCCTGTCCTGATTCCTATTCCTGTTCCTGTCTGTACTGACGAAGTGTTCTACAATCCCGAAGTGACTAAATCAGCTGCAATTGTAATAAACAGTCATAGAGTCATTTTCCAGAGGTCTAATGTCCCCTTGCAGCTGGCCTCTACCTCCACCCACGTGCATTGTGTATGGAGGTGGGAAACCCCAAGGATTAACACTACTACTTCTTCCTCTATCTCTGTCATTTGTCCTCACCAGACCAGCATTAGGATATTTTATGGGAGATATTTTCCCACTCTTACTCCCTTTGCCCTAAGCTACCTCTTAAATTTCCTTCTCTCAAACTGGAACCATTCGCCTTATTATCCATACCTCATCACGTGTATCATCCATGGGGTCAAAAATCTCACACGCCTTCTTTCCCCCTGCCAAAATCTGCGCTACTAAGGTTCATAACCAATTAGAAAGATCACATCCAGTTAATCTGGTATGATCCACATCTCCAAAAACTTGAGTAGGGGTGACCTGTACCTGACCACACTAAGCAGTCCATGCCCGCTTACAAGATGGCAGACACAAGCTAAGCAAAACAAAGCAGCCTGCTCACACAGTGAAATAGAATGATACCTTTGAACAGAACTACTAGAAGGTCAGTAAAAGAACGCTGTATGTTCCCAACCAAGATAGTTCCGATAAAAGGATCTTAGAACAGATAAATGACCAATTCTAGCCTTATTAATGAAAGGATGATTGTCCCAGTAAATGGATAACATCAGGTGCTAAATGAAGTCCCTAAGCAGCTGCAAGGACAACAGCTAAAGTTATTTTGTAGTAAATAGTTACTTTTTTGAAGCTACCTGCAATATTAAACAGTTTCTAGTTAAAAATGGTTTGATCATAGAAGTTGGTTTCAATACATAACCAGAATACGAGCATCAAAAAACATTTAAGTCTAGACGTGAAGTTTAACTAACCTTAGGAGATGCCTTCTCTTATGCCCTGAACAACCCATTGCTCACAACCCATAAGTTACAAAATGCTAACAGAAGTAGTTGTATAATGTTACGCTTTATAATTAACTTTATAACAATTACTTTAAAATAAAAAGTCAGTTAGTTTTATGTTATGTAGTTGGGACAGTGGGAATTATTACAGGAATGGCTGAATTTGATAAAGTAAAGCGTATATGGTACAACGAATAATAGAATTCACACTGTCCTTGGAGATAAGAAACCTGAGACAGATCTGAAGGAGTGTAGCCAGTAAACTTTTGGAATGTGAATGAATAAGATGCATAGAAAGATCCAAAGGCCTAGAGATTACAAACACCATAAGACGATGGGAGCTTGGGGCTGTCCGTAGGAATGCCCACAATTGATTAGGTGAGCCACTGGATTGGGTGTGCGGATTAAGAGGGAAGGACAGTGACTAAGCTGTATCAATTTTAACAAAGGGTATAAAATGCTGTATTTTCACTGGAAATATCAGATTGTGTCATTGGTCTCTATTTTGATTTGGGGAAGATTCTTTGGCCCTCTCCCTGCATCAACGAGTTTCTGCTCGAATAAACATCTTCCACTTGCCTGAATAGGTGATACACATGATGAGGTATGGATAGTAAGGCGAATGGTTCCAGTTTGAAAGAAGGAAATTTAAGAGGTAGTTTAGGGCAAAGGGAGTAAGAGTGGGAAAATATCTCCCATAAAATATCCTAATGCTGGTCTGGTGAGGACAAATGACGGAGATAGAGGAAGTGTTAATCCTTGGAGTTTCCCACCTCCATTTACAATGGGAAGCAATGGAGATTAAGGTCTGGCTTTCATTAAATTCCAAGCCAGTCCCCTCTAAGCTAAAAATGTATCAGAAAGCATACTGCACCATCTGACACTCCAAGCGATAGGTCCTGGTCCTTCTCGTGGCTAGATATAGAGTTTACCCTTACCCCCAACTAATGTAAATTCACTTCACAAATTCTGCTGTTTGCTTGTCATAGTCAGCAAACACCCGATTTATTTCCAATTACTGATCAATCTGCCTCTATCCGCAGGCATCCACTTGAATTCTGGCTGTCAGATGGGGCAGCTGCCCTTTTAAATCAGGCTCTGGCTGGATTTTTGAAAATATAAAGCTGGTGAGTTCGACTTGGGAGCCCACCCAGGGATGCCAAAAAATGTTACCTGAAAGGAGTACTTGAAACTTCTCCCAGGTGTTCTTCTCTTGTGTGATAGACAAAAGACAGGGAGTCAATCATAATTTAATTAAACACTCTTCTTTATCTAACTGTTTAGGTTTCATTTAAAACATATACTTGTTGCAACATTTGCCTTTTACTTCATCTAACTTCAACTTTAACTCACTTTATTTAACCTCGCTTTACATTGTTTTAACTTAATTCACATTTAAGTCTAACTGTACTTTTATAAGTTTGGCTTGAGACAAAGACGACCCTGATTTGAGTGAAGCTGCCAACTTTTGCTTTGGTGTAATTCTTGCCTCGTGATTCTTCGTCTCTCTGAAAATAACTTCAGGGCACAGACATCGTGAATGTACGTCTCAAGTGCTCACTTCAGAAAAATCCTTTGTATTACGAACTTTATCCCAAAGCATACTCACTCTTCCGCAAACTTCTCTGGCAGTCAACCAATAAGTTGACTAAAATCTGATCACAATGTTTGATCCCAATTAAATTTACTTGGTAAACAACTCCTAAACGTTTCTACCAAGTTGCAAGTTGCCACATATCATGCTCCACATAATGAAATAGTAGTGCCCATTAGTCTAGCAGAGCACTGCGACACCTCCCTTATTTAGTCAACACAGGAAACTGCAGGTCATAGCTTACAGGACTGGTCACAAACTGTTCTGGCTGCAGTTTTAACGTAGGTAAGAACTTAAATTAGCTTGACCAAAGTTCCCAGCATGCTTGATTGTAGCTCATAACCACTATCATAGCCATTTCTGCTGCTGGCCACCTGACCACAGGCTTGATACCCACCTTGGCAAATGGTAAAATTTGAAGGGGTCTTGTGTCACAGGCATTGGCCCTGCCTCTGAGTCAATAACATGTCCAAACAAGTTCATCAAAATAACAGCAAGATCCAACCACATGCAGCTGCTTCATCAATGACGTTCTTTTCCTGATAAGATGTCAATGTTCTCTGATAATTGCTCAATGTTCTCTGATGATTGCACAATGTTCAGCACTATTGCCACTCCCAGACGCTACAACTGGACATAATATTTTTCAGTACGACCTGGACAATATCAAGGATTGGGCTGACAAGTGGCAATTAACACTCAAATCACACAGGCATTGACTACGTCCAACAAGACAGAATCTAACCACCTCTTTTTGACATTTAATGGCATTACCATCTCGGAATCTCCCACTTCAACATTTTAGGGGTTACCATTTACCAGAAAGTGAACTGAATGAGACAAAGAAATACTATGGATACATCAGGTCAGAAGCTGCAATCATTGATTAGTTCATTATCATCTAAGACAAAACAGCCCACTTGATTGGCACTCTACCCACTACTTTAATATTCACTCCAGCATCATCCACATATTATGTATTGCAGCTATGTTCAAAGGCCCCTCTGATAGCACCTTCCAAATCCATTATCTGAAAAGGCAAGGGCAGCACATGCATATTTTTCTTTCAGGTTTCGCATTTATTGCCCATTCTTAAAGCAGCTTGATAGACAATGTTAAAGGTTAAAAGTGCCATTTGAAACATATTGCTAAGAGTCTGTTAGTCATAGCAATAACTATGAGGATATCCTTCTCCAAAGATTAGTAATGAAGCAGATGGATTTTTTCATGACATTCAAGGATAGTTTCATGATCACCATGACTGAAATTACAATTTTAGATTTTATTAATTGGTAAAATAGAATTTCTAGATTTTATTAATTCTAGTTTAAATTATATTAGCTGCCGAAGTGTGTGTGACTTTATATACCCAGAAGCGTAACCTGGGCCTCTAGACTGCCAATCAACACCTTCAAAATATGGGAGCACCATACCTGCAGGTTCCCCTCCAAGGCAGACATTATTCGGATTTGGAATTATGTTGTAGTTCCTTAACCATTGTTAGGTAAAACCATGGAACTCACTTCCTAAAAGCACTGTGGGTTTTTCTACCCACCATGGGCTGCAGCAGTTGAAGAAGGCAGCTCACTGCCACTGTCTTGCAGGCTTTTAGGAACGGGCAATAAATACTGGCCTAGCCAGTGACACCTACGTAGTGTGAACAAACAAGAAAAACACAATATTTGTAGCAAATTGTGTTATAACTTCACCCTCAAATTTACAAAAAGAAATACAGGTCAAGAATAATTAGTCCAATTCACTGTGGATCCAATTGCCTCACATTCACAATAGTCCATCAGCCATATAACTTATTTGGAAAGGTGACAACACCATTAACAAACATCAGAAAAACCTCCAGGAACATTTATTTCCAATTCACAAAATTGATCAAACAAGTTCCAGAAAATGGTGACTAGCAGGTCATATTTCTACACGTAGTTAGCCATAGCTAGGAATGCGTTCAGTCCTCTCCAAATGCCTGCAGCAATCAATATAGATTCTCTTGCTTTCCATAGTCCAACCATACATCTGCCCCATTGTCAGCTGTGGTTGTGTAATTAATGGGAAGCTGAGTTTCGGAACAATACCGTCATGGTTAGAAAGGACTATGAGGAGATACTGTCTATATAAATTTAAAAATTAAGACAACAGCATAATTGATCGCCCTTGAACTGCTAATAAATATGCACCTTCATGCTGCATTTTGATGGGATAAAATTGAGTCATTTTATCAGAAAAATCATCTGGAACTCTAAACTTAAACATAAAAATATAGAAAATAGGAGCAGGAATAAGTCTTTCAGCCCTTCCAGCATGCTTCACCATTCAATATGATCATTGCTAATCATCTATCTCAGTACCCTGTTCCTGCTTTCTTCCCATACCCATTGTTCCCTTTAGCCCTAAGAGCTATTCCCCTTGGAAACATACAATGTTTTGCCCTCAAAAGCATTATGTTGCAGAGACTTCCACAAGCCCACCACTCTCTTGGTGAAGCTATTTCTCCTCATTTCAGTCCTAAACAGCTAGCCTGTATCCTTAAATTGTGATTCCTAATGCTGGACTCATCTGCCATTGCAAATATTCCCTCTGCATTTACCCTCTCTAATTCTGTCAGATTTTACAAGTCTCTATGTAATTCCCCACTCATTCTTCCAAACTCCAGTGATAGTCTTAACCAATCTAGTATCTCTTCATACAACAGTCCTACCATCCCAGGGATCGATCTGGTAAAATCTTTGCTGAACTCACTCCACTGCCAGAACATCATTCCTTAGGCAAGGAGACCAAACCTGCGCACAATAAACTTTGAACACGGAAGAATACTTCCTGCTGACAAAAGGAATTTGAAAGTACTCGGAATTGTACTAACAGCTAGTGTGTCACTTTGCTGGTCCTCCAGACTTATGGAAATAAAACCTGGAAGATTGGCAATGAAACCAGCAATTCCCCACCCAAGTGTTGCATCTTGTAGCCTGACACATTTCAGATACCATGCCTTACGCCACCATTGTAGTCTACCGTCATGTTTGGCAAGATATTACACTGATTTGGCATTGTCTCCTGTATATGACAGGATGGGATCCAATTTTTTCCCATCATGTATCCAAACAGAATCTCTCCAACTCAACACTCATCATTGATATATGTTGGAAGGATTTCTAGCTGATACTTAACCTGTTTGACTGTGTAAGGAACACATGTACCTCAGCAAACAGGTCTTGAACCAGAACTTTAACCAGAACTACTAACTTAGAGGCATAGTATAAGTCCCGTGTTCCACAACTCCTTTTATCCTAAAAGATCAAGACATTTTTAGACTACCTGAAAAAGGTTCCTCCCACCTTCCCAGTCCAAAACAAGGAATTCAAGAGACATGGAGGCTAAGAGAAATGGGAAAAGAGGGATACTGGGTAATATGGATCAGAAGATGGGAGGTTAGTGAGAAAAGGATTGGAAAAATGGGCAGATTGGAAGAAGGAGAATGAGTTTCTTAGAAAGGTTTGTGTAAAACTGAGTACAGGACCATGACCCCTATGAAAAGTACCTCAACAGTAATCCAACTGCCCACTAGTCAAGGATGGAGCAACTGAACACCTCAAAAATTTTCAGTTAATGAGGGATTGCCAATGTGGATTCAAGACAGGTAGCTCATGACTGACAAACCTCAAAATTGAAAAGGTGACTAAGGTAACGGACAGGGGTATGTCTAAATAAAAAAACGAAAGAACTGCGGATGCTGTAAATCAGGAACAAAGTCAAAGTTGCTGGAAAAACTCAACAGGCTGGCAATATCTGTGAAGGAAAAAGAACAGAGTTAACGTTTCGGGTCCTGTGACCCTTCCTGAGAACAGTTCTGCCAGATGCTGCCAGACCTGCTGAGCTTTTCCAGAAACTTTGTTTTTGTTGTTGAGGGGTATGTCCATGTTGGTTATATGGACTTCCGGAAACATCTGATAAAGTTCCACATAAGAGACTGTCAACTAAGGAAAAAGCCCACGGAATAGAGGCAAATTACTGACATGGATAGGAAATTAGTTAAGTGGCAGGAGACAGAAAGTGGGGATAATGAGCAGATACTCAAATTGGCAGGATGTGACTAGTGGTGTCCTGCAAGGATCTGTGTTAGGGCCTCAATTGTTCAAATTATTTATTAATAATTTGGATGATAGCATAGAAAGTCATTTATCCAAATTTACTGATGACACAAAGTTAGGCAGCATTGTAGTCATGTATATGATAGCATAAAATTATAAAGGAATATTGATAGCCTAGGTGAATGGGTAAAACTATGGCATATTCAATACAAGCAAGTCTTAGTTATCCATTTTGCACAGAAAAAGGATAGATAAGGATGCTTTCTAGATGGTATGATGTTAAATACAGTGGATGTTCAAGGAAACTTGGGGCACAGGTGCAGGAAATAATCAAGAAAGCTAATTGAATGCTGGCTATTATATCTACAGAACTGAAGTTCAAGGATGCTGTTTAGATCCCACTTGGAGTACATGAGCAGACCACACCTTAGGATGGATATATTAGCTCTGAAGGGAGTACAACATAGATTTACAAGAATGATACCTACACTTCGCAGGTTACGAGGGGATATTATACAAACTGCACCTGTTTCCGATTGAGTTTAGAAGGTTAAGGGGTGATCTAATCGAAGTCTTCAAGATAATAAGAGGAAAAGACAGGGTAGATAGACTATTTCCTCTGGCTGGTGATTTTAGATTTAGGGCACGTAGTTTGAAAATTAGGGCCTAGACCATTCAGGGGAGATGTCAGGAAGCACTTCTACACACAAAGGTGGTCAGATGTTTGGAATTCGCTTCCTCGAATGGCAGTGGATGCTAGATCACTTGTTAATTTTCAATCTGAAATAAGTTAAATTTTTGTTAAGCAAAAGCATTAAGGGATATGGGCCAAATAAATGTATATGGAATTAGGCCACATATCAGCCATGGTCTCACTGAATGGTAGATATTGCAGACCAGACCAAACCCCCCTCAAAATATTCAGAAGACAGTCTAGGCCGTAAGCTTTTCTTATTTTAAAAAGGTAAATGTAGGTGTTGCATCCCATGTGCAATTTGATTCATCATTAAAACCATCACTACCGGATTTAAAGCAAAACACACTTTATTCATCCACTGTAGTTAAAATACATAAAAAGAAAGAAGGAATTGGAACAACTAACTCTACTGGAAAGCAACAAAATGATAGATACAGTAATTATTACTAAATAACTGTTCAAACATAGTAACATCCTCTAATCATAACCTTGGCATAAGGCAAATTCAAACACAGGTTGCCTGCTATATGAGTTGCATGCGAGACCAAGAACTCCAAGCTTCTGGCTGTAACAGAGAGGGGTAAAAATAGCTTCCACTTCTTCAAGACCCCAACAGCAATTGCTGAAATCTAAACTAAAAATCCTGATTCGGTGGGAGTTTGACCACAACCATGATTCAATTGTTCTAACTTTAAAAAAAAACCCAAGACCTAACAAGCTGTTTACTGTAATGGTTCTAATAGACTACTCACTACCTCCACCTTAAAACCCATTTTTTTTTTAAAAAAGCCAGGACAAAACAATGTCTTAAAGCCACAATTGTATCAGAGATAAAAGGTACTGCAGATGCTGGAGAATCCGAGATGACAAGGTGTGGAGCTGGGTGAACACAGCAGGCCAAGCAGCATCATAGAAGCAGGAGGGTCTAGGCCCGAAACGTCAAGCTTTCCTGCTCCTATGATGCTGCTTGGCCTGCTGTGTTCATCCAGCTCCACATCTTGTTATCTCTTAAAGCCACAACATTGTCACAGTGGAATCAGCTTGAGGAGCTGAATGTTCTTTGTTCTTTGAGCAATTTCTTCACTTGGTTCAGGGCTATTTTGACACGTAATTCAAAACAGACCTGCTCTGATTAGGTATAAAATATGTCAAAGGACAAAGAATGAGATATGACTATTAAATGTGGCATCCACTGGGGAACTTGACCAAACCTTAGGTAATGCAAGGGAATTGGTTTCAAAATTAAGAGTGTACTACAGGTATGCTATTATTAGTAAGATTGCAAATATTACACACATTACTTACTGATAGTGAGTTACATCACCTGTTGGTTATAAGGGAAATATAATTGATACCTGCATTACTAATATCAGTCAGTAAATTCCAATTTTTTCCTGAAAACTTATGTTAGACTGGTCTCTGCTTCCCCACCATCTCTCCCTATCCTTTAATCAATCAACAATTCCACACCTCCAATCCGTTGGGACCTTTCCAACATCTAGGCAACTTTGCAAAATCATACACAGATCATTCACTATTCTGTACTTATCGCTTCTCAAACCGTCATATTTATTCCGTAGAAATTTGTTAGATTATAGTCCCTTGAATTATTCCTTTTTTGTTAAATTCCTCAATCCAGTTAGAATATAGATTACACTCGCATGTAACTTCTGTCTTCTGAAATTAGACTAAAAATGTTCTTGCCATTCCGACACAGTCGCACTCCTCCACGAGCTCCACTTCAGCTATCACGTGGTTATGGAAGCGGCTATTGCAGGAGCTGGATGTGGATGGTACATGCGCATCGATATCTCGAGCTTTTCGGGATAACGGTCTTTTGTAACGGCGGGAGCACGAGAGTAACGGCTAACTGAGTGACTAACAACAGCTTTCTAGAAATGTTAATCGTAATGCAGCTGGCTGTGTGAGTGTGACGTGTATTCTGAGCACGGCAGCTTCGGTCGCATTTCAGGTACACTGCACCTTTAGAGCAAAACCTTATTGTCGTTGACACTTTAGAGTCCTTTGTGGAGGTACCGTTATGCTATAGAGCAGTAGTTATGATTTTGTACCACGTTCTGAATCTGCATTTTACACCGTGAGGCTGGCAAGCTGTCTCTTAGGGTCGGAATCTAGGGGACGTATTGGTCAGAAATAAAATCGTTAAGGTGGTCATCTAATGTTGCGTTTAGAAACAGCTATGACGGACATCACAAAACCAGATTTTCGTTGTTTTAAGGAGATATGATTTTCGTGAATAAAACATTTTTGGCATTAAATTTTGGTAGTTTTTTTGGGGGGGAAATTTGTTTGCACTTAATTTTTGAGAATCCAAAAAAATTTATGATGTATATAAAACTAGGATTATCCTTTCTAAAATGCACAACACAAATGACTAAAATGTGCACTGAACAATTTAAAAATAAGTACTGAAGAAGGATCTAGGCCCGAAACGTCCAGCTTTCCTGCACCTATGATGCTGCTTGGCCTGCTGTGTTCATCCAGCTCTACACCTTATCTCCTGGTCCTGACTGCTGTCTTCCTGTTCCTGAAGATTTATTTTCACTGTCTTGCACTTTTGACTTCTGTAAAACGTTTTTATTCTGGCACCTTTTTAGCTTTTTGAAATCTGCACTCTTAAAGGAGTCCTTTGAAAAAGTCAAGAATTACCAATCCTTTACACCCTAGTTTCAGTTAACTAATAGTCATAATAGTTCTTTATTCATGTTTTAGTGGAAGATGGAATGTACAAAATTCATGATTGAATTGAATATTCGTCTTTGTAAATTGAAGCTATTTACCCTATGCTGCACAGCAATTTTGCACTGAAAGGGTCACCACTTTGTGAAAATTGATTATTCTACCCAAAAAGCTATGAAATTCCCAGCGTAACTAACCAATGCCCCTTTAAATTCTAGTGTTTTCATTGTAGTACACTTTAAAGTTTTTTGATTACCCTTTGAGAACAAATTGGAATCAGTCCTGGAAGTTAACTTTTGTTGATTTGCCTTCAAATGACATTTTGCATTTACTTTTCCTGCTTAAATTGGTTAGTTGAGGTTTTATTTGTTAGCTTCTGCCTTTTGGTTTTATGACTTACAGCTCATTAAGTCAAGAATTTTAGTTTTTTGTTTAGTTTAATGAAGTTATTGTATTTTACATTTGATGTTAAATAGTAATTATTTGGAGGAAAAAGGTAATTTTCAGTTATCTGATTTTATTTGTCTGAAAGAATCGACACCTCTTTGCTATCCTGTTGTCAAAACATTGGAACAAAATTTTAGCCAGGCATAAATTCAGCAAATAATCGTAAGTAGAAATGAGATTCAATGCTTGAGAAAATATGGGTGCAAATTAAAACACTTGGTATATAAATGTTTAGGTGCATATACTTGCTTAGCAGTAATTTTTTTAGACAACACTTGAAGAACCAACTTTTACATGAATAATATTGTCAATGGATTGCGAGTATGCTTAATTTGCGCCACACGGAATAAAGGAAAGAGCAAAATAAAATCTTGAATGAGACCCTTCCTCTGAAATATTTTGAAAGTAAATTATTTTAAAAACGTTGAAAAAAAATTTCCATCATCTGTCATTCACACCCAGGATGTGGCCAAAAGGCTTGCTGTCCTTGGAAAAACACTACTGAAAATTGATTTTATTTATCTTTGCAAAGATTTGATGGAAACTGGTCTAGTTAACTCTCAGCATCATTTGTGTAAAAATGGAAACAACATTAAGTACACTGTACAGACCATTAGTGATAGCATGAAAATGTGAACAACATTTTAAGATGTTGTGACATTGCAAATGAGATATAAATAATGCAGTATAAATTGTGACATGCTCTGTGACAAATTAGCATCAGATTCTTTAAATTCAATCTGTACATTACAAACGCAGTAATACCAAAAATCACTTCAGGTTAAAATCCTTCAAAATCACAGATCTTCAGTGAGATCAGTTGCTTGATTTTTTTTTTCCAAGTGGAGGGCATTTATTTTTCAGCATTTTTTTCCTGATACCTTTCCCCAGTCTCAGTTATTTTCCTGGAATCATAAACTCTCTTGCTACTGCTTCGTTATGTCACCTTCACGAATGCTATGACTTTTAGGTGATTCTTTTAGTTGGAGCCACAACCAAGTCATGGGTCAGTTGAACTCAACTTTTACACGGGTATAAATGATTTAGAAGTGGTTCCTATTTTTCAAGTCCATTCTATCATCTACATTATTAAGCAAGAATCATTTCTACTACTCAGCAAGTGGAGAAAAAAATCACGAGCCAATTGGGTGATTTAAAGCATAACTGTGAAAATAAGTTTAGATGTAGTAACTATATTTGCCTTTGCTGAGTATGTTCTCTTTTATAATATCAACTTATTTTGAGTTTATTCTAATGTGCAGATGTATTTTCGAAAGTGAATGCTGGAAAGTTGAGGCAAAAAAAGTTGGGAATTTAGTTTTAAGTATCAGTGAGCAGAAAAACTAACAGCTGTGTAGTGGACCAAACTAAACCCACTCAAAAAATCTTGATCAGTTGGGTCAATGGGCTGAGGAGTAGCAGATGGAGTATTTTTGGATAAATGTGAAGTATTTGCATTTTGGTAAAACGTACAAGGGCAGGACTTAAACAATTAATGGCAGGGCCCTGGCTAATGTTGTAGAACAGAGAGACCTAGGAGTTCAGGTACGTAATTCTTTGAAATTTGTGTCACAGGTAGACGGGGTGGTTAAGAATGCAATTAGATTGCTTGCCTTCATTGCTCAGACCTTTGAGTATAGGAGTTGGGATGTCACGTTGAGGTTGTCCAGGACTTTGGTGACATGTCATCTGGAATACTGTGTGCAGTTGTGGTCATTCTGCTATAAGAAGGATATTTTAAATTGGAGAGGGTTCAGAAAAGATTTACCAGGATGTTGCTGGGAATTGAAGGTTTGAGTTATAAGAGGCTGGATAGACTGGGGTTTTTTTCATTGGGACATTAGAAGGTTCAGGGGTGACGTTATGGAAGTTTATAAAACCATGAGAGGCATAGATAAAGTGAAGAGCAAGGGTTGGAGAGTTCAAAATTGGGAGGCATATTTTTAAGGTGAGAGGAGAAAGTTTTAAAAAGGACATGAGAGGCAATGTTTTTATACAGAGTGGTTAGTGTATGGCATGAACTGCCTGAAGAAGTGGTGGATGCAGGTACAGTTACAACATTTAAAAGACAATTGGATAAGTACATGAATAGGAAATGTTTGGAGGAAAATGGGTCAAACATATACACGTGGGACTGGTTTAGTTTGAGAACATGGTCGGCATGGCCTAGTTGGACCAAAGGGTCTGTTTTCATGCTCTGTGACCCTTTGAAAATGTTAAGAACATAGCCTAGACCCCAATGTTTTCTTATTTTTAAAGGTAAGTGTAAAGCATTATGTTCCAGATACAATTCGATTGTTCAAAGGTTTGAATCAAAACACACTTCATTCTTGCTCTATAGGCAAAATACAAACAAAAGAATGAAGAATTGGAATAATTAACTCTATTGGAAAACTTCACAGAACAACAGATTATTGTAACAGTTGCTATTTAGAAGGTAAATAGAGTAACATCCCATAAACACCTCCTTGTCAAAGGCAAATTCAGTGAATAGGTTGTCTCATAAGCATTTCTTACAGCAGGAAGAAAACTCAAGCTTCTAGCTGTAACAGAGGAATAATAGCTTCCACATTCAACTTCAAGACCCCCAGCAACTGCTGAAAGTTAAATTGAAATCTGGATCTGTGGGAGCTTGACCACATCCCTTGTGCTGCTTTGATTGTTGCAACTTCAAGCAAAAAACTAAAGTCTCAAACTGTTTAGCTGGGAACAGACTGCTTGGTACCTGTCTTCATCAAAAATAGAATAAAGTATACCTCCTACAGCCATAGTATCATCACAGCTATCACTAGAAATGTAAGAAATTGTTTCAAAATACATTTTTCAGTTTGGAATTATAAGTGTACTGAGTCGTGTTGCCTAGGTGGGAATTATACTAGATCACTGTTACAAGCTAGGGTAAAGGTAGAAGAGCTCTGAACACAATCTTTTGGGCAGTGTGGTGGCTCAGTGGTTAGCAATGTTGCCTCACAGTGCCAGGAATCCAGGTTCAATTCCACCCTTGGGTGACTGTCTGTCTGTGTGGAGTTTGCACATTCTCCCTGTGTTTGCATGGGTTTCCTCCCGCAGTCCAAAGATGTGCTTGCTAGGTGGATTGGCTGTGCTAAGTTGCCTGTACTGTTCAGGGATGTGTAAATTAGGTGGGTTATATAGGGTGATGGGTCTGGGTGGGATGCTCTGAGGGTTGGTGTGGACTTGTTGGGCCAAAAGGCTGTTTACACGTTGTCGGGATTCTATGATCTATGATTCTTCTTGGATGCAGGATCTTGCCTGAGGACTGGAGGATTTTTGGTTTATTCACTCACAGGATGTGGGCATCACTGGCAAAGCCAACATTTGTCGCCCATTCCTAGTTGCCCTTGAAGTATTGGCGTGAGTTGCCTTTCTTAATTGCTGCAGTCCAGCAGGTGTAGGTGTGCATGCAATACTGTTTATGGAGGGAGTTCCAAGATTTTGACGCAGCAACACCTGAAGAAATGGTGATTTATATTTACAAGTCAGTGTGGCGAGTTGCCTGGAGGGGAACCTGCAGGTAGTGGTGTTCTCATGCATCTGCTGTTATTGTCCTAGATGGTTATAGTTATTAGTTTGGAAATGTGCTAAGGAGCCTTGGTGAATTTCTTCACTTACCTTGTAGATGTTGTATACAGCTGCCACTGAACGGTGATTTGTGGAGAGGTGAATGTTTGTGGATGTGTTCTAATTAGCAAGTTGCTTTTTTTCTGGATGGTGTTGAGCTATCAGGCTTTGCTGCTTTTCTGCATGGACTGCTTTAGTATTTGAGGAGCTGCAAATGGTGCTGAACGTTGTGCATTCATCAATAACGTCCCTCTTCTGACCTTATGGAGGGAAGACCACTGAAGGAGCTTAAGATGCTTGGACCAAGGGCACTATGCTGAAGAATTCCTGTACAAATGTCCTGAAGCTGAGATGACTGACCACTAACTGCTACACTATCTGCGATTGTTGTTGAGCCATGTGGTTTGTGCTGATGTGCTGGGCTCCTCCATTATTGAGGTTGTTTGAGGAGTCACCCCGTAGTGTGTTCTTTAATTGTCCCCAAATGATTGTAATTCCATATGATAGAACTTGGATCTGATCTGTATGTTGTAAAATTGTTTAGCTCTGTCCAGGACTTGCTGCTTTTGGTATGCCGATAGTCCTATATGCCACTTCTTTGTTAGGTATACCCAGTGCTGCTCCTGGCATGCCATCCTGCACTCTTCGTTGAGCCAGGATTGATCCTTTGTCTCTATGGTTAATGGTAGAGAGGGGGATTATGCCAGGCCATGTAGTTGCAGATTGAGTTGACCTGCAGTGCCTCTTGAATTGGCTAGTCTTGAGTTGCTAGATCTGATCAGAGTCAATCCCATTTAGTACAGTGATAGTGCCACACAACATGGAGTGTTTTCTCAGTGTGCCAATGGGACTGTGTCTCAACAAGGATTGTGCATTGATCATTGCTATCAATACTGTAATGAACAGAAGCATCTTTGGAAGACAGATTGATGCACTGATGTCAAATATGATTTTCTCTCCTAGAATCATACAGCATGAAAATAGACCCTTCAGTCCAACTCGTCTATGCTGACCAAGTTTCCCAAACTAATCTAGTCTCGCATGCCTGCATTTGGCCCGGATCCCCTTAAAACTTTCCTGCTCGTGTATCTGTCCAAATATCTCTTAAATGTTGTAACTGTACCTGCATCCACCACTTCCTCTGGCAGTTTATTCCACATTTGAACCACTCTGTGTGACAAAATTGCCTAGCAGGTCCCTTTTAAATCTTTCTCCTCTTAGCTTAAACATACACCCCTAGTTTTGAACTACCCCAACCTAGGAAAAGACCTTTGCTATTCCCGTTATCCATGCCCCTCATGATTTTACAAACCTGTATAAAGATCACCCCACAAGCTCCTACACTCCAGTCAAAAAAGTCCCAGCCTACCCAGCTTCTCCTTACTACTTGAACTCTCTAGGCCTGGCAACAACGTGGTAAATCTTCTCTGAGTGCTCTCCGATTTAATAATTATCTTCCTATATCATGGTGACCAGAATTGTATGCAGTACTCTAAAAGTGGCTTCATGAACATCCTATACAACCTCAACATAATGTCCCACCTCCTATACTCAGTGGTCTAAGCAATGAGGGCAAGCATGCTAAATGCCTTCTTAACCACCCTGTCTATTGTGATGCAACTTTCAAAGAACCCCTAGGTGTTTTCAACAAGACCACGCAGGGCCCTACCATTACCTATAAAAGCCCTGCCCCTGCTCGCTTTACCAAAATGCAATACCTTGCATTTATTCAAATTAAAATCCATCAGCCACACTTAAACCTGTTAACACAATTGTTCAAGATCCCTATATAATCTTAGATAACCTCCTTCATTGTTGACTATACCATCAATTTTGACATCATTCCCAAACTTACTAATCATGCCTCCTAAATTCTCATCCAAATCCCTCTCGTCGGATTCCATTCCATCTGGTGCAATATGTGGTAATCAGACAGAGGTTCCTTTGCCCATGTTCAAGCTGATACCATGGAAGAGGTCTGGAATCAATGTTGAGGACTTCTAAGGCAATTCACTTCCAACTGTATGCCTCTGTGTTGTCATCTTTGTGGGGTCATAAGGACATAAGAACTAGGAGCAGGAGTAGGCCGTCTGGCCCTTCGAGTCGGGTCTGCCTTGCTGACAGGAAGATGACAGTGTTGTCTGAGACATTGAATAACGTATGATGTGTTTACATAAGGCTATATATAGAATATATATATGTATCCTATATAACATGCCCGCAGTGTGGCAACAGGCCATTCATCCAAACAAGTCCACAGCAAGGCTGTTGCTACATTGCCTGAGACACCTCTGTACAACTGCCATCTCAGAGGGCAGTTAAAAATCAACCACATTAGTGGTTTGGATTTACATGTAGGCCAGACCAGGTAAGGATGAACCAGGTGGAGTTTCATGACAGTCGACACCGGTTTCATAATTTTGGTCATAATCAGACTTTTGTTTGCAGATATTTGAATTCCGTCATCTGCTGTGCTGAGAACTTGATCCGCATCTCTCAGGATTACAAATTGCCACCCCAGATTGCAGATGATACATTCTCTTCACAAAGCAGAGAAGAATAACTACAGGCTGATTAATGTAACATTAGTGGTTGGGGGGGAAGTGGGGTAGAAGTTGTCTATTGTCGAGGTCACAGTTGAGTGGCAGGGGTGGCATAGCAAGTAAAAGATAGCCAAGGTGTACCTGTGTGATGGTAAATGGTGACTAAACTAATTGAATTTTCTGAAGTAACAGACTTACAACATTAGTAGAGTATGGTATATGATAGCTCAAAAAATACTTATTTTTGAAATGGAAACGTGGTATTGAAGTAACAGAATTAGAATTAGGTTTAGTATCACACTGACGTGAGTGCAGTGAAAAGTTGTCACAGCACCATATTAGGTAAAAAGATACCTTGGTATAGAATCTTAGAAATGAAGAAAATAAAAACTTCAACAGTACAGTCCTTCAAGCAGACTGCCCTGGGTCTCGCCTCCACGACGCATCAAGTCCCCACTGTGGGCATACCACAGCCCTGCTCCGGGCACCAAGCTATGCTGCAGCGGACAGCCTACCGAGTTCCTGAGTCCAGGCTGCGTGCCTCCTGAAGCCAGGAGTCCTCAATCCAACCACTGCTACTGCTGACAACCCTCCAACACCATTCTGGCTGTCCTATGACATCAGAGAATGGAAGAAAAGAAGGGAGGGCGAAAATACAGAAAAGGAGAGAGAAAGAGAGGGATGCAGTCAGCCTGGAGCATACAGGCTTAGGAGCCCCATCACACCCTACCTTGCTGGCGCTGTCACCTTTACGTGACCCGTCAATGAAATTGGCTACTAGTTGGTCGATTTTAAAAAACTGTTGTCACATGTACCAAGATACAGTAAAAAGTGTTGTTTTACATGCTACAGATTGTTCGGTAGGATCTAAGTCCATCAGGGTAGAATAAAATGCAAAAGTATGGAAGTGAACATTTTTTCCGTCTGAAAAATGCAAGAATCAGTATTAGGACCATTGATTTTCCTGGAATATGTAAATGATGTAGGCTTGGTTATATGAAGTACAATTTCAAAGATTGTTGATTATGCAGAACAGGACAATGCACTTGTTCAAAGGGTAGAGCACAGTCAAGTAGTTTGACTGATGCGATATGTGAAGGTAGTATGATCTAAATAAACTTGTTTTTTGGCATTGTGGGGTGTGCCAGATCAGAAGGAATAGTGGATACGTATTCTGAAATCCTTGAAGGTGGCAGGGCAGATTGATAAATTACTTAAGTGCACAGAATACTTGCATGTAACTACAAGTACTGTATACAAAAATAAGGAAGACATGGAAAATGTTTACACATCAATTGGTCAGGCCTCACCTGCCCAAAATTCTGGCAGCCACACTTCTGTAGAGTTATCAAGACCCTGTAGTGGAGTCAAAGGAGGTTTATCAGGATTACAGCAGGGAAGAAGCTGTTCAGTAACGAGGATAATTGGACAAACTGGAGCAGAGAGGCTTAAAAGGGTTTCTAATAGCATTATTCAAAATTGAGGGCTTCTGTAAAGAAAATACTTTCTCTGGCAAGTGATAAGGTTAACAGAGCACACTGATTTTAAAATTATTGCCATAAGAATCTGTGGGGAAATGGAAATTTTTTCATGATTTGGAGCACAGTAGCTGAAGGTGCGGTGGAGCTAGGCACCATCATAACTTTCAAAAAACATTTGAAACATGTACTTAAGAACTAATTTACAAGGTTATTGGAAAAATCTGGGATGTGGGATTAAATTGGACTGTACTTTCAAAGAGCAAGCACAGGAACAAAAGCTAAATTTCTTCCTCAGAGCTGTAATAGTCAATGTTTTGATAACTGTACAGAATGCAAGTTCCAGTGTGGAATGGAAGAAGAGCAATTTTTAAATTTTCCACTTAATCTGCTATGAAAATTGCCTCATTTCTCAATGTGTAATCTACTCTTAAGAAAGCGTTGCATTTGAGCATAGAAGAGTTGAGCTCATGTTTGGAATAACAACATTCCCAATTTACGGGATAAACTTGCTGAGACATCGGAGAAGCTTCTTTTTAAATTCTCCATCGTCTTTGTTGTCAATATGTTCCCTTGGGCTAATACACCCAGTGTGCTTAAATGTTTCCAACACAGACGATAATGTAGGCATGCCTAAATGAAGAAAGATTGTTTTTCGGGTTCCTTTTCAGTAAGTTATGAGCACTGTTCATATCTCTTCGTATTTATGCTACTCATGTTGTTTTCTTTTATTTCAGAATGTCTGGTGACAGTGCCTGGCGTAAGGGTTCAGGAGAACCTAGTTTTGCTCAAATATTGAAAAAGAATATTCCTCCAAAACCACCACAACAAACACTAAACGTAACTTTTACACCACAGGGCGGAACTGCAGAAGATTTGGACTCTGGTGTATCCAGAGTAATTCAAGTTTCAGGTGTGGTAAAAGAGTTAGTTTTCATTTTCTTGTGTTTTGGACAGTTTTCCTTCAGTTTAAATGGCAATCATTGGCCTTTTTGTGCACTAGCATACTACCTGAAAAGTTCATTGCTCCTGTGTTCAGGAAATTTTGAAGGGTGTTTTTTAAAGTAATTAAAGTGAAGGTTCTAGGGTAGTCTGTGGGAAAGAATAGAAGAACTGTAACGTTTCAAGTCTGGAAAAGACATTCTTTATTTCCAGTAGGCCAGACAGCATCAGAGGAGCAGGAAAGCTGATTTTTTGGGTCAGGACCCTTCTTCAGAAATGGGGGAGTGGGGAGAGAGCTCTGAAATAAATAGAGAGAAGGACTGGGTTTGGGGAAAGTAGGTGGGATAGTGATAGGGGAGTGCAGGTAGGCAGTGGTCAGTCCCCACCACTGCTTACCTGCACTCACCTATCACCATCCCACGACCTTCCCCAGCCCCCCTTTTTTTTTTTAAATTCACGGGACAAGGGCGTCGCTGATCAGGCAGCATTTATTGCCCATCCCTAGTTGCCCAGAGGGCAATTTAGAGTCAACCACATTGCTGAGAGTCTGGAGTCATATGTAGGCCAGACCAGGTAAGGATGGCAGTTTCCTTCCCTAAAGCACATTAGTGAACCAGATGGGTTTTTCCTGACATCGACAATGGATTCACAGTCATCATTAGGTTATTAATTCCAGGTGTTTATTGAATTTGAATTCAAATTCCACCATCTGCCTTGGCAGGATTCGAACCCAAGTCCCCAGAACATTATCTGGGTCTCTGGATTAACAGTCCAGCAATAATACCACTAGGCCATTGCCTCCTCGACCTGTCCGTCTTCTCTCCCACCTCACTGACCAGTCCCCACCACTGCCTACCTGCACTCACCTATCACCATCTCACCTACCTTTCCCAGCCCCACCCCTCCTCTCTAGTTATTTCAAGGCTCCCTTCCCCCTCCCCCATTTCTGAAGAAGGGTCCCGACCCGAAACGTCAGCTTTCCTGCTCCTCTGCTGCCTGGCCTGTTTTCCTCCAGCTCCTCACTGCATTATCTCTGACTCCAGCATCGGCAGTTATTACTATCTCTTTATTTCCAGTATATTGGTTTTAATTTTTATTTATTTTTGACTAAGCAAGGCATGGAAAAATCATAATCTACAATTCACCTGAACCCAAATTCTTAGCCTGTATCGCTCCGATATTTCATTTCAGCATTTGTTTTCTTAAAAATCATTCTTCATTATATCTGTAACCAGCAAGATCACGTTTATTTCCCATTCCTTGTTGCCTTTAAAGGCTGTTCATCGAACTAATACAGTCACTGTAGCAATGGGATGCTTATTGTTATTAGTTCAGGAGTTCATGGATTTTGACCCAGTGATAGAATGACAGTTAAGTGATCAAGTCATTGTGATTGGAAGGAGATCTTTCCATGTGTTTGTTGCTATTGACCACCTATTGTGTGGAGGTATGCAAGGTGTTGTCAGTGGGTACTTAGTGATCTGTTGCAAAGTATCCTATAGAATTTTGCATCTGTATGTGCTGACAATCCAGCAAACTGCCTGGCCCGGATGGTTCAAATCTCTCGAATGTTGTAGCTGCAGTTCCCCAAACAGTTGGAAACTACTCTGTTCTGTTCCTGATTTGTGCACTGCTCATGCTGGAAGAGGCTTTCAGGAGTTGGAAAGAATGCCACTTACCTGTTCTTGGACCTCCTGTACGATTCACGACATTAATGTGGCTGGTCCACTTGGGGTTCTGGTCAGTGACTATTAGTTTACTTGGCCAATATCAGTTATAGTCAAGAATGACAATTTGGAAAAGTCCATAGGAAATGTATAATCTGTTTCAAGAAGAAGGGTAAAAATGATGATTAGGAAATATTGTCATGCAAGAAAGTTGAAATCTGTTACTAGAAATTATATTATTCTATGGACATTATCATCATTAAATCATAGAAATGTGCAGCACAGAAGGTGGCCAGCAGACCCATTGTGACGACCTTAGCCAGTAAATTGTCATTTGCCCTTACTCCAATTTCCATGTTTTGGTCTGTAGCTTTGAACGTTTTTTTTGTGTGTATTTTACTACTTAAATGTTAATATTTTCTGCTTCTACCACCCCTGTGCAGTAAATCCCCTAGAAGTATCTTACCTCTCACCTTAAATCTATCACCAAAGAGAATAGAGTCATCCTATATATTTTATCCCAAGCTCTCATAAATTCATGCGCTTCAGTTATGTCTTTGACCTTCTCTGTACCAAAGGAAGCCAGCCTCACCTGACTAGTATTTCCCATAACTAAAATTCTCCAGTGCAGGCAACATACTCATAACTCTGTGCCTTTCTCTTGTGCAACCACATCTTTCCTGAAATGTGGTGAGCAGGCTTTTACGTAGCACTCTAGCTGGGAGCTAAATGTTTTAAATAGTTCCAGCATAACCACCTATGTCTTTTATGCCTCAGCTAATAAAGGCAAGTGTCCCATGTACCTACATAACTACCTTTTTATCTTCAGATTAACGAATGTACCAGTTAAGCATTATAAAGAGATAAAAGGTACTGCAGATGCTGGAGAATCCGAGATAACAAGCATGGGGC
This sequence comes from Ginglymostoma cirratum, assembly GCA_024137785.1. Classification (NCBI taxonomy): domain Eukaryota; kingdom Metazoa; phylum Chordata; class Chondrichthyes; order Orectolobiformes; family Ginglymostomatidae; genus Ginglymostoma; species Ginglymostoma cirratum. The sequence goes on from JAHRHZ010000218.1 coordinate 6,321,241, forward strand.
TGGATGAACACAGCAGGTCAAGCAGCATCATAGGAGCAGGAAAACTTGACGTTTCGGGCCTAAACCCTTCATCAGAAATGGGGGAGGGGAAGAGGGTTCTGAAATAAATAGGGAGAGAGGGGGAGGCGGAAAGAGGATGGATAGAGGAGAGGATAGGTGGAGAGGAGGCAGACAAATCGAAGAGGCGGGGATGGAGCCAGTAAAGGTGAGTGTAGGTGGGGGTGTAGGGAGGAGATAGGTCAGTCCAGGGAGGACGGACAGGTCAAGGGGGTAGGATGATGTTAGTAGATAGGAGATGGGGGTGTGGCTTGAGGTGAGAGGAAAAACAGGTTAGGGAGGTGGAGATGAGCTGGGCTGGTTTTGGGATGCAGTTGGGGGAGGGGAGATTTTGAAGCTTGTGAAATCCACATTGATGCCATTGGGCTGCAGGATTCCCAGGCTGAATATGATTTGCTGTTCCTGCAGCCTTCGGGTGGCATCATTGTGGCATTGCAGGAGGCCCAGGATGGACATGTCATCTGAGGAATGGGAGGGGGAGTTGAAATGGTTCGCGACTGGGAGGTGCAGTTGTTTGTTGCGAACTGAGCGCAGGTGTTCTGCAAAGCGGTCCCCAAGCCTCCACTTGGTTTCTCCGATGTAGAGGAGGCCACAACGGGTACAGCGGATGCAGTATACCACATTGGCAGATGTGCAGGTGAACATCTGCCTGATGTGGAAAGTCCCGCCCCCTTGACCTGTCCGTCCTCCCTGGACTGACCTATCTCCTCCCTACCCCCCTACCTACACTCACCTTTACTGACTCCACCCCCGCCTCTTCGACTTGTCTGCCTCCTCTCCACCTATCCTCTCCTCTATCCGCCTCCCCCTCTCTCCCTATTTATTTCAGAACCCTCTTCCCCTCCCCCATTTCTGATGAAGGGTTTAGGCCCGAAACGTCAAGCTTTCCTGCTCCTATGATGCTGCTTGACCTGCTGTGTTCATCCAGCCCAATGCTTGTTATCAAGCATTATAAAGACCTTGTTAAAGCTATTGTGTGTCCCTGTGCTTTGTTAGACTTTCCATTTCGATTGTTAATGCTTCTTGAAATTGACTGCTATTTGCCACTGTTGTAACTACTAGTTCACTGATATCTTCCTGGAGTCTACAACTTCAGCCACACAGTCAATTTTTAGATATTATCTGTGCATCTCTTTATTATATCCCTTACATTAAAACCCAAATCCTTTGAAAGTCAAAAAAATTTAAACAACTTTAAGAAATTTAAGTATTGAGCCCTGCAGAATTCCACTGGAAACAGCTTTCAGGTCACAAAAACACCCATCAGTTGTTACCCTTTAGTCCTTGACTCTGAACTAATTTCTGAATCTAATTTGCTACTTTTGGTTTTGATCGGTTATGGACCAGATCAGAACCCATCAAAATATATTAACAAGATAGCCTAGACCCCAACTTTTTCAAGTTTATAAAGACAAGTGTAAGGTGTTGCGTTCCGGATACAGAACAGTTGGTCAAACTACGAGGTTTGAATGCAATTCTAGCAGCAGGAAAAGAACCCGAGCTTTTAGCTGTAACAGAGAGAGCAATAACAGTTTCCACATTCAGCTTTGAGACCCCAGCACCTATTGAAAGGTAAAACTGAAGTTCTGGCTCTGGGAGCTTGACTTCACCCGTTCGAGCTGCTTCTATTGTTCCAACTTTATAATAAAACATTGCCAAGGCCTCAAGCTGTTTACTTTAATGGCTGGAAGCAGACCACTCTATACCTCTTTCTCAACCTCTATCCATTCCTGATTATAGTTTAGATGTGATCCAGTTTTGCTATGTATTTTAAAAATGAGTTTTGTTTTAGAATATTAAAATTATTGAGGTCAATAACGGTGAAAGTCTCTTACTTTGGATAACAGTACTCAAAGAGAAACATTGCGCATTTCGACATTTGAATCAGAAACATTTATACTAATAACTTTATTGTCACCGATGACAACTGCGCTTGCTCACCTGATAACAGGCAGGATATATAAAAGGGAAGCAGTGAATGTAATATATTTGGATTTTCAGAAGGCGTTCAGTAGGCACCACACATTAGGCGACTTGACAAAGTGAGAGCCCATGGTGTTGGAAGTAGCATATTAGCATAGATAACTGATGTAAAACAGTTGTGATTTTCACTATGGCAATCTGTAACTAGAGTGCTACTGGGATCAGTGCTGGGGCCAATACAATATAAATGACTCTAATTAGGAAAGTGATTGTGCTATAGCCACGTTTGCAGATGTCACAAAAATGTGAGAAGGCAAGTGGTCAGGATAACATAAATGGTAGCAGAGAGATATAGACAGATTATATGATTGGGAAAAGACTTGGCAGATAAAACTTTTTCAAAATGATATTCTACAGTTATACCCTTTGGCAGGAAGAGTTTAGGAGCCGAGTATTATTTAAATGGAGAAAGACTGCAGAGGGCTGCCAGACAGGGGATTTGGAAGTCCTTGTCCATTAATCTCAAAAGCTGGCATCAAACTTCAGTGGCTAATAGAATGTTGGCCACTTTTTCAAAGGGAATACTGTGAACAGTTTTGTGCCCGTTATCCAATAAAAGATATACTAACTTTGGGGGCAGCCCAGTTAAAGTTCACTCAGCTGATAACTAGGTTTGTGAGGACTGTTTGATGAGAGTGGAGCAGATTTAGGCCTGTACTCATTGAATTATAAAGGAATGAGCGAGGACCTAATGGAAGCATGCAAGATTCTTGGGGGACATCACAGGATAGACATGGAAAGATTAGTTCCCCTTTTTTTGGGAGAGTCTAGCACTGTAGAGCATAACCTCAGAATAAGAGGTTGCACGTTTAAGACAAGATGAGGAGGCGTTCTTCTCTGAGGCTAGTGAATGTATGGAATTATTTACTTCAGAGGACTGGCAAGGCTCATTCATAAAATACATTTAAACCTCATAACACTTGATTCACTTACTGATTAAAAATGTGTACGGTGGAAAGGCAGGAAAGTGGAGTTGAGGATTATCAGATCAGCCATGACCACATTGAATGGCAGAGCAGACTCTGGGATACATGGCATACAGTCTTACGTGCTGCTTAATAGCACTGTTGATGACACCTCCCATCTCTTTACCGGTGATCAAGAATAGACTGATGGGATGGCCAGGTTGGATTTGTTCTGCTTTTTCCGTACAGAATGTGTGGGCAGGTTTTCCCATTGTCAAATAGATACCAGTGTTGTTGTACTGGACTGAGGGATGCAGCATGTCTGGAGTTTCTCTTCAGCACTATTACTGGAATGTTGTCAGGGCCCACAGCTTTTACAGTATCCAGTGCCTCCAGCCATTTCTCGATATCACGTGGCATTGATTGAATTGACTGGAGATTGGCACCTGTGCTCCTGCAAACATCTGAAGGAAGCTGAGATAGAACATCCATTTGGCACTTTTGCTGAAGATTTTTGTGAACGCTTCAGCCTTGACTTTTGCATTAAGGTGCTGGGCCTTGCCATCATTGTGGATGGAGATGTTAGCAGAGCCTGCTTCTCCAGTGAGTTGTTTAATCGTCCACCACCATTCATGTCTGGATGTGTAGAACTGCGAGCTTGGATCTTACCTGTTGGTTTTGGAATCACTTAGCCCTGTTTGTCACTTGCTGCTTATGCTGCTTGGCACATAAGTAGCCCTGTTTTATGACTTCACAAGATTGACACATCATAACTGGTGCTACTCCTGGCATGACCTCTTGCACTTTTTGTTGAATCAAGGTTAACCCCTGGTTTGATGGTAATGGTAGAGTAGGGGCTGTCTTGAGCAATGAGGTTGCAAATTGCCTTCAAGTATGATTCTATTGCTCCTGATGGCCCACAGCACCTCCATCGATGCTCAGTCTTAAGTTGCTCGGCCTGTTCAAAATCTGTCTCATTTTGCATGATATGATGCGTGGTATTTGCAATGTGAATGCAGAGCTTTGTTTCTTTAAGGACTGTGTGGTGGTCACATACCAATGCTGTCATAGGCCGATGCATCTGCAACATGCAGATTGGTAGGGATGAGGCCAAGTATGTTTTGCTGTCTTTTGATTCCTTGCCAATTGCTGTAGCAGTGTCCTATAGAGCTCAACCATCTTGATCAGTAGTATTGCTACCACACCATTTTTTTGGTAATGGACATTGAAATCCACCATGGGGAGTACATTTTGCACTCCTGCTACCCTCTGTGCTTCCTTCAGGATGGAAGAGTGCTGATTTATTAGTTGAGAGGGGAATTACATGAAGTTTATTTAGCCATGTTGACATGATTCCTTGAGATTTAACGGGGTCTGGGCTCAATGTTGAGGGCAACTCCCTCCTAACTGCATATTGCTGTGCTGCGCCCTCTTCTGAATCTAATCATTGCCGTTGGACATGACATACGCAAGGATGATGATGATGGTGGTTTCAGGGACATTGTAAGATATGTTTCTGAAAGTGTGACTGTCAAACTACTGTCTATCTAGTTGCAATCGATCTCCCAATTTTGGCAAAAGCTTCCTTATGTTAGTAAGGTAAGATTTTGCAGAGTCAACAGGGCTGTATTTGCTGTCATTGGTACTGTTGTCAATTCCAAATGGTCTGTTAGATATTATTCCTTTCATTGAGACTTTTTCGCATTTGTTACAACTGAGTGGCTTACTAGGACATTTCGGACAGCAGTTAACAGTGAGCCAGTACATCAGACCAGGTAAAGACAACAGATTTCCTTCCCTAAATGGTAGCGTGAATGAGAGAGATTTTTTTTCTGGCAATCAAAAATGGTTTCATGGCTATCATTCCGGATCATGATTCAGACCATTCCGGGTTTTTATTGAATACAAATTCCACTGTCTGAACTCGCTATCAGTTCAAACCTAGGTTCTCAAAACATCATTGAGTCACTGCATTAATAATGAGAATACCATAAGCCATGCCTCCCCATTACTCAAAGCCTTTGAATCATGCCTTCTATTTCTTCAAGCATGCCATGCTTCACTTGTTATTCTCCTGCATGGCAAGCCCTCCACTCCAGTGGGATGAGTCAATAATGGCAGGCTGGGATAGCCATCTGCAGGATTTCCCTTCACAGACCTCATTAGGCATCCTACTATTTTCCAATCTCCACCCTATCTCCCACCAATTTAAATGACCCTCTCACTTAGCTCTCCATGAGAAGGCATAAGATCCCACCACTTGGCTGACATCTGTTGAAACCCTGAAGGGTACCTTTGTTACCTTAGGACTTGACTATTACTAGTGGTCTCTTACCTTTGCACCCTGCACAACTTGTGTTCATCCAGAACTGCTGCCTGTATCCTCAACAAAAAATAAAGAACTACAGATCCTGGAAACCTGAAACAAACACAAAAATTGTTGGAGAAACTCTGAGGTCTGGTAGCATCTGTGGAGAGAGAGTCAGCTTTTCAGGTCCAGTGACCCTTTAATGGCTTTGTTCCTCTTGATCTCTATAACCTTTTCCTAAACTACAAATGCTCAGTGAATTTTTTTTTGTTGGCTCAATTTCTGGCATGTTGAGCATTCCCAATTTTATCTGATGCACCATTGGCAACAATTTCACATGCTGAGGCCCCAACCTGCAGAATTCGTTCCATACTGTCCCGACTAGTGTCTCCCTTTAAGACACTCCTTAAAACTAAACTTTTTGAGCATCTACACTCTTGTCTCGTGATGTGGCTTGGTGCAAAAAATATTTTTGTGGATAATGTTCTTGTTGAAGCACCTTAGGATTTTTTTTGCCACGTTATAGTTGAGTGATACATAAGTGCAAATTTGCATTCATTTACCATATTCTAGTGCACCATCTTTAATTGTCTCATCAAATATATTGTTTTCACAAAGGCTGTTTTTTATAACCAATTGAATAGAATTTTACTTACATGTTCTTTTTCAGGTCAATACCCAAAGTCACAATTTGTTGAATATACTAAACCACTCTCAAACACGGCACTACCACCAAAGAAAGTATCCAGGGAATTTATTGATAAATATAGACGTGGTGAGATCAACCCAGTTTCAGCCTTGCATCAGTATGCACAAATGTTGCGAATGCAACTAATTTTAAAAGAGACAGTAGCCACAGGTGAGTGGAATTTGTTTTTCTACAGCAAATGCCCTATTATCAATTATTTAGTATTCATTTAGCTGAGAATGTTAAAATTTTGTTTTTCAGGTAATGTTTTTGGACAATATTTTGCATTCTGTGCTGTAGTTGATGGGGTTGAATATAAAACCGGAATGGGTCAAAACAAGAAGGAAGCAAAAGCTAATGCTGCACAATTAGCTCTTGATGAACTTTTGGACACAGAACTGAGCAAAACTTCAAGTAAGTTTTTTTTTTAAAAGAAGTCTTTCTGATGCTGTGGGCATGTTTTCTGGCCAAAACCAGATAAGATGGTGACGAGGGATGTTTTTGCACAGCACTGAACTCTGGTGAGATCTGACTAACTTGCTTGGTTAGTTACACATGAAATGTTAGATTGAAACAGTGTCTAATTCCTGTGCACCATGTAATGAGACTTTGAACCCAGGACTCTTAAATTCCCCAATTCTCAGATCTCTCTTGTCCGGCTCCCATTCCATTAGACTGCTACTTCCGACTTGTTTCCAAACCCAGTGTCACATACAAACCTGCTGAGAAGCAATTTGAAGATCCCAAAGCATTTCAGTGCATTGTTGAATAAATACCTAACACAACACAGCAGCTAATGTTGTATGAAAGGGATATGGCTTCTATGCAGATAGTCTCTACTATTACATCCGATACCTGGTGCTGATTGAGTTTAGAAGGATCTTCCATTAGAATATCTGCCCTGAAACAAATGAGGTTAATGAGTTTGTCATGTTTTGTGCTGACTGGAACATTTGGGACTTTAAAGTCTTACTGATATCTGTGATTTTTAACTCAAACTTAACAATCCAAAATATCTGCTGTGTCATCTTCATTTGTAGAATCCGTACAGATGTTATTCCAAGGCTGTAATCTAAAGTGATAATGGAGGCTATTACTGCAGAATATCTGACTCTCTCTCTCTCCTGGCTATAAAATCATACTGAAATGCCTTTTATTTTGCATCCTATCCCGATCCTTCTGTTGAGTAGAATGGCAAAGTGTAGTGCACTGGGAGGCAAGGATGAGATTGCAGAGCCCCAGACGTTAATTTCAAAATACTCCCTGGCCACAAAAAGGTTGTCACCGGACTGAAGAAGAGCGTATGTGGTACCATTATTCAAGAAAGGTGGTAGGGTTAAACCGGGAAACTAACAGGCCAGTGAATTTAATGCCTGTGCTAGGAAAAGATTTGGAAAATGTTCTGAGGGACAGAATTCATCTGCAGAATCGAGGATGTCCAATATGACTTTGAAAGTGGGAAATCAGACAAATTTGTATTTTTCAAGGAGGTGACTAAGTGTGTACTTGAGGGTATTGTGACTGATGTAGCCTACGTGGATTTCAGTAAGACTTATGGCAAGGTCTTAACCAAGACTGGTTAAGAATCTAAGAGGCCATGGGATCCAGGACAGTTTGGCAAATTGGAAGTAGGATTTGTTTAGTGGCCGGAAGCAGAGGGTGATGATCAGCAGGTGCTTTCATTCTGGAAGTTTGTATCCAATGGCATACCACAGCGTTCAGTGCTGTGTGTCTTTTCTGTTAGTTGTGTACGTTCTTGATCCAGACATCTAGAGGTGTGATCAGAAAAGTTGGCGTGGTAATAACAAGGAGGAAAACCTTAGAATACAGGACAATATAGATGGGTTGGTCAGATAAGCTGAACAGTGGCAAATGGAATTTAATTCTGAAAAGTGTGAGGTGATGCATTTTGGGAGGACTAAACAGGTAAGGGAATACATGTTAGACAAACAGGAGGCTGGAAGACTACAGCAGACCAGGCAGCATCCGGAGGAAAGGAGCAGTCAACGTTTCGGGCATTAAGAAGGGGAATACCAAAACATTGACTGCTACTTTCCTCCAGATGCTGCCTGACCTGTATTTCTCCTGTTTGTCTACATTGGATTCCAGCATCTGCAGTTTTTTGTCTCTCAGGGAGTACATGTTGAATGGTAGGACCCTAGGAAGTACAGAGGGTCAGGGGGACCTTGGTGTGCATTCCCATAGATCCTTGGAGGCAGCAGGACAGTTAAATAAGTGTTTAAGAAGACGTATGGGATATTTGCCTTTATTAGTCAAGGCATTGAGTACAAGAGCAAGGAGGTCATGATGGATCTGCGTGTATTGTTTGTTAGCCAACAGCTGGCGTGCTGTGTGTAGTTCTAGTTGCTGCACTATGGGAAAGTCTTTTTTTTTTTTTTCCTATTCATTTGTGGGATGTGGACATCGCTGGCTGGCCAGCATTTCTTACCCATCCCTAGTTGCCCTTGAAAAGGTGGTGGTGAGCTGCCTTCTTGAACCGCTACAGCCCTCCTGTTGTGGGTTGACCAACAATGCTATTAAGGAGGGAATTCCAGGATTTTGACCTAGCAATAGTGAAGGAACTGTGATATATTTCCAACTGGATGGTAAGTGACTTGGAGGGGAACTTGGCAGTGGTGGTGTTCCCATATGTCTGATGCCCTTGTCCTTTTAGATGGAAGTGGTCTTGGGTTTGGAAGGTGCTGTTAAAGGATCTTTGGTGAATTTCTGCAGTGTGTCTTGTGGATGGTACACACTGCTGCTACTGAGCGTCGGTGGGGGAGGGAGTGAATGCTTGTGGATGTAGTGCCAGTCAAGCAGGCTGCTTTTTCCTGGATGGTGTCAAGCTTCTTGAGTGTTGTTGGGGCTGCAGTCATCCAGGCAAGTGGGGAGTATTCCATCACACACCTGACTTGTGCCTTGCAGATGGCGGAAATGCTTTGAGGAGTCGGGAGGTGAGTTAATCGCCACAGTATTCACAGCTTCTGGCCTGCTCTTGTAGCCACTGTTACGTGGTGAGCCCATTTGAGTTTCTGGTCAGTGGTAACCCCCAGGATGTTGATAGTGGGGGGTTCAGTGATGGTAAAGCCATTGAATGTCAAGGGATGGTGATTAGATTCTCTTGTTGGTGATGGTCATAGCCTGGCATTTATGTGGCTCGAATGTCACTTGCCACTTGTCAGCCCAAGACTGGATATTGTCCAGATCTTGTGCATGTGAACATGGACTGCTTCACTATCTGAGGAGTCACGAATGGTGCTGAACATTGTGCAATCATCGGCGAACATCCCCACTTCTGACCGTTATGATGGAGGGAATGTCATTGATGTAGCAGTTGAAGATGGTTGGGCCTAGGACACTACCCTGAGGAACTCCTGCAGAGATGTCCTGGAGCTGAGATGATTGACCTCGCACAGCCATGTGACCATCTTCCTACGTGTCAGGTATGACTCCAACCACTGGAGCATTTGCCCCTGATACTCATTGATTCCAGTTATGCTAGGGCTCCTTGATGCCACACTCAGTTGAATGCGGCCTTGATATCAAAGGCTGTCACTATCCCCTCACCTCTGGAATTCAGCTCTTTTGTCCATATTTGAACCAAGGCCGTAATGAGATCAGGAACTGAATGGCCCTGGCGGAACCCAAACTAGGCGTCATTGAGCAGGTGCTGCTTGATAGCACTGTTGATGACACCTTCCATCACTTTACTGACAATCGAGAGTAGACTGGTGGGGCGGTAATTGTCTGGGTAGGATTTGTCTTGCTTTTTGTGTACAGGACGTACCTCGGCAATTTTCCACATTGGCGGGTAGATACCAGTGTTGTATCTGTACTGGAACAACTTGGCTAGCAATTAACCAGAGTATTACCTGGGCTGGAGCAATTTAGTTATGAAGAGATACCAGATAGGCTGGGACTGATTTCAGTAGAGCAGATATCTGGTTGAGGTGTATGAAGTTCTGAGGGACATAATTAAGATAGAGATGGAGAAACCTAACCCTTGAACAGAGGGGTCAATAACCGAAGACCACAGCTTTAAAGTAAGGAACAACTGATTTAAAGAGGATTTGAAGAATCTTTTCATGTGGAGGGGTGTAGCTATTTGGAACTCGCTACCTCAATGGGTGGTAGAGACAGGTACCCATTTGCAAGACATTTGAAAGAAGTATTGAAACGAGCACTTGAAATGTTATACCATTCAAGGCTATGGCCAAGTGCTGTAAAGTAGGATTAGAATAGATAGAAATTTTATGATTGGCACAGTCACCGTGACCAAAAAGGGCCTCTTTCTGTGCTGTTTAAACATGGAATTTTTCGTTATTTCAGAGTTTTAATGTGTTACTGCACCATGAGTATCATAATTATTGTATGAGTCTCCCACTGCACACGGTGACTTCTTTCCTCATCTCTTATGGTTTTAGTTTAGCTACCAATACAAAACACTTTTTTGTTGCACAGAAATGTATGCATTTTGGTGGGTCAGACCAGAATGAAAATCTTGAAGAATAGTTGCGGGTAGAACCTGGGAAAGGGGTCACAATAATTAATGCCTACTTTCAGTAGCATCTTCAAGGGAACACATCCTTTAGGTTCGTGTCAATGGTGTAATAAAGACAACTTGTATTTTGAAAGGACATGCTATTTTAGTTATGACAGTGACGTTCATTCAAAGATAAATGTAATTGTTCACAGCAGCATTCTAAGTGTTTAATTTCAGCTACAGGTCCTGCACCAATACCTGCTGAACGAAGAGTAATACCTGCACCGTGTTTGCCTTCAAGAAACCAACCAACAAAGTTAGGTTATGGTGAGCAAGTAGTCTTGTTTAGGTTGAATATCATTTGAGCTGACCTGCTTTCAAAAAAAGGTTCTGTATTAATAACGATATGTTTGATTTTGAAATAGAATTTTTGAAACAAAAGCCAGTAAATTTCAACTTCATGAAATCTACAATTAATATAACAGTTGCTAATGAGGAACCTTTTTTATTTAGCAATAACCTGCAATGCAATTTTTAATGTGTTTTTCCACCTTTTTTAACCTCTGAAAGGGAAACTTTGATTAAGTGTTCCTCTAAGAAAAAAAACACACTTCCATATTTTATTCTGATAGGTCAATTGAAATAACTATTAACTTGTTAATGTATAGTACTATGGTCCATAGATGTGCCTCCATTTATTCTGTGGGAGTAAAGATATAGTTTTTACATGCAGACAAAACAAAATGCCGATTTCTTTTTCTCTGTGGTGCTACTTTTAGCAGCTGCTATTTTAACCGTTTTGGCAGAAATGAATGCCAGTTGTAAGTTTGCAGATCTGAGCTAGGTCTGCCTTCCCCCACCCTGGCAAATAATTCAGATTAACAAGCAGAACTAGTTTAAAATACTTGTGAACTAGTTTTGGCAGCATATCAAGAGAATTACGGCAGAGTTATAAAAGGGGCTGGTAAACAGTCAGTTTGGGCCAGAATGCCAAATTGATCCAAGCTGTTTTGTTCAGCAAAATCCTTTTTATCTTTTACTGTAAGTGTAGTGATAACCTCTGTCTGTTTACCCACAGTCAAAGAGAAACTCATCAATATTTCTTAGAATGGAGATGGGACAAAACTTTTTCAAAGTTTTTTTTATCGGCACATGGGATGTGAATGTAGCTGGCAAGACCACCATTTATTACCAAACCACATTTGCTCTTGAAGTTGGCTGAATTCTGGAGTTTATGGTGAAGATAATCTCAAATTACTGTTAGGGAGTGGAGTTTCAGGATTTGACCTACGCAAATGATTGAATGACAATATACTTCCAAGATGTGATGATGTGTGACTGATCTTTGAAGTTTCCATACACCTTGTCCTTTCCAGGTGGTTGAAGTCACAGCAGTTAGGAGCTGAGCTGCTGATTTGCATCTTGTAAATGGAAATCGCTGTAGCCAGGTTGCAAGAGCAGTAAACTGAATGATCACTTAAATAATGGATGAGATACCAATTAAATGTCCTGGATGGTTTTGAGTGCTTGAGTTATACTGGAGTTGCACCCCTCCAGACAAATGAAGAGTATTCATAGAATCCCATGATGCAGATAAAGGCTATTTTGCCAATCATGTCTGCACTGACCCTCCAGAGAGCATCTACCCTATCCCCATAACCCCACATTTACCATAGTTAATCCACCTAGCCTGTGCACGACAGGGAAGTATAACATCATCAATTCACCTACTCTGTATAGCTTTGGACTGTGGGAGGAAACCAGATCTCCTGGAGGAAACACCTGCAGACATGGTGGATTGGGGGGGAGGGGGGGGGCAGGCGAGTCCACAGATAGTCATCCAAGGCTGGAATCAAACCCACGAGTCCCTGGTGCTGTAAGGCAGCAATGCTAACCACTGAGCCACCATGCCACCGTCTCACTCCAGACTTATGACCAGCAGATGGTGGAATGGCTTTAGAGAAAATCCAATTCACCAATGTTAGAGTGCAGAAGGAGGCCAGTGTCTGCATTGGCTCTCCAAATGACTATCGTGACTTAGTGCCATTTTCCTGCATTTTCCCCAGTCTCTTGCGTATTGTTTCTATTTAAATAATCATCTGAATGCACTCTTGCCCTCAGTTAAATTAGCTTCTCCTAGACTTTCCAGGAAGTGAAATCCAGAGGTGAAATCACTCATGAATTTTTTTTCCCTGACTTCACATTTGCTTCTTCTGAAATCGCTTTAATTTTGTGCCCTCTTGTTCATGATCCTTTTACAAACAGGAACAACTTCTGCTGAACTTTTTCCAGCCCCATCATGATTTTGAAAACTTCTATCTTATCTCCTTTTTAGCCACCTTCTGTCCAAGGACACTAGTCCCAAGTTGTCCAATCTATCCTCATAACTAAGTTTCTTATCCCTGGAACCATTCTTGACAATTTCTTCTGCACACTCCAGTATGTGCATGTCCTTCCTAAAATGTGGTGCTCAGACCATACAGAATACACCAGCTGAGATCCAGTGAGTGTCTCGTATAAGTTCAGAATAACCTCATTATTCTTGTACTCCTGGGCCTTATGTACGCCAACTGCCATCTCTACCTGTCCTGCCACATTGATTTACACATTTGCACCTAGGTCCTCCTGCTCCTGCATCATTTTGAAAATTGTAACCCTTTATTTTATGTTGTCCATTTGACTTCTTTCTACCAAAATGTATTACATGCTTCCTTGTATTGGAACTCATTTGCCACCTATCCACGCGTTCTCCAACATGTCTGTGTCGTTTTTGAAGTTCTGTCCTCACAGTTTATAGTGCTTCCAAGATTCGTATTGATCACAAACCTTGTAATTGCTTCCCCTACACCAAGATCTAGATCGTCATTATGTTTCAGGAAAAGGGAGTGTCCCAATATCAACTCCTTGTGAAACTCCAGTATTAGCCTTCCTCTAACCTGAAATAGTGTGGTAGATGTTTTAGAGTGGTGCAGACAGAACAGCCTGAAGGGGCTTTTTCTGTGCTGTAGATTTTTATGACCGTGACCGTGACCATTACTCTGTTTCTTATTACTCAGCAATGATTTGTATTGCTGTTGCTACTGCCCCATCTATTCCATGAGCGTAACTTCCAGTTTGATGTGTGACGTGGTAGTAGATGCCTTCTGGAAGATCACGTACGCAACTGTGCCCCATCCATCTGTCACCGCTTTTAAAGAGAGAACAACTCCTCTCCTTTGAGAAGAGCAGTATAAGAACATAAGTGCAGCCTGGAGTAGGCCGTTCAAACCCTCAAGTCTGCCCTACCTTTCTATATGAACATGGCTGATTTGCCCCAGCCCTCAGCTTCTCTTGGCCCTCAACTGCTCTTTCAAAAATCAGTCTTCGTTCTCTTTAAGTACTTTGTGATTTACCCTCCACAACTCTTGAGGTCGAGAGCTCCAGACATTCAGTACCCTTAAGGAGGAAGCAATTCCTTTGCGCCTCAGTTTTAAGTGAGAGTTTGCTTTTTTTTTCTTTAACTATGTCCCTTAGCTCGAGATTTCACCACTAATGGAAACAACTTCTCAATGTCTAACTTGTCAAGCTATTTCAGAATCCTATATGTCTCATTAAGATCACCTCTCACTGTTTTAACTATAATGACTAAAGGTTTAACGTATTCAGCCTTTCTTGATAAGTCAGCTCCTTCATCCCAGGAAATAGCCACGTGATTCTTTGTTTGAACTACCTCCAATGCCAATATATCTTTTCTTAAATGCTGTGACCAAAACTGTACACCGTTCTCCGCATGTCTGTCATCAACACCCTATAACTAGACTTTTAAACTCCAACCCCTAATAAGAGAGGCTAAAATTCCATTTGCATCCTTACTCTTTTGTTGCGCCTGCATACTAATGATTTGTTTCATGCATAAGAACACCCAGATCTTTCTGTATTGCTTGTTTTTGGAGTCCCTCTCCATTTAAATAATAGTCTGCCATTTGATACTTCCCATCAAAGTGCACAACCCCTCACGTTGCTATATTAAACTCTATCAAGTGTTTGCTTACTCATTAGACCTATCTATATCCCCTGCAGATTCCTCATTGCATCTCCTCCCACTATCAGCCCAGTTTTTAACCATGTGACCACTAATTCTATCCTGGATAATTGTTTCTAGAAGCTTTCCCACCACTGAAGTTAAACAGACTGATCTGTGATTGGGCTTAACACTTTTTGAACGAGGGTGTGATATTTGCAACTCTCCAGCTGTTTGGCATCTCTGAGTCTGGGGAAGACTGAAAAATTACGGCCACTGCCCATGCAATTTCTACTCGCGATTCCTTCAATATCCTTGGATGCATCTATCTTAGTACGTTGTCACCTTTTTAAGTACCAGTGGTCTATCCAACATTTCACCTTATCAATTTTGAGGCCTAATTGGCCCTACTTGTCCTGTTACTAATTGTACACTATTACAAGACTTTGGGATTTCTTTGTGTTGGCTATGAGTCATTTCTCATTCCTCTTTGTTACTCTGTGATTTTTCACCTTCCCTACAAAGCTTATGTATTCTTCTTGGTCCTCAATTGTAAATTCTATCTGACATCTGTCATAAACGCACTTTACTTTACCTTAATTTCTACCTTACCTTCTTCACTTCATCAGAGATCTATTTTAACAATGTTTCCCTTTCATCTAGTTTCCAAACAGATTTATGAGAATTGAAAAATATTCAAGAATGCATTGTTAAGTACTAATATAACTACTTGCTGTTTTTGAATAATTTTTTTAGTGCCTCAATCTTTTTCGTCGTGATGAAGGCTAGGAATAAATTTCAACCTTGGTCTTGAGCAATGGCTTATGGAATATAATTTATTTACATTTCATTTTGATTTAGTAATTTATGTGCTGTAATTTTTTTTAACACTAGTTATTTTCCTGCTGTACCTAGTCTTGTATTTTATTGTTTTACTATAGCACAATAACATAGATATAAAGTGCTTACCCATTGGTCATTTATAAATTTTTATGCGTCTTTTTACAGAAGGAAGGAATTCTTATTATAAAGCTGTTTCTGTAGCCTGCAGAGATGTTTTCAGCAAGTTGACTGCTAACCTACCTGAGCTCCAGAATTGTAGCAGCTCTTTAGCTGCTTTTGTAGTTGAAAGGTGTAAGTAGAATTTTGTTTGAGTCTGTAACTCAAAAGGTCCAGAAACTGGATTACATCAAATATAGATGGACAAGGATGGTGCAATATTAGTGCTATCTGCTAATTAGGATCACTCAAGTGTGCAGCCATTACTACTCACAAAACTCATTGCGTACGCTGCATTCAATGGATGTTGGCTGTTTGGCCAATTTTTAGAGATATCATGCGACTCTTTCGACAAAAGGTAAAAGTTGGTCCCACAGGAAGCAAAGAAATACTTTGAGTAAAGGAATTGCCACTTGAACAGCAGGTTTCACCCATGTGTTCTCAGATTCTGTTGTGGAATTGAACGGAAGAGGCAGGTTCTACTACCATTCACATCCTTCCAGGCATCGACTTCCAATCACAGCAGGATAAGTTGGCAAGCCATGTAAATGTCCCCAGTTTATTTTTCATACTCCAAAAAGCTGAATAACCTAACCACAGTTGTCAAGATAATACAGAGATAACAAGGTGCAGAGCTGGATGAACACAGCAGGCCAAGCTGCTCCTCTGATGCTGCTTGGCCTGCTGTGTTCATACAGCTCTGCACCTTGTTATCTCAGATTCTCCAGCATCTGCAGTTCCTGCTATCTCAAGATAATAACACTTCCTTAAATTTACTCATATAAATGCATAAAATTTATTTATTTATTTATTGAGAAAGGTTGGACAATAAATGCTGACGCAGTAAACCTCATCCACTTTCCATGAATGAAAAAATTGCTTATAACCTTGCTACTCCATACTTCACTGCCCTTTTTTCTCTCAATCTCCAACAAATGCTGTACCATACTTTCCTGCAGTATCTCCTGATGTATTACCTCTACCCCAACCCTCACTTCTCCGTACCTCTTATCTGACACACACCATGCTTGTGTGAGCAAATGTGCATTCTTTAAATCCCCTCAAATGTCAGTAACAAATTTACTTCCTTCCTTATCTGCAGTAGAATATGCCAACAGAGGAGAAAGAATTCATCTGCATGTCCTCATGCACTTATGCAATCAACTCTGGCAAGTAGAATAGAGAATTGGTTGCTTTGTATGATTCTATGACTGGTGGCGTTATAACAAAATTTCATCAGGACTTCCTGCTTTTTATCATAGCATGGAGGCAAGTCCTTTTGGCCCAAACTGGTGCATGCCGACCAAAATGTCCATCCACGCTAATTCCATTTTCCTGCACGTGGCCCATATCTTTCTAAACCTTCCCTGTCCATGTATTCGTCCAAATGCGTTTTTAAATGTTGTTAATGTACCTGCCTCAACCACTTCTGCTGGCAGCTCATTCCATATGCGTACCACCCTCTGAATTTTAAAAAAAAAAGTTGCCCCTCGGATTTCCATGTATTCTTTCCTGTCTGAGCTTAAACTTATGCCCTCTAGTCCTCGATTTCCCCAACCCTGGGGAAAAAAACAGAGTGCATTCATCCCATCCATGCCTGTCATGATCTTGTACACATCTGTGAGATCCCCCCACCTCAGCCTCCTAAGCTCTAAGGAGAAAAGTCCTAGCTTGTTCAACCTCTCCCTATAATTCAGTCACTTGAGTCCTGGCAACATCCTTGTAAATTTCTTTTGCACTCTTTCCAGTTTAATAACATCCTTCCTATAGCAAGATGACCAAAACTGAACACGCCGCTCCGAGTGCGGCCTTGCCAACGTCCTTTACAACTGCAACAAAACTTCCCAACTTCTGTACTCAATGCCCTGACTGAAGGCCAGTGCGCCAGAAGCCGCCTTCATTGTGCTGTCTACCTGTGACTCTACTTTCAGAGAACCTTGCGCCAGAACTGCATGGTCCCTCTGTTCCATTGCACTTTTTAAGGCCCTACCGTTCACAATGAAACTCCTACCTGAATTTGATTTTCCAAAATACAATACCTCACCCTTTTCTATATTAAACTTCATTTGCCATTTCTCGGCCCACTTCCCTAGCTGATCCAGATCCTGCTGGAATTTCTGATAACTTTCCTTACTGTCTGCGATACTGCCATTTTAGTGTCACCCATAAACTTACGAATCATGCCCTGTGTGTTCTCATCCAAATCATTGATTTAGATAACAAACAGCAGTGAGTTCAGCACTGACCCCTGAGGCACACTACTAGTGACAAGCATCCTTCCACTATTGCTCCCTGCTTCCTACCGTCAACTCAATTGTATATCCAGTTTGCCAGCTCTCCCTGGATTCCATGTGTTCTAATCTTCTAGACCAGCTTACCATATGGAGCCTTATCAAGGCCTTACTGAAATCCATGTAGACTGTCTCCTGTCTTGCCCTCATCAACCTTCTTGGCCACTTTATCAAAGAACTCTAGCAAATTTGTGAGGCATGATCTCCTGTGCACGAAGCCATACTGACTACTTCTATTCAAACCCTGTCCTTCCAAATGCATGTATATCTTTTACTTCAGAAGATACTGCGGGATCTTACTTACCGCAAATGTTAGGCTTGCTGGTCTATGGTTCCCAGGTTTTTCTTTGTAGCCCTTCTTGAATAAAGGCACAACATTCACTACGGTCCAGCCCTAGGGACCTCACTTGTGGCCAACGATGATGCACATATATCAGCCAGGGTCCGCACAATCTCTTCTCTAGCCTCTTGCAGGGTTCTTGGATATATTCGATCAGGACCAGGAGATTTATCCACCTTCATATGTTCTAATACCCAACACCACCTCTACTGTGAGATGGACTGTCCCTGAGATATCACCACTAATTTCTCCAAGTTGCCTTGTCTTTCTCCATGGTAAACGCAGGAGAAATATTCATTGAGTACCTTGTCCATCTCCTGCAGTTCCACAGATGTCCACTTTGGTCCTTGAGGTATCCTATTCTCTCTCTAGTTATTCTTTTTCCTTTAATTTACTTAAAGAATTTCTTTGGATTCACCCTAATTCTTCTCAGCCAAAGCTATCTCGTGCCCCATTTTCGCCTGCCTGATTTCCTCCTTCGGTAAACTCCTGTAACCCTTATATTCGTCCAGGGATTCCCTTGATCCCAGTTCCCTGTACCTGAGCCATCCCCGCCCTCCATCCTTTCTCTTTCTGGTGAAACCCTCAATATGTCTCGTCATCCAGTGTTCCCTACTCCTGCCAACCTTGCCCTCCGTCCTCGCAAATATATAGACCTAAACTCTAGCTATCACACTTTTAACGGCCTCCCTTTGCCTGCAAACAAACTCGTCAAATCAACCCCTGCAAACTCCTGTAATTCCATCAAAATTCGCCTTGCCCCAGTTTAGGACTTGAGCCCGTGGACCAGTTTTTTTTTTTTTTGTCCCTCTCTGTAGCTATTGTAAAATTAAAAGAACTATGATCACTGGTCCTGCCCTGTTTCCCAAAGGTAGGTCGAGTTTTGCCCCTTCCCAAGTAGGGCCCCCTATATACTGCTTGAGGAAACTTTCCTGAACATGTTTAACAAATTCCACTCCATCTGAGCACTTAACACTATAGCAGTTCCAGCCTATGATAGAAAAATTAAAATTCCCCACTTGACAACCCCATTGCTCCTGCAAGTCTCCCCAGCCTCCCTGCCTAATTGTTCGTCTAATTCCTGTTGACTTTTTGGTGGCCTGTAGTACAACCCCAGTAATGTAACCATCCCCTTCTTATTTGTTAGCTGCACCCACAAAGCCTCACTGGATGATCCCTCAGTTATTACATCCCTGACTACTGTCATGATACTGCTCTTAATCAAAAATGCAACACCCCCACCCCTCTTTCCTCCTCCTCCTCTGTCCTGCCTAAAGACCTTCACCCTGCCAGTCCTGTCCCTCCCTTAGCCATGTTTCTGTAATGGCTATAATATCCTAGTCCCATGCACCTATCCACGTCCCGAGTTCATCGGCTTACCTGTCAGCCTTCTTGCATTGAAATCGATGCAGTTGAATCCAATAGGCATTCCTTACTCTCTGTCGTTTTCCAGCCTGACCTATCTCTTCAACTTGCTATTTCTGACTATATCTGCTTCCCGTCTTGCACTTGCCTCCTTGCTGTTGTGTCATTACTGCTTCTATCTAGCCCTAAAAACTGTACGATAAACAACAGGTGCTTTCATTGTCCACCTGTCTGTCGACCTCTTTCTGCTGTCCTGTTGTAACTCAATCTGACCCTTGTTTCTTTCTTTTATTTAACTGGAATGTGTTTAAACTTGTGTATTAGAGAAGAAAAAGCCAATGTTCCTGAAAGTGTGTTGTCACCCACTCTCACATTTACAGGCTCCAGCTGAGACACTGGTACAATGTGTTAGAATAGATTCAAGATAAATCACTAAGCGCAAGTTTGTTGGAGCTTCTGAAGGGGAATAGGATTCAATTAATTGCAAGCCCATCAATGAAAAATGATTTTGTGGCAATGCACTTAGCTTGAGCCCTTGAATCAGCATCTGACAGTGTTGATGGCATATACCAGAAAACACCAGGTGTCCTTGGGATCTTGCTTTTGAGACTGTGGACCAAGTCACAGAACACAGGTGTTCAGTTCCATCTGTGTCAAGGCTTTACACAATAAAATTGAGGCCATGTATCAAAAGTGAACTGAATGGTCAGGCCCAAAAAAGCCATGAGGCAGAACCTGTCATCGAGACCCTCATACAAGCTTTTTCAGCTGCTGTTAAAGCACAGACTCTGGGATGTAAACTATTAGGCTCTGGGGATTTATCAATCTTTAATCCCACTAACTCCCCAGCACCATTTCTCTACTAATATTGATTTCTTTTCGTTCCTCCCTCTCTAAATCCTGTATTCCCTGAAAATTCTTATGTCATTGTGTCCTCCTTTGTGAACAAAATATGTATTAATGAGCTGTCACTTTCTTGAACCCCATTGTAAATTCCTCTGTTTCTGACTGTTAAGGGACCTACATTTGTCTTCACCAAACCTTTTTTTCTCTTTACATACTTACAGAAACTTCTGTCTGTTTGTATGATCCCTGAAGCTTATTCTCATACCATATTTTCCCTTTCTTAATCAATCCATCTGCTCTTCTTTGCTGAATTCTAAATTGTTCCAACTCCTCAGGTTTGTAGTTTTTCTGCCCACTTTATATTTTTCTTTTCCTAGGATCTAATACAGTTTCTAATTTCTTTTGTAAACCATGGTTGGCCACTTCTCCAATTTTGTTTCACCAGATAAGAATGTGCAGTTGTTGTAGTTTACCCATGCACTCTTTGAATGTTTGCCATTTTCACCATTGTCCCTTTAAGTAATGTTTCCCAAATCTAACATAGCCAACTTGTGCCTCAGGCCATAATAGTTTCCTCTGTTTGGATTGAGGACCCTTGTCTCAGAACCAACTATGTCACTCTCCATCTTTAATGAAGAATTCCGACATACTATGGTCATTCATTCCCAAAGGGCCTCCCAACTAGATTGCCCTTACAGTTTTGGGGTCTATATATAACCTGTGTAGATGTTTTCTGCCTCTTGTGTTTCTCACTTCTACCTATACAGATTCCACATTGTCAAAGCTAATTTTCTTCCTGACTGTTGCATTAATTTCCCAGTTAACTAGCAATACAACTCTACCGCCTTTTCCTTTTTGTGTCTCCATCTTGATGCTGAATACTCTAGATGTACCAATCCCTGGTCACCCTGCACCCATGTCTCTATGATCCCAGTTATATCTTACCTGTTTTCGCCTATTGTGCAACTAATTTGTCCACTTTATTGCAAATGCTCAATGCAGTAAGGCAAAAAGCCTTAAGGCTTGTCTTTTTAACATTACTTGTCCTGTTCCCATTATTTTTCACTATGGCCCTGTTTGATCTTATTCCTTAATTTCTCTGTCTATCACTTTTCTCATTCCTCCTTGTCTTCCTATGACTTTGTGCATAGGTTCCCAAAGTCCTGCCATTTTAGTTTAAAACCCATCCAAACATTGTAGCAAACACTTGCCCTTAGGATGTATGCCCTGCCCCATTCAGCCTGAACCGCTTCCACCCCACCCCTCCATGCCCAGAAATCTGACGTCCGCCCCCCCCCCCGGCCCCCCCGCCCCCATACTGTCTCTTCAGCCACATAGTCATCTGTTATATCTTGCTATTTCTACTCTGACAAGGACATGGTGCTGATAGTAAGCCTGTGATCATTACCTTTTTTGAAGCCTTATTTCTCAACTTACTTGCTAACTCCCTATATTCTGCTTTTAGACTGCCTCCTTTATTTTAAACCTGATGTCATTTGTACCAATGTGCACCACGACCATTAACTGTTCACCCACCCCATCCATAATGTCCTATAGCTGCTGTAAGACATCCTTCAACCTCAGGCCAGGGAGGCAACGCAACTTCTTGGAGTCTCATTGACAGCCACAGAAACACCTCTGTATTTTTTTTTTTCAGTTGAATACCCCATAACTATTACATTCCCAAACTTTCTCCTCTTCTCCTGTGCAGCAGATCTAAAGTGAAGCAACAAATTTGGCTGCTGCTACTTTTCCTGGAAGACTATTCCCCTCAACGGTGTCCGAAATGGTGTATCTGGTTTGCAGGGGAATCCTGCACTACTGGTCTGTTATTCTTGTTGTGCCTGGTGGTCACCAGTTGCCTTGCTTGTGGAGTCTTAACCTGCAGCATAATCACCTCTCTATCCGTGCTATTCGTTTTACTCTGCACCTTGCTGATGCTGCACAGTACTCCAGCTCCAAAATCTGGGCTGTCAGGAGCTGTAGCTGCAGACACCTCCAGTACACGTGCTGGCCATGGGTACTGGAAATCTTCCCAGCTTTCCACAGAGAACAGAAAGAGCTCACCATGGCTTTGAGCTCTCCTACAATGATTTACCCCTTTTAAATTGAAACTTTTAGAAGAAGTTTAAGATCAAACTTATCAGTTAGTCTAGGGCCATCATTCCCTGGTCTTTGTTACTATACAATATAATCCTCACAGACAATCAACTGTAAAACAGAATTTACAAACTGTAAACCGCAAAAAGCAAAAAAAAAACTCTGCTCCTATGTACCAAATTCCCACTATGCTCCAAAATCCCTGATGAGCACATTCTCAGTCTGGTTCTCTTTCACTTAACACCTATTGAGGCCCTATTCAGGTTTCAGATGATTGATAATTAACTGTCATCTAAGTCAGCTACATTATTAACCTTGTAACAAGGGTACTGAACTTTTTCTTTTTTTAAAAAAAAGACCAGTTCAGTTCCCATTGCCTCCAAATTCCCAGAAATGCACACATGCTGGCTTTGACTCTCTCAGCAAGTTTCAAAGCTCAAACCTAAAGGACACAAGCAAGGCATAAATGTTTAGGCGAGAATTCCAAATGAAGACAAAGTATCAGTGGGAAACAGTTAAAATTTAGGATACTGTAGAGGCCAGAATTAGAGGAACACAGATGCGTGATGCCTTTAAATATGTTAATAAGCGGTCCTTCAGCTGGGTATCACCACTTGTTGCAAGTAAAGTTATGCATGTGATGAGGTATACATTTGATATGCCAACGTGGAAAATGGATCCTGGAAGAGGTACAGGACTATTAAGTTAAATTTATGGTTTCGACCTTCGGCATAACCTTTTGGGCATTTCTTGTGCCATCAGAGTTGCTTACGTTTTATGGCAGATAAGCCAGTTTTCATTTTTTTAATGGGCATGTTCTTGCTGTCTGCCATCGTTAAGACTTGGAAGGCTGTTTTGTGCTGCTTGATATAATTTCTAGGCCAAAATGTGATGAGATTAATTTCTTAAGGTAATAGTATTAAACAAATAATAATCCTATTGTCATCTCCATTCTAAACAATTACAAACTTTAAGCTTTGAGTTGCAATTTGCTTAAAGTATGTGTTGCTTATGTTGCCTCAGCACACGCTTATATGTATTTTAACAGTGGATTACGGTTAGATAAGACAGTAAGATGACCAGAAGGAATAGAAGAGTACAGTAAAAGTAACACACAGAATTTTTAGGCATTGGGAGTGTTGTTTCTCCTGTGCGATGTCCTCATTGATAGTTGAATGAAATCAGGTTAAGAGGCATCTGAAAGAACAGGGATGTTATAATCAGTTATTAAATAGAGATTTGTGGGTTGGGCATTTTGATACATTAATAGAATGGTGATTATTGTACTCGGAGCTCTTCTCAATGTAGAGGCAACGGCAGACAATTGCAGGGAGAAGCTGAAGCCTTTTAGAAGTAAATGTATTATGATTGGCAGTTTTGATGTTGAACTATGAATGTAGGTGCTATTCAAATGTTGTAAATTAGTTTTTAGCTGAAGAGTTACAAGCCAGGATATTAGATTAAATAACTGTGTAACTGTCAAGGAGATTACAGTAATAAATTGCATTTATTCGCTGCTTTTAGTGCAAAAAGAGTGGCCTAAGGCATAAGACAAATAATACAGAAACAAAAGTACTGAACAAAAAAAACACCCCAATAACAAGAGTAAATAAACATGGTCAGAGCTTTTAGGAGTTAGGAGAAGTTGGTTGGGGTGGGTTTTTGGCAGGGGATGGAATACTGAAAACCAAACAGTCAAAGGCCTTGATTGCTTGTGGTGAATTAAGGTCATGGAGAAGTACCTAAATAACTTGAGTCAGAGGAGGGGAGAGTTTGGAGATCATGCTTGGGGATACAGGATGATTAGAAAGAGGTAGGTGCATGTGGCATCAGAAATGCAAATGAGAGATGAGAAATTTAAATCTTGCAATTGTGGTAATGAAGCAGTTCTTAATATAGGCAACAAGTCTTCAGTTATGTGCTTTGTCAAGAATCTGTCAATGAATGGGTTTGTACCAGGGCAGCTTGAACTTCAACAGTGAGGAGATGTTAAGTACCACGAAATTAGATTTTTTTTTTAGCCAAAACTTGGGTTAACTTTTAAGTAAGATTGACTGTTCCTTGGGTGCATACATTTAACAGCAAGCTTTGACCTTCAGCACATATGGCATTACGTGGTTAACGGTTTCACCACATGCTTTTTTTTTGTTTACTCATGCAGGGTAAGTCATGAATCTTATCCAACAAGGACATGCATCTGAGTATCACAGGAACAAGATAGTCCTGATGGTGTAGCTTTTCAAAATGTCAACAAGTAACACTTTGGTTCACAGCTTGGCTACTTCTGGATAAACATCTGACTCTTGAGTGATTTTTGAACTATTCACACAGTTACTCATCTTTTAGACGTCTTCATTCAAATCACGCAGTATTCCTAGACCTCCTGTTGTCTTTTCTGACAATACTGACCTCTGCCTGAAAGAGATTTATTTCTTGTATTCAGGAGTTTAACAAGATTCTCTTTCCATCTAAAGGAGCAGGAAAACTTGACGTTTCGGGCCTAAACCCTTCATCAGAAAAAATGTCAAGAATCTGTCAATTTTTTTCTGAGGGTTTAGGCCCAAAATGTCAAGTTTTTTTTCCTGCTCCTATGATGCTGCTTGACCTGCTGTGTTCATCCAGCCCCATGCTTGTTATCTCGGATTCTCCAGCATCTGCAGTACCTTTTTATCTCTTCTCTTTCCATCTGTTTGTTTACACTTTGTATCTGTCAGGCATGTGGTATTTTCTTGATTTCCTTCCTGTTGATACTGCTTCCAGATAAGGATCACTAGATCATGTGTTAATGTCTTGTAGGTCATATTGTTGAGGTTTATTACAATTTAAGGTTAAGAGTATACAGCAGGTGGGAATTGATTGCCTTTATGTATATATATGAATATTGGACAGCTGAAGACTGGAAGTTGTAGGAAGAGAACTGTAGGACCAAGCAAGTCAATAAACTCACATCGCAATGCAAGGCTTTTACAACTGAGCTCCTTACAGTTAATACAAACTCTTAGATTCACTTGGAAACATTCTGGAAACCAATTAGATTTACAAATCTTATAAAGAAATTGCAAGTTTTCCTTGCTGTACTGCTTCCAGGTCAAAGATTGTCAAAAGATTCATAAATCACTAAAAGTATGGATTTCTGTTTACAAAGCCATATAGATAATTGGGGTTCATTTCTGGAGATTGATAATTGAAAAGCAGATAAGATATGTTACATTATAGAACCTTAGTTTACACATACTTCGATTACAATGAAGCATTCTGGCCTTTATATGATTAAAAGTACATAAAGACACTGAAGAAGGTTTAAAACCTGCTTTCAAGTATGATGCTAGAACTGAAATTGTAGCTGTCAAGAAGGATTGAGCACATTAGGATACTTACCTCTAGAAGTTTAAAGGGTGAGGGGTGATCCTAAGATTATTAAAATTTTGCTTGAGAAAATAGAGAGATTTCCACTTGTGGATGAAACCAAAACCATGAGCTGTAAATACAACCTCGTTACCAAAAATAATAGGCAATTTGGAAGAAACATCTGCCTGGAGAATGGTTAGATTATGGAACTTGCTGACAGAATGAATAGATGAGGTAAATAGCATAGATGTATTTAACAGGAAGCAAGATGAAGGTATTAAGGAGAAATGAATACATTATATTAGTGGGGTTCGATGATGAGGTATACGGGATGACCTGTATGAAGCATCAACATTTCCATATATCTGTTAGGCCCAATTGATTTTTTTTTTTGTGTGCTCTACATTCTTGTAATATTTTGCTGAGAATAACAGTAATTTCTTAATATTTAGATGGACAACCTTATGAAGTTGTTGCAATTGGAACAGGAGAGATGAACTGCAATGATCCTTTGTATTCTGAAGGCCGAATCGTGCATGATTCCCATGCTGTAGTTACTGCAAGACGCTCATTATTGAGGTATAGTATCTGACTTCCTAAAGTCAGAAAATTGAACGTAGACCATTTTATTGTTGGAAGTAGTACAGAACATAAATAGTTTTGGCACATCCAGTAATTAGGGGATGAGGGGACTGACCAGAAATGAGGAATGGAAGCCTGAGATTAACCCAGAGTGTATTTGACTGGCAGAGCAGGCTTGATGAGCTGTATCATCTACTCTTGCTCCTATTACTCGTGTTCTTGGGATTTGACAGAAACTTGGAGTTAAAGCAGATTATCACTCGTGATCTTTTTAAGTGGTTGAGCAAGTTTACTTGTCAAAAGGTCTGCTCCACCTTTTTCTTAAACTGCCAGCAATTGAACATAATGTATCAGATGCATTTGCAGGTCTTCCATAATCTTAGAGCATCTGTCACCCATCTCATTTCCTTCATGAATCCTTAAGGGGAGTGTGAGTAATAAACTTGTTTCAAATACTTTGTAGCAAAACAAACCAATGTCCCTAAGTGGGAATACTCAGCAAGTCTGACAGCCTCTGGGGAGAGAAACATTTTAACTTGGTTCCCTTTCAACAGACCTGAGAAAAGTTAGAGATGTAATAGTGGATAGCACAGAATGACAGGCGGGTCTATGGTACAGAGGTAAACAGGAGAGTTTGAACACACAAGACTCCTGGAGTGCCAAATAAAATGGTAATAGTGCAGAAAAAGAAACAACAAATGTGCTGAGTGCAGGTGTGCTGCTGTCAGAAAGCAAAACAAAGAGAACCAAAACATGCAAAGAAAAGGAAACAAAATAGAGGGCAGAGTTATGACTAAAATTTGTTGAACGCAGTGTTGAATCCAGAAGGCTATAAATTGTGCTATTAATGAGGTGTCGTTCCTCAAGCTAGTATTGAGCTTCACCACCCTTGTCCTGCTTCACCATTCCAAAGATGTTAGCGTAAGAGCAAGGTGGACAGGCCACTGAATTCTCATGCTTGTGGACTGAATGGAGCTGTTTCACAAAGTCGTAATCCACTCTGCATTTGAGCTCCAATATAGAGGAGACCACTGAACAAAACAGCAAATACAATAAACTAAACTGAAAGTAGTGCAGCTCCAAAAGGTGTGCTTAAAGCCTTGGGATGAGTTGAAAACGCAGCTGTTTCACCTCCTGTGTTTGAACAGAAAGGTGCTTTGGGATGTCAGTGTTGTTTTGGCATAACAGAGGAGTGAAATTGGGTGTTGTGGGTGGAGTGACCCCTTCAGAATCCTCAAAGAAGAGTGGAAGATCAGTTGGGAGCTGACAAATTATGATCCATTGAACAGAGATCAGTGGGAAGATATGTATCCTGTGTGGCTTAATTGCAGGAGACAGAGGTGGTGGAGGGTTGCTTTTCGGACTGGAGGCCTGACACCAGCAATATTCCACAGGGTCTGAGGAAGGGTCACTGGACCTGAAATGTTAACTCTGTCTTTTTCCTTCACAGATGCTGCTAGACCTGCTGAGCTTTTCCAGCAACTTTGTTGATGTTCCACAGAGATCGGTTCTAGGTCCTCTTGTTTGTAATTTATATAAATAATTTGGATGAGAGTATAGAGGGCATAGTAAGTAAGTTTGCAGATGACATCAAAATTGGTGGCATAGTAGACCGTAAAGAAGGCTTTTCAAGATTACAAAGGGATCCTGATTAAATGGGTCAATGGGCTGAAAAATGGCAGGTAGAGTTCAATCTGGATAAATGCAAGGTATTGCATTTTTGCATTTTGGAACAAATCAGGGTAGGGCTTATACAATTAATGATAGGGCCTTGGGTAGTATTGTCAAACAGAGGGACTTAGGGGTGCATGTACATAATTCTTTGAAGTTTATGTGGCATATTGACTGAATGGTGAAAAGGCATTTGGCACACTTGCTTTAATTGCACAGTCCTTTGAATATAGGAGTTATGAAGTCATGTTGAGGTTGTACAGGACTTTGGTGAGGCCTCTTCTGGAATATTGTGTCCAGTTTTAGTTGCCCAGTTATAGGGAGGATACTATTAAGCTGGAGAGGATTCAGAAGAGACTTACCAGGATGTTGCCAGGTACAGAAGGCTTGAGTTATAGAGAAAGGCTGGATAGGCTGGGACTTTTTTCACTGGAGTGTAGGAGGTTGAGGGGTGACCTGATAAAAGTTTATAAAATAATGAAGGCTATAGATATGGTTAATGATAGGAAAAAGACAACTAAGATGGGGGATTTCAAGACTAGGGAGCACATTTTTAAGGTGAGAGGAGAGAGATTTGAAAAAGGCATGAAGGGAAAGTTTTTTTTTTACACAGATGGTGGTTCGCGTGTGGAATGAACTTCCTCAGGAAGTGGTGGATGTGGTACAATTGCAAACGTTTAAAAGACATTTGGATAAGTACATGAAGTACATAAATAGAGGGATATGGGCCAGGAGCAGGCAGGTGGAACTGGTTTAGTTCAGCATGGACTGGTTGGACTGAAGGTTCTGTTTCTGTGCTCTGATTCTGTGGCTTGGGGATGGGAGAGAAAGCATTGATGTTGGAAATGTGATAGTTGAGGTCCCTGCCAGTCCTCCGCTAAAGAAAAATGAAGACCCCTCAGAAGCACCAATGCAATCTTCCTTTCAAGTACCATGTGAAACACACTCCCTGCTGTCCAAGCCCCAAATACTACAGCAGTTACTTGACTTCCAAGGTTTTCTGCTGCTTTAGAATGTGGTGCTTTATTCATTGAGTGTGCCAAATACAGAATTGGCAATCACCTTTGCAGAACTTCTGCCCACAAACATGTCTTTTGAGCTTCCAGTGTCCTTGCTATCCATGCTGACATCCAATCTCCTTGGCCTACTGTGAAACACCAGTATAATATATCATCTTCCAATTGCGTGTTTAACAATTTCAGAACTGAATCTCTGCAGTTTTCCTTTACTTTTGCTTTCAGTCAGCAGCAGATCTGCTGTAAGCATATCTTTTACTTTAGCCCCATCACAAATCCCTTTGGCCCTGGTAACATTAACTCTTCTATTATTCACTTTCTCCCATCTTCCATTCTACAATAGACCTTTTGTTCTTTCCAGCCATTCCTTACTCAAAAACTGTTCTATTTCTAACTTTGCCTAATCTTTGAAAAAGGTTATTCACAAGCCTGAAGTGTTAATTCTGCTTCCTTCCCAACAGAAGCTGCCTGACCTGAGTGGCCAATATTTTCTGTGTTTATTTCAAATTTCTAGCATCCACTGTGTTCTGCATTTTGATCCCAAAATAGAGCTCTTGCTGTTGCAGAAGTGTGTTTGATCATGAGGAATTCCACTGTCCGAGATGAATTTTCTTTGTTGCTTCCTCTGGTAGCCCTGTATTGATGCATTCCAGTGTGTGAAAGACGTCCCTCAAAAGAGAACCTTGGAAGGCGACTCATGTTCCAGTTAATGTGATATAAATTATTATAACGTGCGTCACTTGTTTTTGTGGCAAGTGTACTTGTACTTTTGCAGCATACTAGGTTTCTCTGCAGCAGTTTGTTGTTAAGACATTATTTCATGGTTTCTATAACCCATTAATTTAAGTTATTTTTTAGTGACCAAAGTACAGGCAGATGTTTTTGCAGTGGAATTTTTTTACATGAGTGAATAGGGTATTTATATGCATCCATGTACTTTCTAGGTATCTTTACAGGCACCTTCTTATGTTCTACAACAAAAATCCTGATGTGGTAAACCAGTCTATTTTTTGTATCGACACTGGAAGGAAAGTTATTACTGTAAAGGATCGTACTAACTTTCACCTTTATCTGAATCAACTGCCAAAAGGAGCTGCACAGATAAAACAGTTGTAAGTTAACAAGGTGGTGTTTTGAGTTGGTCTAATGTTAAGTTGGTGTGAATACATGCATCAAGTACTGCACATTGTATAAGAATGATATTTGTTTTTTGAAGTCTAGGTTCCAAACAGTGACGTGCTTGGGGGAGTGGGTGTCATTGTCCTAAAACACCATAAAACAATTTTATTTGCCTATGTTTAGAACATGTGCAATGAATGTGAAAAACACGTATAATATTTTGAATATTTTACATTCTTCATATTCTCTTTCTAATACTGAGATGCTGGTAATTTCATAATATAAAGTTTTCAAATCTGACAGCAAATTAGACTGTATTCAGTACACGTCTGTTAAACTTTTTATGTTTCGTGTGTGCCTGATCACAATTCTGCCTCCCATCCAGGGCATACTACAGTATGATTCTCTTTATTAAATGAGAAGCTAATTTATGTCATAATTCCCCAGCAATGCCTGTAGCTGCAAGCTTCTACTGCTTGAATATAAATATAAGAGCTTAAGAGTTCACACCCATGTTTTACATTGATTGAAGGCTCCTTTAATCAGTTGATGGTTGGCATTGTTTACGAATCATTTGCTGACTTTACTTCAGACCATGTGTAATTCCTGTTGTTAATAAAATCTCTAAAAGTTGCTTGTAATTATATATTAATGCTGTATTACTCTACTTTAAGTCAGTGACCTCCACCAATTGTTTTCTTTCAATTTGATATTAGTGTTATCTATCCTGACAGTAGAATATAGTCAGTTAGATTTTCCGATGACTAATAATTATAGTTAGACTGTCACTCCACTCCTACTTGTTTTGCTTTAAGACAGAGCTCTGCACTTCTGGCAGGACATTCCAATCACAGCTCCTTCAGAAATATTGTGCTTTCCTTAGATCCAGTTTAGTGCTTGTAGTTCAGGAGAACTGGGAGAAGTCAAATGATGCTCAGTTTTTCACAGCAGTGGTTGCCGTGTTTTGTTTTAAATGTCCAGCAGCACAGACAGTGACTTTGGCAGCTCATGGTGAAAGGGAAAGTATGTAATATAAGTCTAGCAATCAGGTACAAAACAGTGCTGGAGAAACTCATCACATCTGGCAGCGTCTGTGGATAGTGAAACAAAATTAACATTCAAGTCTAATATGACTCTTCATATTGAACTGGCAATGTTAACCTTATTTCCAGATGTTGCTAGACCTGCTGAGTTTCTCCAGAACTTGCTTTGATTTCAGGTATCCGGCATCTGTAGTACATTTGTTTCATGTTGGGTTAGAGTGCCAGGTAAGTGGAATACTTAAGGTTGGTATTGGATCCTTCAGTGGAGAGAGAGTGTTGAATCCAGCATGCTGGGTAGTGGGTAGGGGAGTGATGGAGACAGAGAGACTTGATCAATCCCACAGTAGATGGAAAAGGGTGGTTTAGCCATATGGGAAAGAGGAGTGATCACTTAGATTTTGTAGCTGGCAAAGTGGGGCTTTGGGTTAGGATCTAGTTGGCATAAGGGTTCTAGGGAGATGTAGTTGAGAGTGTATGTGAGTTGGGGTCCATTTAATAGTTACCCAGGAGTTAGACTAGGTTTTAAATCTCCTAACCTGTCCTTGGTAGCTATTATCAGGAGCAGAATCTTCTAAATTCTCTGGTTTAAATGGATATTTTCAGAAGATTTCAGGTGCAGGAGTATTGCCCATTGGAATCTTCATTTTCCTGGGCAGTTTGCTCCCAAGTGCTCTGTCAGGGATTCTGCAAGATTCCAATGAACAACTCCCAACTACGCTGCAGAAATGACCATCTGGTCATTGGAAAACCTGGTCCTTTGTCATTGGAACTGGAGTGCAATGGAACCTTTTTTTTTCTTCTTCTTTTTTTTTTGTCAAATGTAGCTGCACTTTGAGGTGGAGCTAGCCAGCCAGGAACTAAACAACTGTTATCTAATTAATTATGTAACCCTTCAAAGCATGCAAGGCCTCTTCCTCCATTCATTAGGACCATAAGCCTGGCTGCACCTCATCCAATAGAATGGACAATAAGGAAGAGTCAAGTGATCTTGGCTCCATGATTAAGCCTGCTTCTTGAACCCTCGCTGCAAAACTCCTTCAACTGACATGATTATTACTCTGATATAATGGAGTGCAAAGTCAGGTTTCAGGAATAGCTGGTCATTCTGTACTCTGGTAGAAAATATATTAAAATCAAAAGTTTAACATACACATAACTAGAGCCCTTAATTCACCCTGATCAGATATCTTGGACATATACATCACGTGATTTATTCCAAAATGATATTTCAGTGAACTTTTAAAGAAAAAATTCTCAAGGAAGTACTTAACATTATTTAATAATAATCTGGTACCCGAAATAAATTGTTGCAAGTGAAATTAATAGTTTGCTATAAACATGAATTAAAACATTTGGAATGTGCAAAGAGAAAACAGCAAGTTAACATGTCAGGATGAGTTTCTGACCTCTCGTGGCTCATAAGGAGCCTCACTGCTACTGTACTATGGATACTCAGAAACATGTTAAATTATGATTTGACTTAAGTCAAACTTGTTACATAGTTTTCCAATTAGCAAATTGCAGCTATTCAAATCATTAAGTTATTTCCTGTGACTGGAATTTTTGTCTTTTTCCCTCGGCCCGTTTATTGAATCTGCTTTTTAAAAAATCTTTGGAAGATTAAAGTGAAAATGTTAACTTATCTCTTTACTTTAAGGTTGCTTACTGACCTGTTTTTTACTTCCTCCCGTCTATTTGGAATTTTTATTTGTAAGGGCAATGTGTAACCTTTCCTTGTACAGGCATCTGGCTCCTCACTCGATATCTACCTTTCATACTAATAAAGAGATGGAACTTCACGTTATTTTGGATGGGAAGGTGTTTGCAATTAGTCATTGCAGTCCTGACATAACTGCTTCTAGAGTGTGTAGCATGTCGGCCAGTGATAAGCTTACTCGTTGGGAAGTACTTGGAGTTCAGGGTGCTCTACTTAGTCACTTCATTGAACCCATCTACATAAACAGCATTCTTATTGGTAAGTGGGATCTTTCAATATCGAGAAAATTATTAATCTGCTGAAGTACACTTCCTTTAGCCATCATAAATAAAATATTAGTGCATTTTTAAGTTATGGTATTTTAGTATTTTGGCCCATTAGGTATTTTGTACCTTGTCAAAAGGTGATGAGTATTTTTGCTTTTTCTTAAATTTCTTAAACATAGGTAATTTATAATTTATTCCCATATGCACTAATGGTGTCTTTTGTCATGCTTGTTCTGCTCCAAATCATAATGTGGAGATGCCAGTGTTGGACTGGCCAAAGTCAGAAGTCACACGACACCAAGTTATAGTCCAACATGTTTATTTGAAATCACAAGCTTTCGGAGTGTAGCCCCTTCGTCAGGTGAAGTCGGAGAAGCACACAGACATGGAATTTATAGGAAGAGAGAGATCAAAAGATCATACTAATGGTGTGAGTGGAGTGTCAAGTAATAAGTCTCTGTAGGTGATCAAGAGTGTCAGACAGTGTGAGTAAAGTGTTAACAACTGGATAGCATGTGAAGGGATGACCTATAATGCGATTAAATGAGGCAGAGAGACAATTACAGAAAAAAAACTAAAGTGGTGCTGGAGACCAACCAAACGACTGGAATAACATGATAGGTATAAGAGTCGCATGCTGAGGGTCCAATGAAAGTAATAAGTAATCCAAAACTGTACAAGTTAATTAAAGTAGAGAGATCATAACAATTTATCAAGGTGACGGTGTCAAAACTGGAAAATGAAGGAAGATTTTACAGATACAGAACATTGTGGTGGGGTCATATGTAGCGCAACATAGCCTCAACCGTGATCTTGGGATCATCAGTCTCTGCTAGGTGATTCTGTCGTTGTGTATCTCAAAGGCCACTGTGGAGGATGATTGCCTGAAGGTCAGAGGTTGAATGTCCTTGAAATTCTGTAAACTCTTCCTTGCTGTACTATTTTTAACACCATCCTCTTGATAAATTGTTTTGATCACCCTACCTTAATTAGTTTGTACAGTTTTGGATGACTTTTAACTTTGGTTAGACCCTTGGCATGTGACTCTTATACCTATCATGCTATTCCAGTCATTTGGTTTGTCTGCTGCACCACTTTATTTTTTAAATTTTTTTTGTAATTATCTGTCGGCTTTATTTAATCAGATTATAGGTCATCTCTTCACTTGTTATTCAGCTGTTGGCACTTTTCACACATCTGACACTTTTGATCCCTTCAGAAACTTATTATTTGACCACTCCACTCGCACCATTTGTGTTATCTTTTGATCTCTCTGCCTGTGAATTCTGTCTCTGTGTGCTTCTGTCACTTCATCTGATGAAGGGACTACGCTCTGAAAGCTTGTGATTTCAAATAAACCTGTTCAACTATAACCTGGTGTCATGTGATGTCTGAGTCCAAATCGTGTCATTTTCATTTTCTGTCAGAACGACTGGAGGTTATTCATGGAATGTATTAATCAGGCGGAAAAGTCTAAATAGCTTTAATTTCATGTCTGAGAATCAGATAAAGCCTATCATTTTACCTACATTAAAATCTGATCTTAAAGTGCTTTGAAGTAGAAGACGTACATACATGCCTTACAATAATCAGATGCACAGCTTAAAGGTATTATTTTAATAACTTTGTCAATAAGTGCCATGAATTAAAAGTTATGGATCAGTTAGAGTGTTTGAACAATCAAAAAAGTAATCATCCTCTTGCGGATTAAAAACTGAGAGAACTAGAGATGCTGTAAATCAAAGACAAAAATAGAAATTATTGGAAAAGCTCAGTAGGTCTGGCAGCATTTGCGAAGAGAAATCTGAGTTAACGTTTCGGGTCAAATGACCCTGCCTCAGAACGGTTCTGAGGCAGGGTTATTTGACCCAAAATATTAACTCTGATTTCTCTCCACAAGTTGCCAGACCTGCTGAGCTTTTCCAGCAATTTCTATTTTTGTCTCCTCCCCTTGTGGATGCTCAGAATATCAATAATTTAGAACAACACTGGGAACAACTTGGTTCGATGGCTGTGTTTGGGGGCAATGCCTGTAGTTGGATAGAGCACCAAGTGCACTTGTGTCGAAACAGTAGCACTGAGCACTACATCATGGTCAAGCCACTGAGTGGCAACTGCCATAAAGATGGCACTGCCCATGTATTCACAGGGCGTAAATAAACATTGGTGTAAAATCACAAAGTAGCTCTGCCTGAATGAGTGAGAATTGAAGTTCTGCATCAGAGATGGAAATGTCACATATGCAACAGGTTGAGAACAAATACAAAGGCAGAGCGAAGAAAAATAGATGGTTGTAATAGGTTGCAAAGAACAGACTATTTTTAAATAGTTATAGAAGGCAAAATATGGGCGACTAATGGGGCAAATTTTACTTTCTAATGTTTACTCTCGTGCAACTAAGATTCCTGGTCAATCAGTCATAACTGCTTTTTCAAAACAACATACCCAGCCAATAGACCTTTCTTTCTTATTTTGAGGTCAAAACATGGAACAAATTGAGTGTCTTGTAATTTACAGCATGGAATTTGAAGCTAGTTGACAGAATGGAAGATGGTGGTGCCGGCCATTCGTTGCAGCTCAGCATCTCAAATGGGTCCTGTTCACTTTAGCCGGTCTGGTACCATCATGTCATACATTTTCTGAAAACCTAAGCTTATCACAATGTCACCTCCTTCATATTGGAAGCCAGTCTGAAAATTCTCAGTGTGCCAGTCAGAATGTCGTCCGCACATATGGAGAGGCATTCTGGCGTTCCCAATATGGAGTGCCATATTGCTGGAGACTGATGTTACTAAATGGGACGTGCACAGATGACTCTTAGTAGCAATCTTGAATGCCAGTCTTGCTGGAAGCACACACTTCAATTGCTGAGCCCTGAATAAGGACAAATCAGAAGAGTTTTTAATTGCATCAAAGTGAGAACAACCTTCAAACTTTGACATCATATTGTGGTCTTGTCATCTATTTCATCTAACCTTTACAGAGAGCGTGAAATAGGCAATCTGAAATATAAGGTCTCAAAAGGTAACAAAATAATCACTGGATACATTTATCAGGAGTTTCCTGTAGAAAATACTGGATTTTGAATAGCTAGTACAATTTTTACTGGATTTTTTTCTGGAGGTTTTACTACTTAAGTCTTTAACTGTATATCTAAACAACCTGCTTTTACCTCAACTTTATCAATCTGGCATTTATAATGGGCATCCCAGCTGTTTACCAGCAAACAGTTTAAAATGAATTAATTATTAAAACAGATCATAACTGATGCAAGTTGAGAATAAAGTCATGGGGTGGAATTTTCTAAGCCGTGGAACAACACGGACAATGGCAAGTCGGTAAAATGTGGTGAGATCAAGAAGAAATCGAGTAAAGAAAGTCCAATTTTCTGCCAAAATTTAAGTGAGGTGAGATCTCACTAGTGAGCAGTGAGGGACCTATATGCATGCATTAACAACTAGTGAGACTAGACAGCCACAATTCTCAACCTGAAAGCCTGATCGGTACCTGGCGGCAGCAACTGCCTACCCCTGCTGGCTGTGAAAATTGGCATCGACCTCACAACATCATAACACATCACGGACTCGCTTATTGTGTAGTTTACCATTTCATCACTGTGCAGCTGTCACACTACTTTGCACACAGGAACTGGCACCCATCTTGTGCATCAGAACAGGTTCCTGGGCTCTTAGCTTCCTTTCTTGGCACCTAGTCACTTTGAGCCTACTTGAATACTCGGGATCACTGCCTAACCTTTTAGTACATTGCTGTTTCATTCAGAATTTTACAGGCTTATAATACTTCTGTCTAACTTGCCTTTTAGCACAGACATAAAGCCAGGCAGCTTGTCATTTTTGCCAGTGATGATTGGTTACTGTAGACATGTAGCACATCAGTATTTGGCAGCAGCTTATGTGTCAAACAACTGCATGCACTGCAACCACATGGCCATGTCTCACGGCGAAAGGAATGTTATCTTCAGTGGAATTGTAGGGGTTTACAGCATGGCTAAGGCCCTTCAGCCCAACTTGTCCATGCTGCCCAATTTTCACAAATCAACTAGTCTCATTTGCCTGAGTTTGATTCATATTCCCCCATACCTGTACCCCACTTACTTGTGTGTCTGATTGTTTCTTACATGATGAAATTGCATTCTCCTCCAACACTACCTCTGGCAGCCTGTTCTGGATACTCGCCACCCTCTATGTGAAAAAATTGCCCTTTTGGATTCTTTTGTATCTGTCCCCTCTGACCTTAAACCCATGCAGTGTAGTTTTAGATGACTTTACCATGGGGAAAAGTAGTTGGCTGTCTACCTAATTTATGCCTCTCATGATCTTATGGACTTCAATAAGGTCACCCCTCAGTTTCCTAGACTTCCTAGGAAAAAAGGTCCCAGCCTATTCCAATCTCTCCTTATAACCCAGACCTTCCAGTCTAGGTTGCATCTTAGTAAATCTTTTCTGCTCTGTTTCTAGTTTAATATGCCTTCTGTAGTAGGGCGATCAGAAACACAGGCAGTACTCCCAGATGCAGCCTTACCAACATCTTGTACAGCTGTAACAAGATATTCTAACTCGTATACCGGATGCTTTGACCAATGAAAGCAAGCTTGCCAAAAGCCACCTTTACCGTCCTTTCTGTGACTCCATTTTCAAGGAGCTATGAACCTGTGTCTCTAGATTTCTTAACACTCCCCATTGACTGTGTAAGTCCTGCCTTGGTTTGACCTATCAAAAATGCAACACCTTGCATTTACCTAAATTAAACTCTATTCGCCATTTTTCAGCCCACTGGCCCAGTTGATCAAGATCTCACCATTTTCCCAATAATCTTCACTGTTCACTATACCACCAATCGTGGTGTTATCTGCAAATTTATTAACCTTACCTTCTAAATTTTTCTCCAAATCATTCATATAAATGACAAATAACACTGGACACAGACATTGATCCCTGTGGCACACTGGAGGTCACAGCCCTCCAGTTTGAAAAACAACCCTCTTTCTACTGCCCTCCATCTTCTACCTTCATGCCAATTTTGTGTCCAGTTGGCTAGCTCTCCCTGGATCCTGTGAGATTTAAGCTTACTCAACAGCCCACCATGCAGTACCTTGTCAAAGGCCTTGCTAAAGTTCATGTAGACGACATCTGTCGCACCACCCATCTACTTTCTTGGACAACCCTTCAAAAAACTCAGTCAAATTCATGAGACACTGTTTCCCACGCATAAAGCCATGTTGGCTATCCCTAATCAGTCTGTGCCTCTCTCCAAATGCCTGTCTCGGAATCCCCTCTAACAACTTCCCCACCACAGACGTTAGGCTCACTAGTCTGTAGGTCCCAGGCATTTCCCTGCAGCCTTTCTTAGCACAACATTAGCCACCTTCCAATCTTCAGGCACGTCACACATGGCTGTCGATGATACAAATATCAAAAGCCCTGCAATTTCCTCCCTAGCCTCCCACAAAGTCCGGATACACTTCTTCACGTCCTAGAACTTCATCTACCTTAAATTGTTTTAAGACTACCAGCACCACCTCTTTAATGTGGACTGTCTTCAAGACATCACTATTTCCCAAGTTGCCTATCATCCATGCCTTTCTCGACAGTAAATACTGACACAATATATTCATTTAGGATCTCACCTATCTGATGTGGCTTTGCAGTTAGATGCCTTGCCCCTTTAAGAGACTCAATTCTCTCCCTAGTCACTCTTTTGCCCTTCCAACAGAAGGTGCTGCTGAGAAGTGCCTGTGGAGGATTTTGTGAGGAGTTGGCTCAGTCACTCTGACCAAGGAGGGAATCGTGAAGAGCCAGTGTCAGAACAGTGCAAGAGCATCCACCAGCGGGAACTGCTGAGAAGCAGCTAAGGATGATTCTGGGAGGAGTCGGCTCAGTCACTAGCAGCTGCATGGGAGTGAAAAGGAAGGCAACTTCTAGCTGAGTGGCCATTTTGAGAAGTGCTCCTGGAGGTTTAAGTGTGGGCTTTGAATGCCAGGTTTCCATGAGGAGTGCTATCAGCACTGAGGTAAGCTCAAGGTAAGATTCTGTTCTTTGTTATACCTTGAAGGGTGAGAGATGGCAGTTGGGGCAGTGGTATGCTGCTGCTGTCAGATGTGGGAGATCAGGGAACAGTCTAGTGTCCCTGACAATTATGTCTGCAGGAAGTGTGACCAGCTGCAGCTCCTCACATACCACATGGTTTGGAGCAGCATTTAGACACACTGACAGACTTACAAGGGGCAGAGTGTGATAGACACTAATTACAGTGTGACACTAGTCACACCATAGGTTCTGTTAGGCAGATGGGTGACAGCCTGGAGAGGCAGGCAGGTAGTAAATGAGTCTCCTGTACCTATTCCCTCTCAAACAAGAATACCGTTTTGGATACTGTTGGGGGGATAGCCTCTCAGGAGTCCTCCAACAGCAGCAGCCAGGCCTGTGGCACCATGACTGGCTGTGCTTAGACCAGGGTCGAGCAAAGTCCAAGCGAGTGCTATAATAAGGAACTCACTAGTCAGTAGCACAGATGGGCATTTCTGTGGCAGTGATCGAGACTCTAGGATGATGTATTGCCTCCCTGATGCCAGGGTTGAGGATGTCTGAGTGGTTGCATGAAATTCTTAAGGGGGTGGGTGAGCAACCAGAGGCCATTGTACAGTGGTACCAGTGACACAGGTAGAAAAAGGGATGAGGTCCTGAAGAGTGATTATAGGGAGTTAGACAGAATTTTAAAATGCAGGACCTCAAATGTAGTAATTTCTGGACTACTGCTGGTGCCACATGTTAGTGAGAGGATAGGAGGATTTGGCAGATGAATGTGTGGCTTGAGAGCTGGGGCAGGGATTCAGGTTTGTGGATCATTGGGGTCTCTTCTGGGATAGAGGTTACCTGTACAAGAGGGACAAGTTACACCTGAACTGGAAGGAACTGATATCCTGGTGGGGAAATTTGCTAGAGCCACTCGGGAGGGTTTAAACTAGTCTGTAATGGGGAGAGGGATCCAAATCAGTAGAGAGGCGAAAGAGAAAGTTGAGGATAATACAGAGTTAATGAAAGCAAGTTAAATAGCAAATGTAGTGTTGATAATCTAGTACTAACGGGGCAGGCAGGAAGCAAGGGAAGTCTGCGTTAAACTGCATTTATTTCAATGCAAGAGGCCTCACGGGTAAGGCAAATGAATTTGGGCATGGATGGGTACATAGGACTGGGATATTATAGCTGTTACAGAAATGTGGCTGAGGGAGAGAAAAGACTGGCAGCCCAATGTTCCAGGGTACAGATGTTATGTGAAGGATAGAAGGGGAGGCAAGAGAGGAGGTGAAGTTGTGTTTTTGATTAGGGAGAATGTTACAGCCGTACTGAGAGAGGATATCCTTGAGTGTAAGCCTATATGAGGAGATCACATTGATAGCATTGTACTATAGGCCCACCAGTCGTCAGCAAGATTGAGGTGCAAGTATATGAGGGGATCGTAGATGGCTACAAGAATATTAGCATTGTAATAGGGGATTTTAATTTTCCTAACATTGACTGGGATTGCCATTGTGTTAAGGGCTTAGATAGAGAGAAATTTTAGTGTTCGGGAAGAATTTCTCATTCAGTGCGTAGGTGGCCCTATTAAAGGGGGAAAACTTGACCTCCTCTTGGGAAATACAGCAGGGCAAATGACAGAACTGTTAGTGGGGGAGAACTTTGGGGCCAGTTACCATATTTCCATTCGTTTCA
Source organism: Ginglymostoma cirratum (assembly GCA_024137785.1). NCBI lineage: Eukaryota > Metazoa > Chordata > Chondrichthyes > Orectolobiformes > Ginglymostomatidae > Ginglymostoma > Ginglymostoma cirratum. The sequence goes on from JAHRHZ010000218.1 coordinate 6,362,098, forward strand.
AAGTAGCTGTGGAAAAGGATGGATGTAGTCCACAAGTTAAAATTGGCCTTGCCCCAATTTAGATCTTTATTGGTTTTAGACAGGAACTTTCAAAAGTTGATTGGGGGATGCTGTTTGCAGGCAAAGGTATATCTGGTAAGTGGGAGGCTTTCAAAAGTGAGTTAGAGGGTTCAGGGCCAGTGTGTTCCTGTTGTAGTGAGGGGTAGCGTTGGCAGGTGTAGGGGAACTTGGATGACTAGAGTTATTGAGACCCTGGGCAATAGTGGACAGACTGTCATTAGCTACAGAGTCCCATTCAAGTCAATCAAGGGCATTATGTGATATCAATCCAGGGGCCTGGACATGGTCAGTTGGCTGCTTGAGGTGTTCAGGGTCAGGGGCTCCATTTTACTGCAGTTAGAGAATAGGCCATGAGCAGTCCTACACTTCCAATGCAGCTAGTCCCAGAACTAGCAGTAAGTCACTTGGGAGCGATATCGGTTTCCCTCTGAGATAACAAGGTGTGGAACTCGATGAACACAGCAGGCCAAGCAGCATCACAAGAGCAGGATTTTCTGATGAAGGGTCTAGGCCCGAAACGTCAAGCTTTCCTGCTCCTATGATGCTGCTTGGCCTGCTGTGTTCATCCAGCCCCACACCTTGTTATCTCGGATTCTCCAGCATCTGCAGTTCCTATTATCTCAGTTTCCCTCTGAATGGTCGCAGTCTTCTACAAACTCTGGGATCTGAAAGAGACCAGATATTTTTCATTTCTTAGGAACTTGTAAACTGAATTGAAGTTGGTTTGCACTAACTGGATACAAACCGGAAAATCTTGCAACTTGAAAGTCAAGGTACATATTGTTAAGTGCTGCATTCAATGTTGCCTTTAAGAAACAAAACAATGTAAAATTTGAGACTGAATGGTGCCAAGAATCTTTTGAGTTAGAGAAATTTTGTCAACTTACAGCTTTTTGATTGCTTGAACTACAATATTAAAAATGACTAAGTACCAAGTGCTGCAGAGAGGTGAAAACATCCACCCCCATGTCTGTCTGGCTCTCGCTCTCGCTCTCTCCCAAAGACCCAAATCTACCTGGTTGATTATTAAGTCAAATGGCAATCAGCACCATATGGTGCAAGAATCAAAAGGACTGAGACAAAAAGAACTTTCCAATGGTGGTCTGGACTTGCCATCTTGGAAATTTTGTTTGCTCTGTTTAATTAATTTCTACCTATTAGTATACATGTATAACTCTGTCTTTTGTTTTTCTTAATTATAATTACATGTGTTTGGGGTTTTGAAGGAGTATAGTTTAAACTGTATAAATTAAAAATAACATATTTTCACTTCTTGTTACACTAAATTGTTTTTACTGGAACTGAAGTATCTTGGTTGCTTTTATTCTGGATAGCAGTCTGGTAAATTGGTCATTTTGGTGGCCTCATTGGAATTTCTTTTTTTATATACCTATACATTTTGTGATTACTTGTGGAATAGTGGGGCATGTTTATCAGCACACTTTTCCAGCAAAATTCGTATAGATTTCTCCTCGCATAGGGGAAAGAAAAACTAATGTCAGGCACCTCGACACCCATGTTGGCCTTATTATCGGCCATTTTCTCATCCAGTGAATTGAAGGGTGGAATTGAGTGAGATGAAAGCGGCTGGCATAGCTGTTAGTGGTGTTGTAGGTGGGATAAAGGTATCCCATTTGACTGTGAAGGAAACACAGTGACCAGGAAAATATTGAGCTGGGTGAGAGCCACAAAGGGATATAACAATTGGAGTGGTACACCATGAGCTTTGGTGATTAGTATGTGCAAGAGCAGAATTTTAGATGAGTGGAGGAGTAGAGAGAAGATGGTGGCAGTTACTCTTGTGGAGCGTAGAACATTGTTAATGTTCTTGGAGTATTGCTGCATGTTGCTTCCTCTTGAGAGAGGGAGGGAAGATCTCAGAATAAGGGGTCACTCATTTAAGACAGGTGCAGAGGAATTGATTCTCAGAGTAGTGAATCTGTAGAATTCTCAAATGCAGAGGGTTGATGAGTCTAGGTTTTTAAGTATTCTTCAGGTTGAATAAATAGATTTTTAATCCGTAAGGGTATCAAGCGTTATGAGGAAAAGGCAGGAAAGTGGAGTTGAGAATTATCACAGAACCACAATTCTTACAGTGCAGAAGACAGCTATTTGACCCATTGTACCTCCCACCAGTTCTACTACCTAATGCCAACCTCCTGCCTTTTTCCCTGTATCACTGCACATTAGTTCTATCCAAATTATTATCCATTGCCTCTGTCTTAGCAACGATCTCATTGAATGAGAGCAGACTTAGTCATAGTCATACAGCACAGAAATAGCCTCTTGGGTTCAAGGCGTTGATCCCAACCAGCTTTCCCAACTAAACCGGACCCATTTTCCTGTGTTTGGCCCATATCCATCTTGATGGGCCTAATAGTCTACTTTAGCTCCAATGCCTTATGATCTTATGCTGTTCGGACAGCGGACACTACGGTGACTCGGATGGCTGCTTCACACCTGGCTGACAGGGTCTGGTCCCATTGTTTTCTCTAATGGTCTTGAGGAAAAAGGCACTCCTTTTCCCCTACAACATCCACCAGAACATCCAGATCCCTCTCAGCGAAGTGGGTACCAACTCTTCTATCTGCCAGCTCTATGGCAATTCTTCCCATTATGTGCATGGTAAAGAGCAATTCCTGACTTGCAGCGTTTAAACTATTGCACGGCTGGGATTTAAGTATGGCCTATACAGTGAGAAACCTGGCAAGCTCTAACAGTGAGAATTGGCTCTACCTTTGATTGCCATAGAGTCATGTTGCATTCAGAATTGGGTGAGAAGTAGAAAATTTCATCAGATAATCTGCTTGAGATTACAGAAAGAAACTCTCTTCAGAATTCCTGAAAAATGACTCGGGTTCGATTTGAAAAGTATATTCTAGCTGTGATCATGACAAAAAAAATGTTGAAGGGGAATAAGAATGGTGAAGGTGGCTTTTGGCATGCTAGCTTTCATTGGTCAGAGCATTGAGTTGGGACATCTTATTGCAGCTATACAAGTTGGTGAAGCCACATTTGGAGTATTGTGTGCAATTCTATCGCCCTAGTGAAAGGATATTAATAACTAAAAAGGAGAGCAGAAAATATTTACTAGGATGCAACCTGGACTGGAAGGCTTGAGTTATAAGAAGGGGTTGGATAGGCTGGGGTTTTTTGTTTTTACTGGGGCATAGAAGGCTGAGGGGTGACCTTTATAGAGGTATAAAGGCTTAGTGGTTAGCAGTGCTGCCTCAGTGTCAGGGACCCAAGTTCGATTCCAGTCTTGGGCGACTTCAGTGTGGAGTTTGCACGTTCTCCCTGTGTCTGCATGAGTTTTCTCTGGGTGCTCTGGTTTCCCCCCACAGTCCAAAGATGCACAAGCTAGGTGGATTGGCCATGCTAAATTGCTCATAGTGTTCAGGGAAGTGTCGGGTAGGTGCATTAGCCATGGGAATTGCAAGATTGCAGGGATAATGTAGGGGGATGATTCTGGGTGAGATGCTCTTCGGAGGTTTAGTGTGAACTTGTTGGACTGAATGGCCTGTTCCCACACTATGGGGATTCTGTGATATAAAATCATGAGCAGCATAGAAAAGGTAGATGGCCATCAGCTTTTCCCTATAGTAGGGGAGTCCAAACTAGAGGACGTAGGCTTAAAGGGAGAGATACAAGAGAGTCCAGAGAGACAATTTTTTCATAGAGTGGTGAGTGTCTGGAACGGTAGTTCTAGAGGTAGTGGTGGAAGTGAATACAGTTTTGTCATTTTAAAAAACATTTAGACAGGTACATGGATGGGATAGGTATGGAGGAACATGGACCAAAGGCAGGCAAATGAGACTAGATTAATTTGTGAAAATTGGGTGGCTTGGGCAAAAGGGCCTGTTTCCATGCTGTAGACCTCTGTGACTCTTAAGAGAGCTGTCCAAGGAACAATGTCAAAAGCAGTGGTGTTAATCTGTTAAGCAAAATACTTGATATTGGCATCCAGACATGTATACAACTTTGAAGCCCTTTAGTGTCAGCAGCAGACAATGACTAAGAATATAAGGAACATGAGCAGACCATTTAGCCACTATTTTCAGTGAAGTTATGGGTATTACCTAACACCATATATCAGACTTTAGTTCATAACCTTAGTATTAATTTTTAATTTAAAACAACAAATATCAATTCTGTATTAATCTGCCAATTGTTTAGACAGAATCCCTAGCCAATCAACTTAGAAACTTCATTTGATGCCCCACCTCACTTTTAATTTTGCAGTTATGATTCTGAACCCATTGACAGTGGTGGCTAGCCCCAGAGTCCCCTCTGAACTCTCGTGCTGTTTTTAATGCCTGAAAGCCTCTCTGAACTCTCAGGCCAATTTTGATCTTTCTAGGTTTTAATCACTTCTAGTCAAGTGTTCTTCAGGTGCAAATTATCTTTTTCAATTTTAAATGGAAGTTACTATGAAAATACAGGATACTTTGAGGCAAAAGCTTTCGAATGACTGGGCTTGTAGCCTGCTATCCATAAAGCTGGCTGTGGTGATTAAATTGCTTGCAAGGTAAAACGTTTATTAGAAAATCCTCTGCTGCTTATTAAACCTTAGAAACATAATTGCTTGAATTTTTATTGTTTAAATATGATGTTTTTCACTCTCCACAAATGGAAAAAGGATTCAGAAGGAGGATCACTGGACATTGTATGTTAACTCTATTTTCTCTCCACTGATGCTGCTGAACTTGCTGAGTTTTTTCCAGCAATTTCTGTATGTTTCAGATTATTACAAGTCTTCCTCATGATCTGCCCTTCAATTTGTGTCAAATCTTACCTTACTGTGCATCATGCTTGTAACTTCCTTCTCCTACATCTAAATTAAGAATGAAGCCTATCAGTTCAAATGCTTATAAAATCACCTTTTCATTTGGTCTTCCAGGTGATGCCAACTGCGTAGATACACGTGGAGTAGAGGTTGCAATTAAACAGCGTGTAGATGACTCGCTGACTTCAAAGCTCCCAAATTTCTACATTGTCAGCAAACCCCAAATATGTCTTACAGAAACTGCCTACCCCTGTCTAACAAATTCTGTTCATAAAACCCTCAGTCTGAACTGGTCTCAGTCAGATTCTTTGGTAGAAGTGGTGAATGGTACAACTGGAAGAATTGCTGAAAGGTAAAAAAAAAAACTGTTACGAGCTATGTTATTTGAGTAACTTTGTTAATATTTCTGTGTAGATTATCTATTAGTGTAATAAAAGTACTACTGGTTACTTTTTGTCTAAACTACTGTATTACCAAAAATGTTATGTTGGATAAGTTTCTTGATTAGTTTGTTCTTTCCCATTGGTTGGCAGCATTAATTAAGGGCTGATAAACTATCATCTATGATGAATACACCTCTGATACCTTCGATTTCTTAAATTCCAATCTCTCATTAACTGAATCACTGCATCCTGGTATCTCTCATCCTCTAAAAATACCTGTCACTCAGCTTCAGCTGTTTAAATTGTTAAAGTTTTTACTTTGTTGTTTTTGATCAAGGCTACCCTTTTCAGTACCTATTAGTACTAATAAGTTTCCAAACTTCTAGTAACACCATTCAGATTGCCACATTTTATTTTAATTATATATGCAACAGCATCAAAATAGTCTCTTCCTGTCGGAGAAATAGTTCTTGGAAGAGGTTTACAGATACAAAGTGTGAATTCTTCCATTTACATTAAAGCCGCAGGTAACAAACTACTATCCACAATGCGGGAAAAGGTCATCTACGACATTGTCCCTTTTATGATCTTTATGCCAAGTTCAAGTAAATGCCAACACTTGAACATGTCATCGTTGGCTACCCTGCTTTGCAATTAATTTTTCAATTGTCGGTACCATATTTTTGTACAATCTCCCACTTTTGGCAGTGGGGTTTGGGGTAGGGGCAGAGGTGAAAAGAGTAATATCACTAATACTGCTGTAGTATTTAGATGAATTTTATGACTTCAAGCTTTCATTATATTTTAATATTCAATCCTTTCTCCTGCTATTTGTGACCTGTTCTGGAGTTGGGAAACTTTTGTCAATGGGTATTGCCAACGTTGTATATCATAATTAGATGTATGCCAATTTACCAATATTTTAATGCAGTTGTTGGCAGGGCATTGTTCTTAAAAGTTGTTCTGGTTAGACATGAAAGTGTTCACGTATGTAAGAATACTTTCTCTGGTAGATGAAATACTCTCAACGTTGCACAGTATTGAGACTCAAAATTTTCAGTGAGATAATGACCTAGTGGTAGTGTCATTGAACAAGTAATTCAGGGCCCAGGTTAATTCTGTGGGCACATGAGTTCAAATCCTACAACAACAGAGAGAAACATTTGAATTGAATTAATAAATCTGGGATGATTTCCTTTTCAGGTAAGGAAATCTGCCATCCTTACCTTTTGACCTACCGTGACTCCAGACTTGAGCAATGTGGTTGACTCCTAACTGCACTGTGAAGTAGTCCAGCAAGCTAATAAGTAGTTGCCTTAGTAGGGGTGGCATGGTGGCACAGTGGTTAGCACTGCTACCTCACAGTGCCAGGGACCCGGGTTCAATTCCATCCTCTGGCGACTGTCTGTGTGGAGTTTGCACATTCTCCCCGTGTCTGTGTGGGTTTCCTCCAGGTGCTGCGGTTTCCTTCCACATTCCAAAGATGTGCAGGATAGGTGGATTGGCCATGCTAAATTGCCCGTAGTGTTCAGGGAATTGTGCGTTAGGTGGGTTATAGTGGGATGGGTTTGGGTGAGTGCTGTGAGGGTTGTGCGGACTTGTTGGGCCGAAGGGCCTGTTTCCTCACTGTAGGGATTCTGTGAATTATCAACAATGCATAAATCCCACGAACAATTTTTTTTAGAAAAAGTACCAGCTGTGTTTGTGCTTTGATTTATTGTTGTTTGACAATTTAGCCAACCAGTGAACCTTTAAAGCAGTGGAAGAGGTGGCCATCTGTTCATTCTAATTTATTCCACCATCGTTATTCTGTCCATAGTGGAAACGTGGTAAGTGTTTTAGGAGTTATCGGGAGGTGATACTTCATGCTGACCTTCACAGAACTAGCCCAGTGTTCCAGGAAATGAAAGTGTGTCTTTTAACCACCTGGCTTTGGGCTTTCTTCAGAAATGATGGCACTAACAATGCTATGAAAGTAGTGTGAGTGTCATTGCTAGCTAGGTGGTGTGATTGCTATTTTGGGAAGGCTTCTGGCTCATGATCTCTGCCAAGAAGAGGAAAATCCAACCAAATAGTGCTGAATGGATTTCAGTTCATTCAGGGCAAATGTCTATCAGAACATGCAGAAGATGCCTTTGGTAGCTATTTTGATGTTTTTAGCAGTTTTGTGCAATTTCTATGGCAATACATTAGCAACATTTTGGTACGGTCTACAGTACTAACAGGTTGCAAACATAGCAATGAGAAGAAGGAGTTTTTTTTTTTGGTCCCTTTTCAGACTTCTGTATGTGGTCATAGCAGAATTGATAGTGGCATCGCTATACTTTCCAGTCAACCTACTTCCTTAATCAAGAATCGATTGATTCTTGCCTTGAACATTTTTAAGGCAAAGTTTAATAACCCTGCCTACACTCCACTAGGAAGAGCATTCCACATACTAATAAACGTGAGAGAAAAGAATTTCTCTTTACTGCCAATCTTAAATGGGAGACCCTGTCTTTAAGCTTGCACTGTCTAGTTCCGAAGAGAAAATGTCCTCTCAGCATCCACTCTGCCAAGTCTTCTTAGCCCTTGACAAAGTCATCTTTGTTCTCCTGAACTCCAATATTTGCAGTCCCAACATGCCCCTTTCCTCATAAAATGACTCCTTAATCTCTGGAATCAATTGAGTGAACTTCTAATGCAAATGTATCCTTCCTTAAGTAAGAAGACCCAAACTGTCCATAACGTTTCAAATATAGTCTCTCTGAAACTATAATAAAAGCAGTAGTCATTACCACCTCTCGAATACCGTGAACAGTTTTGATCCCCCTTATCCAAGGAAAGATACTGATGTTGGAGGAATTCCAGACAAGGTTCATGAGGTTGATTCAAGGTATGGAAGGATTTTGAGTAGAGATTGAGTAAGTTAAGCCTGGACTCGGAGAGGAGAACTTATTGAACGATACAAAAGTCTCGGGAGGCTTAACAGCGTAGAGTGGAGAGGTTATTTCCCCTTGTGGGGAGTGTCTAGAACCAGACGACGTCAGCTAAGAATTTGTCATTTAAGACAGATGATGAGGAGGATTACCCTTCTTGGAGGATAGTGAATCTGTTACATTGCTGAGGTTGGGTTAATATTAAAGACTGAGAAATTCTTAATCAGTAAATGAATTGAGGAGTATAGGAAAAGGCAGAAAAGTGGATTTTGAAGGGTTTCAGATCAGTGATGTTCCCATTTGAATGGTGAAACAGACTCGATGGACCCAATTAGCCTATTTCTGCTTCTGCAATTTTTGATGTTCGGCTCTGTACATCTGTGTCGGAACTTCCCTATTTTTATACTTTAATTCTCCTTAGAGTTATCAGCAATATTCCATTTGCCTGTTTACTAACTTGTCATCGCCATCTCCACTGCAGTATTCTGCAATTGCTTTCCATTTAAATAGCATGAATTATGTAATTCATCCAGCTAAAGCAGCTATATTTATTTTACCACTACGTGTACCACAACTTTCACGGACAGATTTTGATTTGACCGATTTATCATTTCCTGCTTTCTGTTTCCCTCCTTTCTTGAATAGGGGAATTACATTCACTATTTTCCAGTCTGATGGGACACTTCCATAATCTAGGGAATTTTAGAAAATTACAACCAGTACATCTCCCCAGTGACGTACATTTACAAGTCTCAAGTCAGCAATGTGTTATAATACTCTTCACTTTTGTAGATTGGTGCAGCAGCATAGATTCATACAGCATGGACTTCGTCTAACTCGTCCATACTGACCAGGTATCCCAAACTTTACTAGTTCTATTTACTGAATTTGGTCCATTTCCCTCTTTGCTATTCATGTACCTGTCTTAATATGGTTTAAATCGTGTAATTGTACCTGCCTCTACCTCCTCTTCTGGCAGTTCATTCTATACACGCACCAGCCTCTGTGTGAAAAAGTTGCCCCTGAGGTCCCTTTTTAAATCTTTCTCCGCTCACCTAATCCTATATCCTTTAGTTTTGGACTCCCCTACACTTGAATAAAAGACCTCGGCTATTCATCTCATCTATGCCCCTCATTATTTTATAAACCTCTATAACATCACCCCCCTCAACCTCCTATGCTCCAGTGAAAAATGTCCAAGCCCATCCAGCCTATCCTTACAACTCCAACCCTCCATCCCCAGCAACATTCTTGTAAACTTTTTCTGCACCCTTTCTAGTTTAACAATATCCTTGTTGTAGCAAGGTAATCAGATTGTATGCAGTATTCCCAATGTTTTGTATAGCTACAACATAACATCCCAATTCCTATAATCAGTGCTGTGGGCAATGAAGGCAAACATGCCAACCTCCTTCCTCACTACCCTTTCTACCTGGAACGATACTTTCGAGGAGAAAGTGTGCTTACCTACTAGCACCCCTAGGCCCCTTTGTTCAACAACACTGCCCAAGGCCCTGTCATTAATTGTGTAAGTCTTGCCCTAGTTTGCCTTACCAAAATTTAACACCTCACATTTATTTAAATTAAATTCCATCTGCCACTTATCAGCCCATCTGATCAAGATCTCTTTGTACTCTTAGATAACCTTCTTACCACAAAGTTTGGTGTCAGCTGCAAACTTAGTAACCATACAGTGGACCCAGAACCGATCTTGGCAGGACCCCGCTGGTTACAGGCCTCCAGTCCGAATAAAAACCCTCTACCACCATTCTCTGTCATCTACCATCGAGCCAATTTTGTATCCAATTCGTTATCACCCCCTGGATCCAATGTGATCTAACTTTTACTGACCAATTTACTGTGTGGGACCTTGTCAAAGGCTTTGCTAAAGACCACGTAGACAACGCCTACCACTCTGTGCTTATCCATCTTCTTGGTACCGTCATTAAAATAACTCCAGTTTCAGAGCCACTTCTTCCCCCACACACAGCCATGTTGACTATTCCGAGTCAGTCCTGGCCTTTCCAGTGCATGCAAATCCTATCTCTCAGAAGCCCCACCAACAAATTACCCACCACTGACATCAGGCTTGCCGGTATATAGTTGCCTGGCTTTTCCTTGCAGCCTTGCTTAAGCAGTAGCACAACATTAGCCACCCTCCAGTTGTTCAGCACCTCCTCTGTGGCTGTTGATGATGCAAACATCTCTGCAAGAATCCCCACAATCTCTTCCCTAGCTTCCCACAATGTTATGGGATAGACCTGATCAGGTCCTAAGGATTTATCTACCTTTTACATACTTTAAGACCTCCAGCATCTCATCTTCTGTAATATGGATTTTTTTCAAGACCTCACTTCATTTCCCCAAATTGCCTCACTTACATGTCTTTTTCCACAGTAAATACTGAGGTGAAATATTCACTTAGTATCTCACCCATTTCCTTGGTTTCACAGCCTCATTGATCTTTAAGGGGCCCTCTTCTCCCCCTAGTAACTCTTTTTTGCCCTTAATGTACTTGTAGAATCTCTTGGGATTCTCCTTAACCTTATTTGCCAAAGCTATCTCATTTTCCCTTTTCACCTTCATGATTTCACTCTTAAGTGTACTCTTACTCCTCTTATACTCCTGAAGGGATTCACTTGATCCCACCTTTTTATACTTGACATATGTCTCCTTTTTCTTGACCAGAACCTCAATATCTCTAGTCATCCAGCATCTCCTACATCTCCTAGTCTCGCCTTTCACACTAACACGAACTACTGTCTCTGAACTCCTGTTATTTTTGAATCCTCCCCACATGCCAGACATCCTTTTACCTGTGAACAACATCCCCCAATCAACTTCTGAAAGTTCCTGTCTAATATCATCAAAGTTGGCCTTACTCTAATTTAGGCCTGATCTGAAAGTTAAAGTTCTATTCTTTTCTGTAGCTAGTTAAAAACTGATGGAATTCCTTTATTCATTCACGGGATGAGGGCATCGCTGGCTAGGCAGCATTTATTGCCCATCCCTAACTGCCCAAAGGGCAGTTAAGAGTCAACCACATTGTTGTGGGTCTAGAGTTACATGTAGGCCAGACCAGGTAAGGATGACAGTTTCCTTCTCTAAAGGACATTAGTGAACCAGATGTGGTTTTCCAACAAACGACAATGGATTCAGTCATCATTAGACTGTTTAATTCCAGCTATTTATTGAATTCAAATTCCATCATTTGTTGTGGCAGGATTCAAACCCAGGTCCCCAGAATGTTAGCTGGATCCCTGGATTGACAGTCCTGCTATAATACTACTAGGCCTCCGCCTCCCAACTATGAATTATGATCACTGGTCCCAAAGTGCTCCCCAACTAACACCTCTGTCATTTCCTTTGATTTATATTGAAGAGGAAGTCGAGTTTTGATCTTTCTCTCGTGATAAATCCACATATTGAATAAGAAAATTTTCCTGAACATGCTTAAATTCCTCTCCATCCAAGCCCTTTTACAGTATGGCATTCCCAGTCTGTTTGGAAAGTTAAAATCCTCTACTGTTACAACCCAATTGTTCTGAGGCCTCCTACATATTTGCTCCTCAATTTCCTGTTGACTATTGAGAGATTCAAGCCCTCCAACAGCAGTCAAGCTCGACACCATTTCAGGATATGGCATCCCGTTTGATTAGCGCCTTCACTTTCTTAACTGATACACATTGACAGCAGTGAGTACCATCTATCTCTGTTCTCACAACACAATGAAATGAAACTAAACTATCAAAGACCCCCAAAAATTACTCTGATAGTTCCTAACCAGACTTTTGAATAACCAATTCCGGACTTTGTGAATAATTAATTCCACACACCAGTTTTGTATTTAACAATTTATTAAATGCATATTAACTGTAGCAAAGGAAAAATCAGGCAGGGTAAGTTAATTAATATCTATGCTTTAAATCAGAAACATTTGTTTCCAGCCCCCATTCACACAAAACAGACAGACAAACACAGTTAAGGGATAAATTTTTTTTAAAAAGTAACAAAACTGGCCAGGTAACTTAAATGGCTTTCACAACGCACCGTTTCACAGGCATAGATGTAGACTCCTTGGTTGCTTTACCAGAACTGCAGATTTGGGCCACCTTCTCAATTTACTCGGGCAAAGGCAGCAATACTTCTAATTGAGGTTGTTGACTTGCTCACCAAGCTGGCTTGTTTCCGTTCAGATGTTTCGTCACCATGCTAGGTGACATCATCGTTGAGGCCTCACGTATAGAATTGGACCCCATATACAAACCCGTACAGATCAAAACCAGAAATGACACTACTCACTGTTATGGACCAGACAGTATAAATTCCAAGCGGAGTAGAACAACATTGCTTCGTCGGAGGTCTCTCTGATGAATTGGCACGGTGGCTCAGTGGTTAGCACTGCTGCCTCACAGCACTAGGGACCCGGGTTCAATTCCAGCCTCGAGTGTCTATCTGTGTGGAGTTTGCACATTCTCCCCGTGTCTGCATGGGTTTCCTCCGGGTGCTCCGGTTTCCTCCCACAGTCCAAAGATGTGCAGGTTAGGTGGATTGGCCATGCTAAATTGCCCGTAGTGTTCAAGGAAGTGTAGGTTAGGTGGGTTGTTTGGGGGTTGGGTCTGGGTGGGATGCTCTGAGGTTCAGTGTGGACTTGTTGGGCTGATGGGCCTGTTTCCACACTGTAGGGGATTCTATGATGTCACCTAGCATGGTGATGAAATGTCAACGAAAACAAGCCAGGTTGGTGAGCAAGTCAACAACCTCACCCACAACCTGAGCTACAAATCTTTGCTAAAATTTTAAATACTTTTAAATTTTTTAATACTTTTAGCTTCAGGAAGCAGGTATAGCAGATTAGGCAGGGAGACTTCAAATCCTCATTCTGTCCTGTTGGCAGCCAAGCTCATCTCCTCAGAAAAAAGTTTTTAAAAAACTTAACCTAATTGTCTCTTCCTGAGGCCTCAATTACCATTCAACAACTGCCAGCTGCTTAAACATACGTTTTCTTCGAGTTGCTGAAACCAATTCCAAAGTACAGACCTTGCTAATTGCCAACTTCTGCTATCTCTTTAAACCCAATACTGTTCCTGAAGTCGCTACGTCTCTTTAACCCCCTTAATCAAAAATCAGCCCAAAATTAGCCTCCAGGCCTGGCCTCACAAATAAACAAAGCTTGGCTGATCTATTCTTTTCCTTTTACCACAAGCTGCCCAAAGTCTGCAAGTCATTTCCAGCTTGCAATTCAAAATTGATAGATGAGTAAGAAAAAAATGAGAAATCAGCAAGGGCTCAAACAATCTTCACTCTGCTGTTTTGCTGTTTCTTCATTGCTCGTGAATGCAAGATGAAAGTCTTCAACAAAGTGTGTCCTTTCCTGAATACTTCCTTGTTGTCTTGAGTGCATTGAGTTTTAGGAAATATCTCCTTTAGATGTCTGCCACTTCATCTCTATTGACCCCCTTAACCTAATTTCCAAATTCAATTTGCCCAGCTCTATCTTTATACCCTTATAATTGCTTTTATTAAAGTTTAAAACATTAGTGTTGGCCTTACTTTTCTTCTCGCAACCTGAATGCAAAATTCCATAATTTCATCATAATAGAGGTTATCAATTCTGTCTCATTGTACACTACTAGGTCTAGACTAACTTACACTCTGGCACTAGAATCTGCTACTCTAAGAAACTGTCCAAAATTGTTTACAGACTCCTCTTCCAGCCTGATCGTTGCCAATCTGATTCATTCAATCTATATGTAGATTAAAATTGCCTATTATAATTGCATAATTTTTTTTCAAGCCTCTCATTTCTTGCTGTATACCATATCTTTAGTTTTAGGAGCTCTATTAACAGCTTCCATGTGACTTCTTGCCTTAGGATATAGCAAGAACTGCAGATGCTGGAGTCAGAGTCAGTACAGTATGGAACTGGAGGAACACAGTAGATCAGGCAGCATCAGCGAGGAGCAGGAGAGTCCACGTTTCAGGCTTTGACCCTTCAAGGCTGGAGACATGGAAGGAGCTAGGAAATAAATAGAGGGAACAGGAGTGGGACTAGGGGTAGGTAGGTGCGATGGCAATAGGTGGATGCAGGTCGGGGTAGTGGGGATTGGCCAGTGAGAAGGGTGGGCAGATAGGTCGGGAAGGAGATGGACAGGTTATGTCAGGTCAAGGAGGAAGGGTTAGACTTGGGAAGAGGCCAGGGGTGGGGAGATTTTGAAACTGGTGAATTCTGTGTTTAGGCCATTAGACCTTAGGCTCCCAAGACACAATGAGGTGGTGTTCTTCCAGTTTGTATGTGGTGTCATTGTGGCACTGGAAGAGGCCCAGGATGGACTTGCTACCCAGGGAGTGGAAGGGAGAGTTAAAATGGCCACCAGCCAGGAGGTGGTGTTGATTATGGCGTATGGAGCGCAGGTGCTCCGCAAATCTGTCACCGAGTCTACATTTGGTTTCACCAATGTAGAGGAGGCCACGTCAGGAGCAATGGAAACAGTAGACCAGGTTGGAAGATGTACAAGTGAACCCCTGTCTGATATGGAAAGTTTGTCTTGCGCCTCTGATAGAGGTGAGAGGGGAGGTGTAGGGGCATGTGTAGCACCACCTGCGGTTTCAAGGAAAGGTGCCAGGTGTGTTGTGGTTGGTGTGGAGTGGATGTGAGCACTCGCGGAGCAAGCAGTCCCTACCAAAGGCAGATAAGGGTGAGTGGGGGCTGAAGACAGAATCAAGGTATGCAAAGATGAGTTCAGTGAGACAGGAGCAGGCAGAGACAATGGGTCGACAGGGGAGATCAGGTTTGTGGATTTTGGGAAGAATCTGGAACTGGGCGATGCAAGGTTAGAAAACTGAGCTTGGAAGCTGTGGGTGGGAGGTGATCAAGGGTGGGGTCATAATCAAGGAGGCGGTAGGAGGAGGTGTCACAGTTGGCACCTGGCCTCCATGATGTAGAGATCTGTGCACCATACCACAACTGCACTCCTCCCCCCTTTTATCTGCAGATTTGATGGTGAGGATGGGGTTGGAGTGGAGGGTTGTGCATTCCGTTGAGGAGAGGTTGGAGTGAATGAGAGGAGTGGAGAGATTAAGGCGATTGATGTCATGACAGTAGTTGGAATGAAGAAGTCAAGGAATGGTAGGAGGCCATGAGGTACTGTCCAGGAGGATGAGGTTTGTTGGAGGTGGGAGAAGGCATTGGCAGAGGATGGGTTAGACTCCCTGTCAAAGAAATGGGCGCAGAGGTGGAGAAGGCAGAAAAAAAAAAGTTCAACATCCAGAGGTCAACAGAATTCATTGTGTGAGCGCAGGGGAATGAAGATGAGTCCATTGCTGAGGACTGACCATTTACCCTCAGTGAAGGGGAGGTCTGGGACTGTAGTGACTACCCGACTGGGCTTGAGGTTGGGACTAGGTGTAGAGTTGGAGCTGGGAGTGCGTGTGTGTATGGGGATGGTCACGTAGGTAGACCGAAAGTGACAGCAGCTGAACCACTGCCGACAACTTCACTTGCGCCACTAACGTCACTTTTTTTTTGTTTCTCCAGCTCCACACTATATTGACTCTGACTTCTTGCCTTTGCCATTTCTTAATTTTACTCAAATTGATCCTACAGCTTTATCTTTGGAACTAAATGTCATCCTTAACTAACAAAGCTACCTCAAAGAATACCTACCTTTCTAGGTATTTATACTTACAAAATGTTGAAATGTCTTGAATAATCAGATCCCAGCCCTGGTCACCTTGCCACATCTCTGACACGGCTGCCAGATCATCGATGTTTATTTCTATTTGAGCTTTTTTTTTCGTTGTACAAACACTACAAACTGTCAGACACAGATTTTAGTTGTTTCTCATTTTTGCTAACTCCTGGCCTTAGTCACTGGCAATCTTAATTTTGTTGTTTTGTCCCTTCAAGCCGTTCTGATTATTGTTACCTTTATTGCTACATTGCTTTATTGCCATGGCCTTTCTCATTAAACTATTGAAATTTCCTTCATGTGACACTTCTCCCCCACTAGTTTAGAACCCTCTCTACCAACCTAGTTGTATAACTTAGGTGATTCTTTGACAGTGAGCGTAAATTTAGGATGGTTTGTTGCTTTCCTGGTGCTAGGTTTGGGGACGTTTCGAGATTGAGAACCAGAAATTATTGTACACATTGGTAGGAATGACATTTTTTTAGAGAAAAGATTAAGGCAGTACAGAGTGAATTTAAGAGGTTTGGTAGAATATTTTTTAAAATCCTTTAGTAATTTCTGGTCTATTCCCAATGCCAAACTCAAAAGAGGGAAGGAACGAAGGGTTAAAGGAGATAAATCAATGGCTGAAGAGCTGGTGTATTGTTCAGGGATTCAGGTTTTTGGACCATTGGAATGCCTTTTGGCATAGAAAAGACCTGTTCAAAAAGGATGGGTCAAACCTAAACTGGGCAGGGACCAACATCTTAGCAGGGAGATTTGCTCATTCTATTAAGGGAGACTTTTTACTGATAGCAAAGGCAAATGAAGGAATTCTAAGTAGTAGTGTAAGTGGAAGGATTGGGTAGGTTCTGATTGTGAGGAGAGCACGTCAGTTAGAGAAGAAAGACAAGACAGCCAGAGTATGTAGTAACTGAAGAACTAAATTACAATTATTTCAATGCAAGGGGTCATACAGGTAAGACTCATGAACTCGGGGCATGTTTAAGAACATGGGATTGGGGTGTCATTGCTATTATAGAAACTTGACTGACAGATGGACAAGACTGGCAGCTCAGTGTTCCAGGTTTTAGATGCTAAAGGAAGGATAGAAAGGGGGGCAAGAAAGGTGTGGAGTTTGGTGTCATTTTTGATTAAGCAATACATTATAGCTGTAACTAGGGAAGACATTTCTGAAGAATTATCCGGTGAAAATATATGGGTAGAAGTTGTATCACTTTGATGGGATTGTATTATAGGGCCCCCCAACCCCCAATAGTAAGAGAGAAATTGAGAAACAAGTATGTAGGGAAAGCTCAGATTATATGTAAGCATAATAGGGTTGTAATAATGAGGGATATTAATTTTCCAAACATTGACTGAGACTACCATGATGTTAAAGGTTTGGATGGTGAAGAATTTGTCAAGCGCATTCAAGAAATTTTTTTTTTAATCAATATGTGGATGCTCCTATTAGAAAAGGAGCAAAACTAGACCTTCTTTTGGGCAATAAGGCAGGGCAGGTGACTGAAGGGAAGTGGGGGAGTACTTTGGGTCTAGCGATCATAATTCTATTAGTTTCAAAATGCCTGTGGAAAAGGATAAGCCTTCCATAAAAGTTAAAGTTTTGAATTGGAGTAAGGCAAATTCTAATGGTATGAGACAAGAACTTTCAAAAATTGATTAGAGTAGAATGTTTTCTGGTAAAAGGGTGTCTGACAAGTAGGAGGCATTCAAGAGTGTGATGAGAGTGCAGAAGTGTTTTGTTCCTGTTAGAGTGAAGGGTTAGGCTGGTAAGATTAAGGAACAACAGATGAATAAAGATATTGAGGTTCTAGACAAGAATAAAAGGGAATTTTATTTTAGATATAGACAGCTTGGTTCAATTGAATCTCTTAACTATGCCCCTACATTCTTTATATTGATCGAGAGAAATCGGGAAGCCAAAGAGGGGATGTAAGATAGCATTGATAGATAAGGTTATGGATAATCCAAAGAGATTGTACAAATACATTAAGAGCAAGAGGGTAACTAGAGAGCGGGTAGGGCCTCTTATAGATCAAGGAGGTTGTCTTTGTGTTGAACTTCAGGAGATGGGAGAGATATTAAATGAATATTTTGCGTCAGTTTTTACAGTGGAGAAAGAAATGGAGTCTAGAGAATGCAGAGAAACAAACTTTGATGTTTTAAAAACAGTTCACATTACAGAAGAGGAAGTTCGGGAGGTCTTAGAGAATATGAAGGTGGATAAATCTCCAGCACCTGATCTAATGTATCTCAGAATGTTGTGGGAAGTAAGGGAGGAAATTACAAGACCATTGCAGAAATAGTTGTATCGTCTATAACATTAGGTGAGGTGCCTGATGACTGAAAGGTGGCTAATATTGTACCTTTTGTTTAAGAAATAGTTTCGCAGTTTCTCGATACAATAGACCTGTGAGCCTGGCTTCAGTTGGGGTAAATTGTTGGAGGTGATTATAAAAGATGGGGTTTATGGACATTTAGAGAGGCAGAAATTGATTAGGGATAATCAGCATGGTTTTGTGTGAGGAAAGACCTGTCTCTCAAACTTAATGGAGTTTTTTGAAGAAGTTACCAAAAAGGTTGGTGATGGCAGAGCAGTAGACGTTGTTTATTTGGATTTTAGTAAAGCCTTTGACACATGGAAGACTAATTAGTAAAATTAGGTCCCATGGGATTCAGGGTGAGCTTGCCAATTGGATACATAATTGGCTCAACAGCAGGAGATTGAGTAATGCTGAAGATTTGCTTTTCAGACAGGAGGCTTGTGACCAGCAGTGTTCCACAGCGATCAATTCTGGGTCCTCTTTTTTTGTTTGTCATTTATATAAATGATTTGGATGAGAATATAGAAGGCATGGTTAGTAAGTTTGCAGATGACCCCAAAGTTGGTGGCGTAGTAGACAGTGAAGCAGGTTTTCTAAGATTAAAGAGGCACCTTGGCCCATATGGGTCAATGGGCTGAAAAATGGCAGATGGAGTTCAATTTGGATAAATGCGAGGTATTGCATTTTGGTACAATAAACAAGTGTAGATCTTGTACAGTTAATGGTGGGGCCTTGGTAGTGTTGTAGAACAGAGGGACCTAATCCTTTAAAGTTCTTGTCACGTGGACAGGTTAAAAAGACATTTGGCATGCTTGCGTTCATTTCTCAGTCCTTTTGAGTATAGGAGTCGGGATGTTATGTTGAGGTTGTACAGGACATTGAGGCCTGTAATGGAATATTGTGTCCAGTTCTGGTTGCCCAGTTATAGGAAGGATATTATCAAGCTGGAGAGGGTTCAGAAGAGTTTTACCAGGTTGTTGCTGGCTGTGGAAGGTTTGAGTTATAAGGAAAGGCTGGATCGGCTGGAACATTTTTCACTGGAGTGTAGGAGGTTGAGAGGTGACCTGATAAAAGTTTATAAAATAATGAGAGGTATAGATAGTGTTGATGGTAGTTTTCTTTTCCCTGAGGTGGGGAATTTCAGGACTAGGGGGCACATTTTTAAGGTGAGAGCAGAGAGATTTAAAAGGACATAGCAAATTTTTTACACAGAGGATTCTTCGCATGTGGAATGAACTTCCTGAGGAAGTGGTGGATGCAGGTATAATTACAATGTTTGAAAGACATTTGGATGAATATATGAATAAGAGGTTTGGAGGGATATGGGCCAGGAGCAGGCAGGTGGCATTAGTTTAGTTTGGGATTATGTTCAGCATCGACTGGTTGGATCAAAGGGTATGACTTTATGATTCTATAACAGAAGTCCCAGCACGATTCAATTGAAGACTATCCTAAAGGTACTACTCTCCCCAGAATGGGTGCCAGTGC
Organism: Ginglymostoma cirratum; assembly: GCA_024137785.1. Taxonomy (NCBI): domain Eukaryota; kingdom Metazoa; phylum Chordata; class Chondrichthyes; order Orectolobiformes; family Ginglymostomatidae; genus Ginglymostoma; species Ginglymostoma cirratum. The sequence goes on from JAHRHZ010000218.1 coordinate 6,381,751, forward strand.
CTGATGAATTAAAGCCCTCTCTTCCCATACCAATATTTGAGTCACACATTCAATTCCCTAACCTTTTTTTATCCTACACCACCTGTTTACCTCTGGCTAAAGTAAGAATCCAGAGACTATTAACTTTGAGGTGCTGTTCATTAATTCACATTAGCTACTCACATTACCTCCTTCATATGCACTATGGAACAGAAGATCCCAAGCTTTGATTTAATTGAAAAAGATGAAATCCTTGGATGTTTCTCTTGATTACAGAGCTGTATATCCTGGGAATCAATATCTCTAGCTTCTAGCAAGTATAAGTTAGCCACATTGAGAGTTCAACTGGTAAGTTATTTGGCAGTACAGAACTTGAAACTGCTGGAAAAAAAAGACATTTTGTTGGAGCTTTCGGCTTGTACTTATTAGGACACTTTGCAAAACACTCACCCCACCTCCCTCTACTTCATTAGACCATTGCAACTTGTTTCTCTGGCTCCTGCAGCAAGCTCCTCTCCAGCATTGCGCAGATGTCGCAAAATGTGGCATGGTGTAAGTAAGCAGCCAAACCATGTGGGTGTTGCTTCAGTGTTAAGAGAACTACTTTCTTTCCAATTACATACACCAGCACAGCATGCTGCCATCAAGCCAGAACACGTACTTGTGATGCAGTATGTGAGTTTTGACGTCAGTGCCATGCCAGGTCTTTAGACTATGTGTCCCAATGCCTGTGGATCAGAGTACTGTGTGTAATCAGCCAGCCCATTCTTGACAAATCCAGAACATGTTTTTGACATTAGATATAATTCTGTAATTTAACAGTACTTGTTGAACAATTCCAAATGTGGTAAGCATTACATGAACAAGCAATTTTACATAAGTTGGATATTGCTGGAAAAATGCATGTTTCTTGAAGCCTCTGTATTGCACTCACCAGGGTAATTCACAAGAATGCCAATAAAGTAGAGGGAGGTGGGGTGAGTGTTTTGCAAATTGTCCCAATAAATACAAGCTGAAAGCTCCAACAAAATGCTTTTTATTTTCAGCAGTTTCAAGTTCTGTACTGCCAAATAACTTATCGGTTGAACTCTCAATGTGGCTAACTTATACTTGCTAGAAGCTAGAGGTATTGATTCCCAGGATATACAGCTCTGTAATCAAGAGAAACATCCAAGGATTTCATGTTTTTCAATTAAATCAAAGCTTGGGATCTTCTGTTCTATAGTGCATTCCTCATAGCAAAACAGTGACCAATCAGAATCAACTTGTCATTTCCCGATTTTAAAAAAACTTGAGCACGAAGTGTTTCTTGGTGCTTTCTTTGTGGTAATGCAGTAACTATTCAGAAACTACTTGCTAACCAACCATCGTTTTTTACATGTCGTGTGAATTGTTGCTCTTGGAAATTTGGTGGTCTTACATGTATCGAAATAAATTCAATATAATAAAGTTTACTTTTCTTTGAAATGTATATGTATGTGTACGATCAAATAACTAATGTTTATGCTCATGGATAAGTCAGGAATAGATTGTTTGTTAGCACAATAGTTTGTATTTATATAGCACATTTAAGATAAAATGACAAAGGTTCTTCATGAGTGCTTTATAGAGCAAAATTTTATATCTTGGTCAAAGAGTAGGCTTTAAGGCGTGCCTTAAAATAGAATAAAAGGGAGAAGTTGGAGAGGTTTAAGGAGAGAATTCCAGAGTTTAGCCCTAAGCAACCGAACACATAACCATCAGTAGAATTAAAATTGCTCTAAATGCCAAAATTAGAGTGCAGCTATTTTGGGATTGTGGGACAGAATGAGTTTACAAAAAAAAAGGAGATGAGACAGTGGAAGAAGTTGGTAATGGGAATGAGAAATGGAGTCAGTGGTAAGAATTTGGAGTGGTGATGGAAGGCAATGGTCTTTGTCATCCAGATATTTAGTTGACAGAAATTTCTACTCATTCACTATTAGATATCAGGAAAACAATTTGATAATTTCACAACAGTGGAAGAATTATAAAGCTGGGTGTCATCACAACATATAGTGGAGGAAAAAGTAGTGTTTTTGGATGAGGCACCTCATGTAAGTGAACAATAGGAGGATGTAAAGCACAGATTCTTAGAGGACATCAGAGTGATGCAACTGAGAATAGTTTACTTTCGTTACAGTCATATACGATTCTATTTGTGACTGTGGCTGCAGTGTAAACTGAATTAGAGGATTCAAACAAGTAGTTCCGGGGATGATGGGCACTGATTTGGGAGGCAATAACACATTCAGGAACTTTAGCATGAGGGGAACGTCGAAATGGGGCGATAGTTTGTAAGGAGGTGCAGTCAAGGATTACTTCTTATTAAGGAGATTAATAGTAACAGGATTAACTACGTGTATTTACTTTCTGACCCTTTTTGTTATTCCTACTCGCACTCATATGTCTCTACTTCTTTAAAACAAAAGCAAAATGCTGCAGATGCTCGAAATCTAGAATTAAAACATGATTTTTGTAAAGTCAACATGTATAGCAGCAACTGCAGTATGAGAAACCATTGACATTTCAGTCCATTAGCTCTTTGAAACTGTGGTGAGGTGGAAAAGTTATGCATTTTACTGTTGCAAAGTGGGGAGTGACAAGTGGCAAAGAAGATGTGGGCAGAATGTTAGACATCAAAGGTATCATAAAACAAACGACAGAGTGCTAATGGTTATAGAATACATGCCAAAAACAGAATAAAGTTAATCTCTGACTGCAAGAGACAAGACTTGAATGCTGAAGGAAGGAGGAGGATACAAAAGATTAGGCTGAAGCGTGTGCAGCAATCTTCAGCCAGATGTGGCAAGTGAATGATCCATCTTGTCCTCCACCTGTGGCCCCTGGCATCACAGATGCCAGTTTTCAGCCCAGTTCAATTCACGGTGTGATATTAAGAAACAGTTAGATGCACTTCATACTGCAAAGGCTATGGGCCCTGACAATATTCTGGCAATAGTACTTAAGACTTGTACTCCAGAATTTGCCACTCTCCTAGCCAAGCTGCTCCAGTATAGGTACAATGCTGGCATCCGCCCAAGAGTGTGGAAAATTGCTCAGGTTTGTCCTGCACACAAAAAGCAGGATGAATCTAACCTGGCCAATTACCATCCCATCAGTCTACTCTTGATCATCAATAAAGTGATTTCAATAGTGGGGCGTCAGTGATGGTAAAGCTATTAAATGTCAAGGGATGAGGGTGAGATTGTCATTCGCCTGAGCTGGTAATTGCCTGGCACTTGTGGTGTGAATGTTTCACATTACTTTTTAGCCCAAGCTTGGATATTATCTAAGTCATGCTGTGTTTAGATGTGAACCGCGTGAGAAACTAAGGAGTCATTGGTGCAGAATATTGTGCAGTCATAAATGATCATTCCCACTTCTGACTTTATAATGGAAGACAAGTCATTGTGGAAGCAACTGAGATAACAAGGTGTAGAGCTGGATGAACACAGCAGGCCAAGCAGCGTCAGAGGAGCAGGAAAGCTGACGTTTCGGGCCTAGACCCTCCTTCAGAACGGCCTTTCTGAAGAAGGGTCTAGGCCTGAAACGTCAGCTTTCCTGCTCCTTTGACTCTGCTTGGCCTGCTGTGTTCATCCAGCTCTACACCTTGTTATCTCAGATTCTCCAGTATCTGCAGTTTCTACTTTCCGTGGAAGCAACTGAAGCTGGTTTGGCCTAGGAGAGTACTCTGAGAAACTCCTGCAGATGTCCTGGAACTGAGGCAACTCACCTCAAGTAACCATAACCATCTTCCTCTGTACTAGGTATGACTTCAACCAGACTTTTCCTCCTGATTCCCATTTATTCCACTTTTTCTAGGGCTCCTTAATGCTACATTTGGTCAAATGTAACTTCGAATACTTTTAACATCAATCTCACCTCACTTCTGGAGTTCAGCTGTTTCTGTCCATGCTTGAACCAACACTGTAATGAGGTCTGGAGCACGATGACCCAGGCAAAAACCAGCCCAATTCAATTCATAGTCAGTGAGCATGTTATTGTTATGCAGGTGCTGCTTGTTAGTCCTACTGATGATCAAGAATAGATTGATGTGGACAGTATTTGGATGGGTTGGATTGGCCCTGTATATGTACAGGATACAGGGGAGGCAATGGCCTAAAGGTATTATGACTAGACTGTTAATCCAGGAACCCGGGTAATGTTCTGGGGACCTGGGTTTGAATCCTGCCATGGTAGATGGAATTTGAATTCAATAATAATCTGGAAATAAGAGTCAAATAATGTTGTGAAACCATTGCAGATTGTCAGGAATAACTCATCTAGTTCACTTATGACTCTTGGAGAATGAAATCTGCTATTCTTACCTGATACTGCCCAAGACTCCAGACTCTCAGCAATGTGGCTAGCACTGAAATGCTCTTTGGGCAATAAAAGCTGGTTGAGCTAGTGATGCCCAGATCCCACGAATGAAGAAAGGAAAAGAATATGCTTTGGCAATTTTCCATATTGCCAGATAGATGCCTGTATTGTAGTTAACTAAAACAGCTTGACTAGTAAGTTTTAGCGTACTCTAGTTCTAGAGCCTTGAAGAAGGGTAATACTCGAAATGTTGACTTCTCCTTTCCTCCAAATTCTGCCTGGTTTGCTGTGTTCTTCCAGCCTCCTGTTTGTCTACCTTGGATTCCAGCGTCTACAGTTTTTTTTTTTTTTGTCACTAACCCTTCTAGAGTACTGTTGTACTGTGGAATTTTTCAGTGCTATGCTGGTATTGCTATGGAGCTTTCGCAGTATCAACCATTTCTTGAGGCCACATGGGTGAATCATATTGGCTGAAGACTTGCATCTCATCTGTTGGGCTCCTCAGGAGGAAATTGGATTGATTATCTACTCAGCATTTCTGACAGAAGATCGTTGCAAATGCTCCAGTCTTATTTTGTTCTGATGTGCGGGGTTTCCCCAGAATTGAGGATGGGATATTAATGGAGCCATTTCCTCCAGTGAATTCTTTAGTTATCTGTCACCATTCTCAGTTGGATCTGGCAGGATTCCAGAGCTCACATCTGATCTGTTGTTGTGGAATTGCTTTGCTCTGCCTGTCACTTGCTGCTTTTGCTGTTTGGCATGCAAATGGTTTTGTTTTGTAGCTTCACCAGCTTAACACCACATTTTCAGGTATCCCTGGTGCTGGTCCTGGCATGCCCTCCTGCGATCTTCTCTGAACTAGGTTTGATCCTCCACCTTGAGTTAACAGTAGCATGGGGATTATGCTGAGTCATGAGATTGCAGAGCGTGGTTGAATAAAATACTGATAGTTGCACTATCAGGATGCTCATTCTTGAGATGCTAGATCTAGTTGAAATCTGTCCCATTTAGCATGGGGGTACCACAGAACATGGTGGAGGGTATCCTCAGCATGAAGACAGTTGGTGGTCACTCCTGATCTAGTCAAAGACAGATGCATCTGCAGCAGGCAGACCCATGAGGATGAGGTCACTGATGTTTATCCCTCTTGGGTGCTTCACAACCTGCTGCTGACAGTTAGTACTAGTGATGCCAAGTCACTCTTGGTAGTGGACATTGAAGCTAGTATGCATTCTGTGTCCTTGCCACCTTCAGTGCTTCCTTCAAGTGGTGTTTAATGTGTACTAATTGTTAGTGGAAGCAGGATAGTAGATGGTGATCAGTGGAAGGTTTCATAGCTGTATTTGACTTGGTGCTGTGGGACTTCATTTGGTCCAGAGGCAATGCTGGCCATCCTAAGGCAGCTCCTTCCGGATGGTATACCATTTTGCGCCATTCCTTGTGCGTCTCTTCTGTTGGTGGGACAGGACATATTCAAGTGATGATGGAGTTTGGAACAGTAAAGGGTACGATTCTGTAGGTGCGACTATTGTCGAGCTGATATTTCATTAGTCTGTGAGGCATTTTTTTGCAATTTTGGCACTAGTTCCTTAATGTTGAAAAGGAGAACTTTGCAGAATTGACAGGGCTGAGTTTGCCAGTCACTTCTGGTGCCTAGGTTGATGTGTGGCTTATCTAGTTTCATTCAAGGGTGACATTTTAGCAATTTTGATACAACTGAAATGAGTGGCATGCTAGGCCAATTTTGAGGGCAGTTGAGAGCTGCATTGCTGTTGGTCAGGATTTGCATGTAGGCTGATCTGATAAAGACAGGAGTTTTGCTTCGCTGAAATATGGTAGATGGATCTTTACAATTGACAGTAGTTTTTATAATAGCATCTTATGTATTGAAATGTCTTTTCCTTCCTACTCTGTGTTTGTTTAATTTTAAAATCTGTATCAATTGGTCAATATTAAAAAGACTGCCAGTCCAAAGGCTTTGAGATTCTACATTCTAATTTGATCTTAACTCCTCAAATTATGAGTATTCTGACATTCCTGTTAATGTTAGGTAATCATTTTTTAACACTTTTTAAGACAAATACAGACATTTCCACAACAATCTGATTTCCAGTGTTGTCGTCATCTTGTTCTTTTCAATTTTTTTCTTAAATTTCCTTAGTCATTTTCACTCCACTCATTTTCCCCCTCTCCTTTTTTCCCTTTCTAGGCTGCATTTGACTCTAATTCTTTCTGATTCATTTTGTTTCTATTGTTGTTTCATTGATCAAGAACATGGATCATTGGGCACAATGTGTTTGGGAGGTTTTGATATACTGCCATAAAGTTACATTTCCAGCAATTTGCAGTGCCTTCTGAAGAACAAATTTTAAAAATTCAGTTCACCTCACTTACTCTGAAATTCGCCATTCCAGCAGTTTGGGCCATTATTTGGAGATTTTCACTTGCGGAATGTAAATAGATATGATTAACTTCCTTCATGATGAGTTTATCTACTGAAATAAATATGTTTGAATATTAAATATGGAAGTGCTTCTTATTGGCCTTTTTCAAAACTGATATTTATTTTTATTTTAAGCTCACCATTTAAAAGTGGTACCTCCATGACCAGTCGCTTGTGCAAAGCTGCCATGCTGAGTCGTTTCTATCTTGTTGCAAAAGAAGCAAATAGAGAAGATTTATCTACAGTTCCAACATATCATGCAGCAAAGGTAAAGTTACTTTCAGCTTTGAGTATTATCCCAGTAAAATTTTTAGTAGCTGTAATTTGTGTTCAGAAAAGTGCCATTCTGTTACATTGATTTAGGTCATCACTGTAGCCTTTGTTCTTCTCCCTGGCAACAGGTTGTTCAAAACCTAAGTGTCATATTTGACCAAAGATGAGCTTCCAACCTCATTCATGCAATGATGTAGTCTTTTCCACCTCCCCTCTCTTTGATGCAATTTCAATGCCTGTGACTGACAGTTCACAGCGTTTGTCTGTTCAGTTGCAAAAAGAGAGCATCTTTTTCTGCTACTATCAAGCTGGCTAAAAAGATATCCATTGCACAAAAATGTTTTCTTACCTACTCCCTCTTGCTGTCAATGGCACACTTGGTATATCAAATGTTGTCTGTAAGTTGTATTTTGCTTGGCTTTCATGTCGCTGTTTTCAGTTTAAGTTTGCATCCATTACAATACAACTTATTTGGGATGGTCAGTAAGTGTCTGATTTTTGGAGATCTCCTTTTTTTGGGGTGAGGGCACTGTCCATTCATATAGATTTCATTGTAGATTTACTAACAGTACATTATACTGGATCTTTATCATATTAAAATCTTCATTTCCTTAATTGTAAAATGTTTAATTGCTTAATAAATGCAGAGTAGCAGACATGCTTTTGACAATTTCTCATCAAAGATATGAAGAATATACAATGGGGACACGATGGCCTAGTTGTATTATTGCTAGGCTATTAATCCAAAAGCTCAAGTACTGTTTTGTAATTCCACCGTGATAAATGGAATTAGAATTGAATTAATGTCTGGAACTAAGAGTATAACGATGATTGTGAAATCACTGTCAATTGTTGGAAAAACCCATCAGGGAAGGAAATCTGCCACCCTTACCTAGTCTGGCCTACATGTGACCCCAGACTCTCGGCAATCTAGACGACTGTCAACTGCTCTCTCAAATGGTCTAGCAAGACCCTCAGTTTTATCAATCAATTGAAAGCTTCAAAAAAAAAAGGATTGACATCGAATGGACCACCTATCATCGACCTTGGCGCAGGCAGCTGCAAAGGCAAAAACAGCCCTGTCGAAGTCCTCCTTACTAACATCTGTGGGCTAGTGCCAAAATTGGGAGAGCTCCCTCATAGACTAGAACATAGAACATAGAATATACAGCACAGTACAGGCCCTTCGGCCCACAATGTCGTGCCAACCTGTTGTCCTACTAAGATCAATCTACCCTGCATACCCTACTTGTCAAGCAATAGCTTGTTATTATCTCTAAGGTATGATTCCATGAGTATGACTGTCTCAGACACCACCATCACAATCCCTGGATATGTCCTGTCTTGCCATCTGGACAGGGGCAGCAGATGCTATGGTATAGCGGGCGTCCTCAATATTGACTTCAGACGTCATGAAATCTCATGGCAGCAGGCAAAATGGGCTGAGAAAGGTCCTGTCGATTTTCCATATACCACCATCCTCTAGCCGTTGACTCTGTAAGGATTCTTTGATTTTAAGGACAGTCAGCTTCTGATTTCATTACAACCTTGGTTCAAATATGGACAAATGAGTTGAATTCCAGAAGTAAGGTGAGAGTCATGGTCCTTGACATCAAGGCTATGCTTTTACCGAGTACGGCATCAAGGAGCCCAAGCAAAACTGGAGTCAGTGGGAATCGGGGGAAACTCTCTCCAATGTTGGAGTAATATCTGGCACATAGGAAGATGGTTGTAGTTGTTTGAAGTCAGTCATCTTGGCTCCAGGACATCTCTATAGGAGTTCCTCATGGTAGTGTCCTGTACCCAATTTTCTTCAGCTGTTTCATAAATGATTTAGAAATATCATCTTTCAAGTGTAAGTTGCTGGGAACTCAGGACCAGCACGTTCCTTTAAGGATGAAGGATATGTATGGCAAGTTTAGGGAACCTTGGATAACTAGAGATATTGTGAGCCTAATCAAAAAGAAAAAGAAGCATTTCTCAAGGCTAGGAAGCTGGGAACACACGAAGCAAGGGTGGAATACAAGGAAATTCGAAAGAAACTTAAGCAAGGAGTCAGGAGGGCTAAAAGGGATCATGAAAGTCATTGGCCAACAGGACTAAGGAAAATCCCAAGGCTTTTTATACATATATAAAGAGCAAGAGGGTAGCCAGGCAGAGGGTTGGCCCACTCGAGGACAGGAAAGGAAATTTATGTGTGGAGCCGGAGGAAATAGGCGAGGTATTAAATGAGTACTTTGCGTCAGTATTCACCATAGAGAAGGACTTGGCGGATGGTGATTCTGGGGAAGGGTACATAGATAGTTTGAGTCTTGTTGAGATCAAAAGGGAGGAGGTATTTGGGGTCTTGAAAAACATTAAGGTAGACAAGTCCCCAGGGCCTGATGGGATATACCCCAGAATACTGGGAAAGGCAAGGGAGGAAATTGCTCAGGCCTTGTGGGGAATCTTTTTATCCTCACTGCCTACAGAGGAGGTCCCAGAGAATTGGCGAAAAGCTAGTGTTTTTCCTTTAAGAGGAGTGGCAGGGATAATCCAGCTAATTACAGGCCGGTGAGCCTTACATCAGTGGTAGGGAAATTATTGGAGAGGATTCTTCGAGACAGGATTTACTCTCTCCAGGAAATCAATGGGCGTATTAGCGAGAGGCAACATGGTTTTGTGAAGGGGAGGTCGTGTCTCACTAACTTGGTTGAGTTTTTTGAGGAAGTGATGAAGATGATCGATGATGGTAGGGCAGTGGATGTTGTCTACGTGGACTTCAGTAAGGCCATTGAAAACATCTCTCATAGCAGGCTGATACAGAAGGTAAAGTCACACGGGGTCAGATGAGCTTGCCAGATGGATTAAAAACTGACTCGGTCATAAGAAGACAGAGGGTAGCAGTGGAAGGGTGTGTTTCTGAATGGAGGGATGTGACTAGTGGCATTCCTCAGGGATCAGTGTTGGGACCTTTTCTGTTCGTAATATATGATTTGGAGGAGAATGTAACTGGCCTGATTAGTAAGTTTGCTGATGACTCAAAGGTTGGTGGAATTGCGGATTGTGATGAGGACCGTCAAAGGATATAGCAGGATATAGATCAGTTGGTGTCTTGGGCAGAGAGATGGCAGATGGAGTTTAATCCAGAAAAATGTGAGGTAATGCATTTTGGCAGATCTAATCCAGATGGAAAATATACAGTAAATCGCAGAGCCCTTCAGAGTACTGATAGGCAGAGGGATCTGGGTGTACCGGTACACTGGTGACCGAAAGTGGCAACGCAGGTGGAAAAGGTAGTCAGCAAGGCATACGGCATGCTTGCCTTCATCAGCCGGAGCATTGAGTTTAAAAATTGGCAGGTAATGTCGCAGCTTTATAGAACCTTAGTTAGGACCGCATTTGGAATAGTGTTCAATTCTGGACCCACACTACCAGAAGGATGTGGTGGCTTTAGAGATGGTACAGAAAAGATATAGTAGGATGTTGCCTGGTATGGAGGGTGTTAGCTATGAGGAGAGGTTGGAGAAAGTTGGGTTGTTCTCACTGGAACGACGGAGGTTGAGGGGTGACCTGATAGAGGTCTACAAGATTATGAAGGGCATGGACAGACTGGACAGTCAGAAGTTTTTTCCCAGGGTGGAAGAGTCAGTAAGCAAGGGCCATGGGTTTAAGGTGCAAGGGGCAAGGTTTAAAGGTGATGTACGAGGCAAGTTTTTTACACTGAGGTTGGTGGGTGCCTGGAACTCACTGCCGGGGGCGTTGGTGGAAGCAGATACTATAGTGACTTTTAAAGTGCATCTTGACAAAAATGTGAATAGGATGGGAATAGAGGGATACGGTCCCTAGAAGGGTAGGTGGTTTTAGTTGTGATGGGCAGCATGTCGGTGCAGGCTTGAAAGGCTGAAGGGCCTGTTCCTGGACTGTAATTTTCTTGGTTCTTTATTCTTTTCTTCGTGTATATATCTCTGTTCTTTTCATTGTCACTGAGTCGAAATCCTGGAATTCCCTTCCTAATACCGTTGAGGGTCTACCTATCCCAAATGGACTGGAGCTGTTCAAGAAGGCAGCTGACCACCACCATCTCAAATGCAACTAGGGATGGGCAATAAAAGTTGACCCAGCCAGTAATGGCCACATCCCACAAGTGAATTAAAAAAACAAAGCCTAGGTAATAGAAAGGGTTTCACTTTTCAGATCACTATGATGCTTAATCAATCCTGAGGGAAAAACCTCTTCATATTAGCTGCTGAATGATTGCTGCACATTTTTTAAAGCATTCTGTTTTGACTTCAAATTCAAATTTTATACCTCTTTGATTTGCCATTTCTTCCAGATGATGGCAAAGTCATATCAAGAAGCGAAGGTTTTGCTGAAATCATCACTGGTACATCATGGTTTTGGTACCTGGCTGGTCAAGAATCCAAATGCTGAAGTATTTCAAATGCAATGAGGAAAAATACTGAGAAGATCTTGAACTGTAAACTCAATCACGCACTGTTTGTATTTTCACATCTAAAGGCTGATATATATTAGTGTGGATAGTAGGCAAAGTGCAAATTTAAACTTTGGAATGTCTGTTGCTTTAATTCGTTCCAGATTACCGTTCCACCATAGAAATGTTTGTACCTAAATAAATCGCTTTAGATTTGACTTTTTTTTTAAAGGAAAAAAACCCCTTCTTGGATTCCTTGCTCACTCATCAGGTCTGCAAAAGCAGTGAGGTGATGATTAGCAGTTTGTTACTGAAGTTTTTCTGTAAAGGTTCTAAGCTGAAAAATAACAGCATATTGGATAACATTGGCCAAAATTCAAACTACCTTATTGTGAAATAGACTATTCTTATGTAATATTATATTTTGTTCATTCGTATAGCATTGGAGTGGTTAGCGTTACACAGAATGCTTTGATTATCTGACAAAAAAACCTTCTAAATATTTGCTTACCCTGCCTAAATTAAAGCAATTTGCATTGTTTGCACCAGAGGCAATTCCATACTTGAAAATGAGCATGATTGAAAATGTGTATAGTACGAACTAGATGTGAAGCTTATGTCACAGTTAGACGTGAAGCTTATTTTTTTTCCATGATTATAGCATGTAGGAATATAGTGTACAACTATTTTGACCTCAGAAACAAGAATATACCAAGCTTCAAAAGTACACACATGGTTAGATTTATCCAATTTGTGACTGTGTACACAAGGAATCCAGTGGCTAGTTGGTGATGCATTCCTGTAGGGAAGTGTCTAGCTTTCACCAGTATCATTGTACAAAATACCAAGTACTAGTACAAACCCTACTGGTATATTCAATTTTGTAGAATATTGGAACAGCCCTTCACCTTATTTAAAAAAAAAAAAAAAAATTCTGCCTTATGCTAATGTATTTTGTTTGATCCCCAGGCTGTTGAAAAAGATAATGATTCCAGAAATCATCATATGAGAATCCTAATTCATGACTTGTTAGGTTGTTGGAACTGCTGTAACTTGGGTATGTTGAGATATTTTCAGAATTGAAAGCAGTAAATCAAACTGGTTGATGTAGAGCATCTTACGCTAATCTGATGAATCAGATTTAACCCACTTATGTTGTGTACAATTAAAATGTATTGTTTAGAATATAATGAGACATGTCCATGCAATATGGAGGCCATTTAGTTTTTCTTCGTATTTGTGACCTTAATACAGACTCGAAGTGTTTGTTATAAGTGTGTTGTTGAGATTTTGATCCCTCAACTTGGCACTGAATCATCTTACCCATCCAACCTTCCTTCAAAAATTCCTGTACAAATCACCATTTCCCTATCTTCACAAGCACAGCCGGCTCTGCAGTCAAGCCATTACTGATCTAGCTCTTGATTACGAGTGAGTACAAGTCAGCACAGTAATAATTCTCGTGAACTTCGTTTAAAAAAAAACATGCAGTTTTTGCCATCCCTGCCTTTGACAGGTAGTCCAACTGAGAAATTAATTGTATTGCTTGTCATGAAATTGAGCATTAGATTATTTCTGCTATGGAATATAGATACAAAATCTGAAGATTCACTTGAACCCATGATCTCAACTGTTTTACAGTGAAGAAATGTCAAAACTGCAGTGAATGAATGTATTATTGCACACTACTAGATCTTAGAGGGTGGGAAATCAGTTATCACACTAAATTAGATGGCAGTAGGAAGGAGAGGAGGAAATCTACGCAGCCCACTTATTGTATCTATGAAAAGAATTCCAGGTTTAAGCAACCTTCTATCTATTTCACATAGATGGACTGTTTTTCAACTTAAAGTTAGTGTAAAAATTGCAACAGGCAAACTCGGGCAGTAGTAAGGAAGCTGATGTGTTGGCCAGATTTCTAACTGTCAGTTAAATTCTCTCTCTCTTTGTTCCCCATTGTGAAATTTCACTTCAATTGAAGGTCAGGAAAATCGGAAGAAACGTTACTTTTTGACAGCACAGAGCAATATACACATTGGTGTCAGACAAAAATTGGCTCTTCTGGAGTCTCAATGTCTGCTCAGGATTTGTTAAAAAAAACACCGTTGCCCATAGATGCATGCTTTTGATTAGTGGAGAACCTAATCCTAGGAAGAAGAAACAAGATATTTGAATTGAGGGAGATGTAATTGTTATGTTTGAGTATAATAGAACTCTAAAACTAAACCTAAAACTAAAACTAAACGCAGCAGGATTGCAGAAGTCTGCAGGAAAAGGATTGAGTTGTGATCCAAATGTCTTAATGCTCTGTGGCTAAATTAGTTCAAACACAATTTTGATAACCATGATGCCACAACATCCAATGCTTGCATTTGCAAGTTTGATGCTGAAATACAACGTCCAAGCTTGTGCAATTGTCTTCATGTTTGGATGATAACTGGGGATATACTTTCCTTCTTGCAGATCTTATTTCCCAAAAAATCTGACTGTCTGAATCGGTAGTTCTTTTGGCAGTTTTGTACACTTGAAAGCAAAGACTGCAGCTGCAAGATTAATAGATACTGTGTGTACTGCCCTCTTAATCGTTATTGTCCACTTTCTCTTTCCTACTATTTCTTTGATTTTTTTTATTAAATCAATTCTAATCTTGCTCCCCAAACCCCACCCCCAAACAAAAATAAGTCTTTCTCAAAACATTTTTTCTTTTCAATATTTTGTGCTTCATAGGGCTCTGTAAGACACCTTCCAAAAAAAGCATAATTTTTGAACACTGGCCATCAAGGATTTTTTTGAAAAGGCAATTAAAAGTCTAGTGTGTAAAGATGTGGTCACATTAATTAAACAGCTAGATTTATCTTTGACACATTGGTGCATTTTTCAATCAGGCATAATTGCCACTGGGTCACTAAATTCAGTAGTAACCTGCCGAGTCCTGTCCGTTTGTATGAATAAAGAGTCACTACAACACAGTATTGAAATAGTAAATATTGAAGAGAAATAAAATTAAGCAACATTAGGATTGGGGGTCGTAAGCAGAAATTAAAATGTAAATCTTTAATTTTTTGTTACATAGATTTTCTGTTATGCAAAGATGCTTCTCGCATTTGAACACCATTACTGTAAGACTGTGGTTTGTTTTAGTCATAGTCACTGAATTTATTCAAGGTGCTTGAGGTCTAACATGAGCAACTTTGCAGTAACTGTTAAATTCACAAATAAAATTTTGTGAGCCTTTAAAATGTGCAAAAAGCACTTCTGTAAATTTATCAGATTTGCCACGAGTGACAAAAATAATTATGCCCTCTTATTGTCCTACCTCAGAGAGGAGGACGATATGGTAATTGGAGGAGTTTGTTTATTCTAGTAATTTGTTAATGTTTGTTTTGTTAGTTTCAAAAATAAACAGTTGACAACATTTCATTCTGTGTAAACTTTACATGTTGTTTTGTCTCAGCATTTATGTATTCATGTTGTAAATTGACCTCAATCTGTGCGCTTCAGATTTTTTGATGATTGGTGTGCTATACTGACATGACACATCCTGAACTGACCACCAGGAGGTGCAGAAAGACCAGATTGCCTTTTGAGCACTAAATTTCTATGAATGTGTTATTTCTTGCAGAACACAAAATTAAGTTGCACACTTTTTATTGGCCTATATTCAGAAATGTTGAATAATGTTTAAAAATTGTTACCCATACAAGGAAGGCATCAAGCTGACAAAACAGTACCTGATATTCCTAGATAACAAGGTGTAGAGCTACTGAACACAGCAGGCCAAGCAGCATCAGAGGAGCAGGAAGGCTGATGTTTCGGGCCTAGACCCTTCTTCAGAAATGGGGAGAAGGGAAGGGGGATCTGAAATAAATAGGGAGAGAGAGGGAGGTGGATAGAAGATGGATAGAGGAGAAGATAGGTGGAGAGGAGACAGACTGGTCAAAGAGGCGGGGATGGAGCCAGTAAAAGTGAGTAGGTGGGGAGGTAGGGAGGAGATAGGTCAGTCCAGGGAGGACGGGCGGGATGAGGTTGGTAGGTAGGATATGGGGGTGTGGCTTGAGGTGGGAGGAGGGGATAGGTGAGAGGAAGGACAGGTTAGGGAGGCAGGGACGAGCTGGGCTGGTTTTGGGATACGGTTGGGGGAGGGGAGATTTTGAGGCTCGTGAAGTCCACATTGATACCATTGGGCTGCAGGGTTCCCAAGCGGAATATGAGTTGCTGTTTCTGCAACCTTCGGGTAGCATGCGGGTAGTTGTGGCCACAACCCTGCAGCCCAATGGTATCAATGTGGACTTCACAAGCTTCAAAATCTCCCCTCCCCCTACTGCCTCCCAAAACCAGCCCAGCTCATCCCCATCTCCCTAACCTGTCCTTCCTCCCACCTATCCCCTCCTCCCACCTCAAGCCGCACCCCTATCTCCTACCTACTAATCTCATCCCGCCCGTCCTCCCTGGACTGACCTATCTCCTCCCTACCTCCCCACCTACTCACTTTTACTGGCTCCATCCCCGCCTCTTTGACCAGTCTGTCTCCTCTCCACCTATCTTCTCCTCTATCCATCTCCTATCCACTGTAATCCTACATTTCCCATGTCTACCCACCTACACCCCTGAACAGTATGGGTAATTTAACATAGTCCAGCAACCAAACTTGCACGTCTTTAGACTGTAGGAGGAAACCGGAGCACCCGGCAGAAATCTACACAGCCATGGGGAGAATGTGCAAACTCCTCACGGACAGTCGCCCAGGGGTGGGATAAATCCCACGTGTCTGGCGCTGTGAAGCAGCAGTGCTAGCCACTGAGCCACCGTGCTGGGAATGTAACAAAAGCAGCTCCTGTATTCCAGCTTAAAGAACTGTACAGCATGGAAACAGACCCTTCAGTCCAACTCATCTGCGCTGACCAGACATCCCAATTTGACCAAGTCTTATTTGCGAGCATTTGGCCCATATCCCTGTAAACCCTTCCTATTCATGTAGCCATCCAGATGCCTTTTAAATGTATGCACCACATCTATGGTTATATCAGCTGGAATAGCTCGAGCTCCAAACTTCAGATCTTAGCAGCATGTGGTATCACAGCATTGCATTCTTAACACTGAAAGCTCCATGAATAGCTCATTTTTGGGCATAGTCATCCCACAATTTGATTGTATGTTAGCAGTAAGGGAATGGGTGACCTTGAAGCAGTCTAAGAGGACCAAGCAGATAATGCATCTCTGATTAACTTGCTGTTAACCAGAATTCAGTTCTGAATCAGATAAGGGTGATGACCCATATGTTTGGGAGGGGTGGGGATCCAGCCAGAGCCACATCCAGAACATCATAGGTAGCTCAACTGCATAGCGAGGAGTAAGAAGAACACTGGGTAAGTGATAGTGGAACAGACCAATGTTTTTTGTTGTCTTGTGTGAATCCAGGATATCCTATTGCTTGCATGGTCAAGGCTGTCAATAAGCAGCTTTAACATACTCTGACGGTGTTCCATATCACTACCAATGATATAGGTAGGAAGAGGTTTGAGATCCAGAGGACAGATTTTGGGGAATGAGAAAGGAGATCAATAAGCAGAATCTCAATGAAGAATAATCACTGGATTCCTCCCAGTACCATGTGCCAGGACAGAAATAGAGGAGCTAAAGGTGTGGCTGGAAAGATTATTCAGGAGAGAGGGCTGTATATTCCTGGGAGAGGTAGTACCTTTCCAGTTTACATAGGTTGCACTGCAGCAGAACAGGAACCAATGCTTTGCAGGTGGATTGCTATTGCTCTTGGGAAGATTTAGACTAATACGCTAACGAAATGGGAACCATTCTGGAGGAAAAATGAAATGCAGAAAGGATTTGAAAAGCCAGGTAGCCACAGAGTAAGAAATAGCAAGTCTAAGGTTTTGGAGTAGATCTGTAGCTCGGGTTGCGGGTGTTGAGGTTGGTTGGCTCACCGAGCTGGTTTGTTGTTCCGCAGATGTTTCGATACCGTGCTTGATGAACCGTCAGTGTGTTTTTCCCACCTGGTTTTCAAGCTCTGGGGTCCGTTGCAATGGATTGCCTCACTTCTGGGTTTCCTCCGTAGTGGAATGTATATGGGGTCGAGTTCAATTTATTATTTTTATTAATAGCATGCTTCGTGGAGTGCCATGCTTCCAGGAATTCTCATGCTTGTCTCTACCCAGCCTGTCCCAGGATCTTGATGTTGACCCAGTCGAAGTCGTGGTTTTCCTTGTCCATGTGGATTGAGATGAGTGAGTATTGGTTGTGTCTTTTTGTAGCCAGTTGATGTTCATGTTCATGGTGTTCATATTCATGTACACACCGATGCTTCATCAGAGGCTGCACTGAGGATGTTACCAAGCACGGTAACGAAACATCTGTGGAACAACAAACCAGCTCGGCGAGCCAACCATCCTCAAGAAATAGCAAGGTATTCCGTGGAGTCTGATGAGAACATAATTCAGTAAGATCTAAATTAAATTTACAGTTAATGTATCATATATGTAATTGAGCAGCTTTTACAGGTAATCACTGTATCATACTACAATGTGATTAAAAGGGATTAAAGCTCAAAAAGGGCAGGAGTGAGTGCTAAATATTCTTGGATACAATGTGTTCATGAAGGATAGGGAGGAAATAGTACAGGGTAATCTTATAGTACTGGAAAGATGTTCTGGAGGGCTAAGGACAATATCTACTTAGAGACAAGAGGTACTTCAATTATTCTTGTATTAACAGGAATTTTAATACAGGGAAGGTTAGAGAGGGTCAAGACTTTTCAAAGCGTTAGAGAGAATTTTCTTGGTTAGTAATTGGGTAGGAATGGACACAGAATAAATCTCAGATTCTTGAGTCAAGATTAGATGGTATAAAGATCCCTCTGTACATCAACGCTGTTCAGGGTTCTGCGATTTACTGTATCCTTACCCTTTGATAGCCAAAGTGCAGCACCTCACACTTACCTGGATCCATTTGCCATTGCTCTGCCCATAACTGCAACTGATCTATATCCAGCTGTAACCTTTGACAATCTTCTACACTACCCACAACTCCACCGATCTTTGTATTGTATGCAAACTTACTAACCCACCCATCTACATTTACATCTAAGTCATATATACATGACAAACAGCAGAGGTCCAAGTACGGATTCCTGCGGAACACCACTAGTCATGGACCTCCAGCCACAAAAAAAAATCCTTCCACCACTACCCTCGCCCATCTATGGGCAAGCCAATTCTGAATCCAAGTAGCCAAGTCACCGTAGATCCCATGCATCTTGATCTTCTGGATAAGTTCCCATGAGGGACCTTGTCATAAGCCTTACTAAAAGCCATGTAGACAATATCCACTGCTTTACCTTCAGTGATTACCTTTGTCACCTCCTTGAAAAATTCAATCAAGTTAGCAAGACGCGATAAGCCCTACACAGAGCCATGCTAACTGTCCCTAATTAGGCCATATTGCACGTAAATCCTTTCCCTAAATATTCTCTCCAATAGTTTCCCAACCACAGATGTGAGACTTGTCCATCTATAGTTTCCTGGATTATCCCTTCTTGAACAGAGGAGCAACTTCAGCTACTCACCAGTCCTCTGGGACCTCTCCAGTGGCTAGCAAGGATACAAAGAACTTGTTCAAGGTCCCAGCAATCTTTTCTCTTGCCTCTGTCCAGAATCTGAGGTAGATACCATCAGGCCTTGGGGACTTAGCCACCTTAATGCTCTTCAGGTGACCCAACACCACTTCTTTCGTGATCTCAAACTGCCCTAGCATAGCATGCTCCACACAAATCTCACTATCCTTCATATCCTTCTCCTGTGTGAATATCGATGCAAAGTGCTCATTTAGGATCTCACCCACATTCTCTGCCTCTAAGCATAAGTTCCGTCTTTTATCCTTGAGTGTGCCTACCTTCTCCCTATTAATCCTCTTGTTTTTAATATATGTATAGAATGTCTTGGGATTCTCTTTAACCGCACCTGCCAAGGTGATTTCATGGCCTTTTCTTGCTCTTCTAATTCTATGCTCGAGTTCATTCCTGCTTTATTTATATTCCTCATGGCCCTGTCTGATTTTAGCTTCCTAAACCTTACACATACTTCTTTTTACCTTTTAACTAAATTCACAACCTCCCTTATCATCCACAGATCCTTACTGGAACATGCCGATCCTGAACTCCAATCAGTAGGTCTTTAAACAACTTCCCCCATGTCAAATGTAGGTACTAAATTAGGGGAGGGCAAATTACGTCAGTATGAGGCAGGAGCTCCTCCCAATTAACACTCCCAAGCTCCTGCCTTATACTGACATAATTTGCCCTCCCCTAATTTAGTGTCTACCCCCAAGGTCCTGACTTATCCTTATTCATAGCTATCTTAAAACTTAACAAGTTATAATCACTGCTTCCAAAATACTCTCCCATTGAAAGGCCATTCACCTGGCCAGGCTCATTAGCCAATGGCCCCTCCTCTAGTTGGACTATCCACATACTGTTTCAAGAAACCCTCTTGGATGCATTTAACAAATTCTTCCTTGTCTAAGCCTGTTGCTGTAAGGGATTCCCAATCAATATTGGGGAAGTTAAAGTCACCCACTCTGACAACCCTGTTGTTATTGCACCTTTCCATTATCTGCCTATATATTTGTTCCTCAAAGTCTTGGTGGCTGTTGGGCGGTTTATAGTATAATTCTAGCAGAGTGATTGCACTCATCTTATTTTTGAGCTCTACACTTATTTCCTCAGTGGATGACCCCTCCAGTATGTTCTGTCTGAGTGCAGATATGACATTCTCCCAGATTAGTAATGCAGCTCTTCCACCTCTTTTACCTTCCTCTCTATCTTGTCTAAAACAACAAAACCCGGAAGGTTGAGCAGCCATTCCTGTCCTCTCTTAACCAAGCCTGTGTAATGGCCTCAACATCATAGTCTCATGTCCTGATCCAGGCTTTAAGCTCATTTGCTTTGCCTATAATACTCCTTGCATTGAAATAAACACACTTCAGCCCACTGGTACCATCATGTCCATTTACCTGTCTCTGCCTGTCCTTCCTTTCTGACTTACTGGTCTTAACATCTACCTTCCCCTCAATCCCTCCACTTGCTGACCTGCTACTCTGGTTCCCAGCCCCCTACCTCTCTCCTTTAAACTCTCCTGAGTTGCACAAGCAAACCTTCCTGTGAGGATATTGATTCCCCTCCAGTTTAGGTACAACACATCCCTCTTATGCAGGTCACCCCTGTCCCAGAAGAGGTCCCAATGTTCCAAGAACCTGAAACCTTGCCTCCTGCACCAGCTCCTTAGCCACATATTCATCTATCCTATCTTTCCATTCCTTGCTTCACTAGCACATGGCACTGATAATAACCCAGAGATTACTACCTTGAGGTACTGCTTTTCAGCCTCTTTCCTAAAACCATGTACTTACTCCACAGGACCCCATCCCACTTTCTGCCTATGTCATTGGTACCAATGTGCACAATGACCTCTGGCTGCTCACCCTCCCCATTAAGAATTTCATGCAACTGCTCAGCGAAGTCCTTGACCCTGGCATCAGGGAGACAACACACCATCCTGGAGTCTCAAATGCAGTCACAGAAACCCTGTCTGTGCCCCTAACTAGCAAGTCTCCTATCACTACTGCTCATTTGGACTTTGCCCTAACCTGCTCTCCAGCAGAGCCAGTTGTGGTGCCACTGGCCTGGCAGCTGCTGTCAAAGTCCCCTGAGAGGCTACCACCCTCAACCATATACAAAATAAGTCTTCATTATGGATGATCCAAAAGAAAATTCCACTAATTGTTGTAAATCAAGGTGGAAGGGAGAGAAGATGTTGGTGAAATTACTATCACTAGAGAGACAGTGCTGAGAAAACTGATGAAATTGCAGACTGACAAGTTCTTGGTTCCTGATGGACATTATCCTTGGGCCTTGAAAAATAGTTGAGTAGCGGAAGCATCGGTTTTAATTTTCAATAATTTATTACACAATGTAGAAGATCCATCAGATTGGAAAGTTGCAAATATAATTCATCTTTTGAAGAGGGGATTGAGCCAGAACAGGAAACTGTAGACCACTTAGCTAATTATCTGTTATGGGGAGGGTGTCAGAATGTCTATAGCTGGCCACTTAGAAAACTCAAGGCCTTATGGAAGAGTCAACATGGTTTTGTGGAATGGAAATCATGCTTATCCAATTTCTTGGAATTCTCAGAATGCTGCAGCTGTGCCACATTTTCTGTCCTGCTACTTTCAGTAATTAACTAAGAAAATTATATTAATAATTCATTCAATTGTTTATTTTCGTTTTCTTTTTGATTATTTTATTAATCCTATCACCTGTTCCTCTCTTGTTTTAAACTTCAGGAATAGAATAGACCTTAATCACTTGTCAAAGCAAACAAAATTTCTTCCACTATGGTAGAATTTTGCCCTGATTTGACTGACATATGAGTTCAGAACCACAGCAATGTGATGAACACAACCATCTGATGACATCAGGTCAAATATGGGCAAAGAAACATTCTCTTGACTAACTCCTTCCCCTGCTGATGAAACAGAACTCCAGTATGCTGAACACCACTTGGGGAAAGCATCGATGGAATCAAAGGCACAGAATTGGTGTTTAATGCGGAAAAGTGTGAGGTGATTCACTTTGGAAGGAGTAACAGGAATACAGAGTACAGGGCTAACGGTAAGATTCTTGGTAGTGTGGACGAGCAGAGAGATCTCGGTGTCCATGTGCATAGATCCCTGAAAGTTGCCACCCAGGTTGATAGTGTTGTTAAGAAGACATACGATGTGTTAGGTTTTATCGGTAGAGGGATTGCGTTTCGGAGCCATGAGGTCATGTTGCAGCTGTACAAAACTCTGGTGTGGCCGCACTTGGAGTATTGCGTACAGTTCTGGTCACCACATCATAGGAAGGTTGTGGAAGCATTGGAAAGGGTGCAGAGGAGATTTACCAGGATGTTGCCTGGTATGGAAGGAAGGTCTTATGAGGAAAGGCTGAGGGACTTGAGGCTGTTTTCGTTAGAGAGAAGAACGTTAAGAGGTGACTTAATAGAGACCTACAAGATGATCAGAGGATTGGATAGGGTGGACTGTGAGAGCCTTTTTCCTCGGATGGTGACGGCTAGCACGAGGGGACGTAGCTTTAAATTGAGGGGTGATAGATATAGGACAGATGTCAGAGGTAGATTCTTTACTCAGAGAGTAGTAAAGGCATGGAATGTCTTGCCTGCAGCGGTAGTACACTTGCCAACTTTAAGGGCATTTAAATGGTCGTTGGATAAACGTATGGATGATAATGGAATAGTGTAGGTTAGATGGGCTTCAGATTGGTTTCACAGGTCGGCGCAACATCGAGGGCCAAAGGGCCTGTACTGCGCTGTAATGTTCTATGTTCTATGTTCTATGTACTGTGGTTGGGGTCTTCAGTGTACGCCATCAAGAATGGCTTGGATATACCACCACTGAAGGTGTTGACTGACCACTAAAGGACATCGCTGCTAGATCGGATTTGTGGCAGGTGGTGAGGGAACCAACAAGAGGGAGAAATCTACTTGACTCATCCTCACTAATCTGCTTGGTGCAGATGCCTCCATTGAAGGCTGTATCACTAGGAGTGATCATTGCACAGTCCTTGTGGAGATTTCACTTATACCCTACATCATGTTGTGTGGCAATACCACCATGCTACATGGGATAGACTTCAAACAGATCCAGCAACTCTATACTAGGCAATAGTGAGGCATTGAGGGTGATCAGAAGCAGCAGAAATGCTTCCAACCACAATCTATCAGGTCATGAACTAGCATATCCTACTCTATCCCATCACGTTAATGCCAAGGGATCAACTCTGGCTCAGTGAGAAGGCAGCAGGCATGCCAGGAGTAGCATCGGGCAATCCTAAAAATGAAAGGTTAACCTGGTGAAGATACAAGACCTGTCTACTTGCATAAAAACCAAAAGGACTGTAGATGCTGTATACCAGGAGTGAAAACAGAAGATGCTGGAAAAGCTCAGCAGGTCAGGCAGCATCTGTGAAGAAAACTTAAGAGTTAACGTTTCAGGTTCGGTGACCCTTCCTCAGAATAGTCACCGGACCCGATACATTAACTCTGATTTTTTTCTTCACAGATGCGGCCAGACCTGCTGAGCTTTCCCATCTTACTTGCATGTCAAGCAGTGAAAGTAGCATGCAATAGACCAGGTCTAAGTGAGCCCACACAGACAAATCAAATCCAAGGTCTGCAGTGCTGCACTCATCCAGTTGTGGATAGTGGTGGACAATTAAACAACTAACAGGAGGTGGGCAGTCCTCAAATATCCCCATCCTCTGATGGGGGAGCCCAGCACATTAGAGCAAAAGATAAAGCTGAAGCATTTGTATCCATCTTCGGCCAGAACTGTTGAATGGATGATCCATCTCAGACTCCTGCTGAGGTCACCAACATCACAGATCTCAGGATTTAATTAATTAAATTCACTCTGCATGTTATAGCTGAAGGCACTGCACTGATAACATTCCGGCAATAGTACTGAAGACTTGTGCTTTAGAACTAATCATACCCCCTTCCAAGCTGGGTCAGCAGCTAAGACACTGGCATATCCCCAACAATGTAGAAAAAATGCCGAGGTATGTCCTATACACAAAAAGCAGGACAAATCTAACCAAGTCAATAACCACACTATTAGTCTACTCTTGATCATCAACAAAGTGTTAGAAAGCGTCATCAACAAGTGATTTCAAGTGGCACTTGATCAAGCAACCCACTTAATAGGCATCACACCTATAAGCATTCACTCATTCCGCCAGCAATTCTCCTCATCCCAGGATTAAATAATAAGTCAATAAACATCTTTACCATTGTCAATCATGGATGAGCATTTCATCTCTGGTTTGACAAGTAATTTGGAAAATTCCAAAAATGAAAGCTTTTATTTTGTAAAGTGAAAAATCCTGTTTGAATTCAGCTTAATTAGTTAAAAGGGTCAAAAACCCTGTTCTGCTTCTCAACTGATCCCTGATGGCTTTACATCTGACAACAGGACAAGTGAAAATATGGGAGAGATTTTTACAAAAGGATTTCGCTCTTCAATTCTTTGATTTTGATTATTATTAAATTAAGAATTACATTTGAGGTTTCACATTTCTTAACCTTTTAACTCATTCACCACTAACTAATGTCATGATAAGGAAATCAAAGTTCAAATTTCTTTTACTGTTCCATGCAAGTACGGTATCAATATAGGAAGTGGAAAGATTTCTGATAAAATTCATCAATGTATGTCTCCAGATTACTTCTCGAGATTTAAAAGTTGTCAATCATACAGCAGGTAATCAATAACAGGACTTTACTGACTGTTAACACAGTAAGAAGGGTCACGTCCCGAAAAGTCAGCTTTCCTGCTCCTCTGATGCTGCCTGCCCTGCTGTGTTCCTCCAGCTCCACACTGTGTTATCTCTTACTCAGCATCTTACAGAGGTAGTAGGAACTGCAGATGCTGGAGAATCTGAGATCCCTTCTAGGCCTGAAACGTCAAGTTTTCCTGCTCCTATGATGCTGCTTGGCCTGCTGTGTTCATCCAGCCCCACGCCTTGTTAACAAGGTGTAGAGCTGGATGAACACAGCAGGCCAAGCAGCATTAGAGGAGCAGGAAAGCTGACGTTTCGGGCCTAGACCCTTCTTACTATCTCTTTTCACTGACTGTTAACTAGATTGAGGATAAGATTGTGAGATGTTGGTGAAATTGGAAGAATTCACCTACTGTTAGTGATTCAGTTTACCATCAATTGAGAGCATCTGCCAAAAAATAGACACTACCAGCTGCTTGATTATCAGAGCTGTCTTATATCTGTGCTATACTTTGAAAAGCTGCTTGTAAAGCAAGTTGCCTGTAAATCTATGCAAGTGAAATCAAATCTTGCAGATGCCTGCAATCCAAATTTAAAACAAGGAATGTTGGAGAAATTTAGCAGGTCAGGCAGCATCTGTGGACAGAGAGAGAGAGAAACATTTTTAAAACAGTATGGTCTTTTGTATCCCTCTATGGAAGTTCTGAAGAAAAGTCATATTGGACTCGAAATGTTAGCGTTATTTTTCCATACAAAATGCTGCCAGATCTGTTGAGGCTTCAGCATTTTGTGTGTTTTTAAGCCTTTTAATTTGAATATGACTTAGTGTCAACTTGTATCATTATTTGGAAAGCTAGATACTTTTTCATGCAATGCTGTTCGCTTCAGAGACATTTCACAATAATGGCAATATCAATGTTCAATGGTCATAACACTTTTGATTCCCTGCCAAGGCACCCGTCCCTGGAAGATGACACAATTCATGTGCTAACTCTGTGAAGGGTATGATCACAGATGAGATCAGGGACAGCAGACCCAGGTGAAGACTTTAATGGATGGCCTACAATTAGTGACGGGAAATTCTAATGAGCATGCGCCCTTAGATGCTTGGCAAATTTTGCGGGCTTTTTGTCAGTGGTAAATAAAACAAAGCAATCTGACTCCACTGTTGCAGAAGGAATATGAAGAATGTAGAACCCGTCCATTCCAGTGCGATTAATGAGACACCAGCTCATGGGAGTGTTACTGACTCCATGAAATACAAGTGTGCTGCCTCTGCTGACTGAGTTTATATTCCCATCATTGTCTTTGCTGTTGTCAGTCAACCTGCTTGCCCAGACCGATAGTAAGTCCAAAGCCATGCTCTCAAGGCCCAGTTCTGCTCAATGCTATTCTGCCAAGGCCATCTGCAATCTCTCCCACTGAAGGTCAACAGATTTTCATCAACCATTTTCATCAGCCCTGTCTAGGAGCACTAGAACAGGCCAAGAAAACACCAGAATAGAGTCACTAAGCAAACGCACAAAAATGAGTAGTTAAATTTCCCTTGCATAATTGAATGTGTTGATGGTTAAAATTAATATGGAAATGTTTTCCTGGTTGATTTTAATTGCAGGATTTTGGTCATAGGGTTGCTTTGATGGCAAGTTGCAGGTGGAGATGAAGTTGGGAACTGTGATGCAATGGTGTTGATGAGATGTTACGAGGGAACCAGAGCCTCAGTCAGTGCTTACTGACAGCTCAGTCCTGAATGCCTCTCTCTGTCTCCTCCTTCTCCCTCCTGTCCTCCACTTCCACCTAGATGGCCTTTGTTTGCCTGATAACAATAGCTGGGTTGAATGTTG
The DNA here is from genome assembly GCA_024137785.1 of Ginglymostoma cirratum. Classification (NCBI taxonomy): domain Eukaryota; kingdom Metazoa; phylum Chordata; class Chondrichthyes; order Orectolobiformes; family Ginglymostomatidae; genus Ginglymostoma; species Ginglymostoma cirratum. The sequence goes on from JAHRHZ010000218.1 coordinate 6,408,399, forward strand.
TGGGTGCTTTGATACCCTTGACCAGTGCACCATTAAAACAGCTTTTCTATTGCAATGAGGCAAGTCTCAGTTCCTCCATTTCTTGGTATGTAAACCTATCAGCCTTAATGACACACAACAAAGCATTGCAAACCACTTTTAGTTTTATTTGTAGCTTGAATGAGAACACTGTAAATTTTAAATACATAGCAGAAATCTCAATAACTTATAGTAAAAGTAAATGTCATATATAAATAAGACAAGTTAAATACAGTGTATTCTTAACATATCATGACATTTTGAATAAGTTATAAATATCGACATCACAGTTATCCATATAAAAATAGCTTTGTTTACAAAACACTATTACTTAATCGTGATAAATTCAGGTAAATTACAAAAACATCTAGTGCAACAGGTTTACATTCAGCACTAGTGATCAGTTAGTTATCTTATAATTTTCAGAGCAGCCTTCGTATGATTATAAAAATACAATAAATTATATAGTGAAGTATAATTTTCTGATCTTAATTTTCAAGTTATTTGGTGTCAGCTTAATTGATAGCATTCGGAGCTTAAGAGTGTCTTATTTTGTTGCACGAACAACGGGCAGATTTGCATTATATTCTTTGCTCTTTCTCTGTAAGAATGTAATCAGGTCAGACATGAAGTCAGTGATGCTCTTCGTTTCATATTCACATTTTGGACATTCTCCCTGGAAATAAGATCACAATTCTTACTTTCTTTTAAACCACCAGTATTGTTATCATGGCTAATTATGTCCTCGAATTCAGCGGACTGCTACATACTGTTAATTTTTGTACTGTCTCTCTTATAAATATTGTTTTGGTTTTTGAATTAGGCAATTGTTTTAAAAAGTTTTTTTGTTGAAATAGAATATTAAATTTGACAACCAGCATTACTTACTTTTTCCCACATTTTCATATTCCTTTTTATGACATGTAGGGATATTTTACATTTTCGTGAATCAATAATTTGGTGACACTTGCATTTCAAATCTTCCAATCCTTTTGCAAAGTAGTGGATTGAGCAATCATCCTGCGCAATTAAAAAATAAATACAGTTAGAATAGAACAATATATTTTCTATGATGCATCACTCATTGAGGTATGACATCCTAATGCACAAGGACAGGAAGATAGAAACATTATCAATTTCAGAAAATGCCATTGGTATAAAAGTATCACTTGAAACATTGTGGCTAGTTTTTGAATAATTGAAGTAAGCAAGTGACTGAGTACAAAGTCATGCTCAATTTTCAGATTCAACTAGCCTGCAACATGAAGGCAACAAGTTTACTGCTGTGGATCTCAACAGAAATCAAAGTAGACACTATTTATTTAACCAGAAACACTGTAATGCTCAAAGAAATTCTGAATGGACTTTCAAGTCCTTACTGCTTGATATTGTAATCTAGATTACACTTAAGTATTGTACTTCAATATTTTTCTATCTCTACTACAGATATGATTCAAAGTGATAAAGTAACAATGAAATGTTCATAAACCATTAAAAATGACTTTCAACCCCAAAAAAGCTGTTCATTGAATTTAGTGTCCCTGAGCTGACAGAATAAATGTCTGCTCTTAACTACAATTCATTTATATTACCACTAAACCTTGTTACATTTGTCCCAGGTATATATTTTCTTTTCAATGTTGCTACATTCTTTATTCTTTTACTTAATATAGAGTTCATCATTTAACGTACAGTCCCTTTCCAAATTAACTTGGTATTCTTGGAATAGTTAGTCCAAGAGGTATTCACTATTAGTATCAACTTAACAATCTTTAAGATAGGTCACTAATTCACAATATGTTTCATTTTACAACTTTTACTTTTTTCTTTATATTTTCAATTAGATAAAATTGATTTACTTCTGTTTTAATTGTGCTTACCTTTATGTTTACAGGTGTGAGTAAAGAGGTCTCTTCCTGAAATTATACAAAACAATTAATCTTTAATACGTGCAAATAAATAAATAACTTCTGTAACACTAAAGGAACCATCACATAATTTAAAGGCTAAAACATACCGGTTGCTTCCAAAATTCCTTGAGACGATTAGCATGTTTGATCATTTCTGACAGGGCAGCATTTCTGTTATTAGAGGCACCTGCTAAAATGGTGTAAGTTAGCACAATGAACATTGAACACAGTAAACTCTTCATTGTCACAGCAGGCATTTGTTCTGAAGACAGGAGGCTGTCAAAAATTTCAGAATGTGAATGTAAACCATTGTAGAAGATATCTAAATTTATACCCTACTTGGGGGAAATCGTGGGAGTATTCAATAGTCATTAGTTTACTTTTCTGTACCATTTATGATTGATGAATAATATTAAATTTTCCTCTCTGATGACTCTCTGGAATTTCTTCAAGCCTAATAGTAGTAGAGGATGCTGGTAAAATCCCTTTTTTGGCTAACCTCTGACTAAAACCACTAAAACCCATAAAATTGCACACTTTCATGTATGTGCATGAGTACGATTTTCCTGCTTTTAAAAAACTCACACTTTTATTCATGAACCATATTTTCTGAAAAAAAAGCCCACCTGTTACATTTTGTGATTTACCCCTGCAAGAAAGATTCTTAAAATGCACAGGCAGCAGGAGTTCGCTGTGAGACAGACTTAAAAGCAAAATAAGTGCTTTGTACTTGTTTGTCCTTTCAAACAACAGGAAGTGTTGGCTTCCTGTTACTAGGTGGTCTGCTGTAGTGAATAAAACACAACATTTCTTCAGTTTAACCTGTAAAGCTATTGACTGAATTTGCAACCAAAAATATTGTCAGAATTGAATTTTTTTTTGCTGAGTTGTATAAGATTTAAAGTCGAATTACTCACAACTCTTGTAGTATTGCACTGACTTGCTAATGCAGTAAGAACCTGCAGACTCAAAGACCAGTGCATTAGCTTTGACCTGCCAGGCAAAAACTGTTCTCTAGGCCTTCCTTTTCACTGCAGAATGTAACAATTATGAATTCCAAGAGTACCATTATTCTGGGACACCTAAAGAAAGCATGTATATACCTGGAAAATTAAAAATTGTAAACATAAAACAGTTTTAATCTGTCTTACTCTATTTATTATTTTGATAGCAAATTTCCTGCGACATTACTTGTGGTGATTTCAAGGCTGCATAATTTTCTAATTGGGTGTTAGCAATAAAATGTAGAATGAAAGTGATACCAGAAATGGATATAACAAAGTAATTGCAGATTGTACTCATATGATTGAATATACAGATTCAATTTTGCTAACAGACTTGTCGATGGTCACAAATATAAGGTTACTTAAGCACTTGAGGACATTGTGGGGTCCTTCTTTGGCCTGTGAACATGTTGGGTCCCAACGAGACTGCCAGGACTTTGATTTTAACCAATGGTGTGAGTGGAATGATATAGTTAGTTTTCTGCCAGATCAAAGCAGCAGGAAGACCCTCTCCCACAGTCTATCTGCTGTAAGTGGACAACAGATCAGGTGATGCAACGTTAGGTGATGTATGAATGATGATATCTTGACTTTTGTTTTTAGAGGACTGAGGTTGCAATCAAAAATTATAACCAACTTTTTGATAATCATCTGATATACTCAGTAATTTGTTTCTGTTGTATTACGGATAGATAGTGAATGATAGATTATGTTGAATGATAAGCCCTATTATGTTGAATCATATTAGTTTGCGGTTGACATTACAAAGATAAAGGATGGTACATGAAAATAGAATTATCTGAGTAGTGATTTAAAACAACAAATATAAACAAAAAGCAGAAAATGCTGGGAATGCTTACTAGGCCAGGTGTCATCAATGACGAGAGAAAGAAATTTGTTTAGAATTGTAAACTGTGAGGAAGACAGTGTAGAAATTCAAAAAGACATAGACAGGTTGGTGGAATGGGTGGATAGATAGGTGGTAGATGAAGCTCATTGTGCAGCAGTGAAAGGTGATACATTTTGGAAAGAAGAACATTGAGAGAGAATATAAACTAAAGGATACAACTGTAAATGAGGTGCAGGAACAGAGAGATCTGGGTGTATATCTGCATGAGTCGTTAAAGGTAGGAGGACAAGTTGAGATAGCAGTTAATAAAGCTTACTGTGTCCCAGGGTTTATTCATGGGGCCATATAGTCAAGAGCAAGGAGGTTATGCTGAATGTATTAGACAGGAATTCAGACTCAGCTAGAGTATTGTGTATAATTCTGGGCACCTCAAATTGAGAAGGATGTGAGAGAATGTTAAAGAGGTTTACAAACGTGATTGCAGGGATAAGACATTTCAGTTATGAAGATAATACTGTTGAAAATGACTGAAAAATTAGATTTTTGATATTGAAAAATATTTTCCAGACTTTCCCTTGCAGGCTTAAATGGCAAGTTCAGAAACTGACATATGAGAAGCAACTATTTCCATGTATTTACATTTCATCACTGTTCCAATTTACTTATTTATGCACCAGTTCCAGCTCTCCTGCCTAAAGAACTAGACAGCACAAATTACTGCCATGTAAAACAGCGTAGGTGCCTGGTGGCTGCAACTGCTTCTTCACAATAATGTCCTCACATGTTCCATGACCTCTACCTTCCTCCACCCTTCTTTCCAAAATGTATCACCTTTCACTGCTGCACAATGAGCTTCATCTACCACCTATCTATCCACCCATTCCACCAACCTGTCTATGTCTTTTTGAATTTCTACACTGTCTTCCTCACAGTTTACAATTCTAAACAAATTTCTTTCTCTCGTCATTGATGACACCTGGCCTAGTAAGCATTTCCAGCATTTTCTGCTTTTTGTTTATATTTGTTGTTTTAAATCACTACTCAGATAATTCTATTTTCATGTACCATCCTTTATCTTTGTAATGTCAACCGCAAACTAATATGATTCAACATAATGCAAGCCAGAATCGGCAAACCACCCGCCTTGTCATATCATCATGCTTGCTTTCATAGCACATACTCACATAGCACTTCAACGCTTTAGGACATCCCCCATGGAGCTCAGGGACAACTAGAACTTTCACACTCCTGCCAGGTCCCTTTGTGTGCAGGGACACACACATACTTGATGCATTAACACAGGATGCCTCTTACTGCTCTTAGCTCGCTTTCTTAATGCCCACTCACTTTGTGCTTACTTAGAATCTGTCAGCCTCTGTGCTTTACAATTCTTTCTTAGCACGCACTCACTAACTTCAACACTGATTTACATGCTGCTGGCCTCTGTGTGGCTCACATTGCTTTCTTGGTGTATCAGATCTTCAACACACAGTTTTACAGACTGTCAACCTCCTTGGCTTGTACTACTTTTTACAGCAGAGGGAGAGGTACACAGCCTGTGACATTGGGAAGAAATTAACAGTCAAGATAGTGGACATGTCCCTTTGTGGTACCAGGCTACATCAACATCACACCTGTAACATGTGCCAGCAGCTTACTCAGCAAACATACTGCTTGTGTTTTGATCAAATGGCCATGTGTGAAAGTCAAATGGGACCAGAACTTAATCAGCTCAAGGGAAACTACAGTCAGTCAGGAGGTACTGTCAAAAAACTGTTGCAAAGATTAAAAAAAATTGGTAAGAGGCTTGTGGAATCATGGTTTGTGGCACAGTGCTGTGGATCATCTGATCAACGAACAAAAAGCATATTCTGAGTGAATTCATTGAAATCCTTCCAGCAATATAACTCTTTCCTGGGTGCGATGCTCTAGCTAAACACAGACTTCAGAATGTTTTCCCATGGATGACAGACATGATACCTAGAATATATGAAGTCCTTGGAGAAAGTTAGTTTCCCTTCTTTCTGTCATTGACAGCACTAGAGCCCCCAAGAAACCATGAGGAAATCTTAGTGCCATATCAGGAGATTTCTATAGTAACATCTTTTGTTTGGATTATTTTGATCCTGTCCAATGATGTGCAGGTTAGATGGATTGGCATGGGAAATGCAGGGTTATGGGATAGAGTAGGGGAATGGGTCTGGGTGGGAGACAGTTTGGAGGGTTGGTGTGGACTCAATGTGCCACATGGCCTGCTTCCACAATGTAGAGATTCAATGATTCTATAATTCATGTCTGCAGTCAGAGTGTGCTTGGCCTTTGACTGGTATTAACCATGTAGTTTCAGACGTATCTGTTTTTTGGCAATTCCTACAGTGCCATGAGCCAAGTATGCAGTCAGTGCTGAAAACTGGCTGTACATCTGACTCATGACAATGGTCAGGCACTAATATGAGTCAATTGCAGCTGATATACGTAGTTTCCGATCTCTTATTCTTCATGTGGTTCAGCATTTGATGTTATCTAGAGGGTTCCAGATTTTTAAAGTATCTTACTCATTTTGGATCTAAGGCCCAAATTTAAGTCAGCCCACTCCTCTGAATTGAGTTGCAGTTGCAATTTTCTTCATTTAGACTGATGTGGAAATAAATACTGTTGCATGCATTGTTTGTTAATTTAATGGCCAAAGTTGGTGATATTAGTTATTGCACATCAATCTTTGATCATTGCTTTTGGAGAATTCTTAGATAGTATTTTGCAGCTTTGTAGCACAAGAACCTGAGTCAGGCTTCCTTTGTTTGCATATGTAGTATCAGCAAAATGGAAAAGGGTAGTCGTGGAAATGAGGTCAGTAAATTGGCTGCATTGAAATGAAACTCTGGGGAACAGCATCACCACAAGGGCTTTTTGAGTTGGCTGATTGGTGTGAAGTGGTCACACGGAAAAAAAAAAGTGTTGCCATGAACGTGAAGCCAAGAGTGCTCTACATGTGTCTAGGAGATGGGAGGTGGTTACTGGTGATGAAGGGGTCTTCCTAAATTTATGCAAAGTTTTTGGGTCATTAGAGTCAGGTGTTTTTTGTGATGCTGTGTGGGCATATTAAAATGTTGTGGGAAAGTTACAAGAAATGAGGCTTGTTATTGTGTCACAGCAGATTCATATCTTCCAAACAACATAATGGAATAGGTGAGCTTATTGGCAATAATTTCTCCAGCTACAGCTAACTGCTCACTGGCTACTTGAGTATTTGCATTTTGTTTCTGTAGGCATTGAGAATTGTAGAAAAAATGTAACCAGAAAAACTCAATTTTTAATATTTTAGTTTTTTTTAATGTATGTTTATGAGGACTTCCACCTCAATATTTAAGGGACCACTGCAGCCCAGGCTGAGAGGAAACTAACACAGGTGAAGGAACAGGATGTCACACCTAGTGGTTAGGATGCAAAATAAGTAGCACTGACTCAAGCCTACTGCAGATTTCTTTGTATGCAATACACTACTGCTTTGTACTTGCAAGACCCACATGACATGAAGGAATTAGAAGAGAGCATGCAAGAATATCACTGCATGCACCTGAACACCTGAATAGACACTGCCATGACAAGTCACCTGAACAGGCTGATTCAGTGCCATGATGGTAGATTTGGGCATTTTGCACAAGCAGCTGCTTATAAAGAATCATTACTGAAGCAAGATGGGCCTGAGATGGGTTCAGTGGTGGGGAAGCTTCTAGAGGCAATAATAGATTGCATAGTTACATGGAAAAAACGTAGATCAATTAGTAAGAGTGAGCCTAGATTTCTAAAGGGGAAGTCATGTTTAACTAACTTGCTGGAGTTTTTTGAAGTGGTAGCGGAGAGGCTTGATGAGGGTAACACTGCCGATATGGTGTTCATGGACTTTCAAAAGGTATTTGATACAATGTCACACAACAGATGTGATGAAAGTTATAGGTCACGGAACAAAAGAATCAGTAGCAACATGAATACTAAACTAGATGAGTGATAGGAAACAGAAAGTCGTAGTCAATGGATAATTTGGGTGTTGGAGAAAAGTTTGTCGTGGAATTCTCTAGGGGTTGGTATTGGAACTTTTGCTTTTTCTGATGTATACTAATGATATAGATCTTGTGCGCAGGCCAATTTCAAAATTTGCAGAAGACATGAAACTTGAAAGAATTGTGAACTGTGAAGAGGACGTATAGAACTCCAGAAGGACATAGACAAGTTGGTGGAATGGCCAGATAGGTGGCAGATGAATTTCAGTACAGAGAAGTGTGAAGATGGATTTTGGCAGGAAAAACATTGAAAAACAAAACAAAATAGGTGGCACAATTATAAGGGAAGCAGAGAGATGTGGGTGTATATGTATACATTGGCAGGACAGATAGAACAGTAAGTAAAGCAGAGATAGTAGGACCTGCCGATGCTGGAGAATCTGAGATAACAAGGTGTAGAGCTGGATGAACACAACAGGCCAAGCAGCATCAGAGGAGCAGGAAAGCTGACGTTTTGGATCTGGATCCTTCTTCAGAAACGGAGCCCATTTCTGAAGAAGGGTCCAGACCCGAAACGTCAGCTTTGCTGCTTGGCCTGCTGTGTTCATCCAGCTCTATACCTTGTTATCTCAGTAAGTAAAGCATATACTATGCTTACCTTTATTAATAGGGCATAAAGTACAAGAGCAAGGAGGTGATATTGAACTTGTTACGTGTCATCTGGAGTATTGTGTACAGTTCTGGTTATCATATTATAGGAAGTTGTGAATGCATTGGAGAAAGTGCAGGAGCTGTTTACCCGAATGGTTCCAGGAATGACGAATTTCAATTATAAAGATAGATTGATGAAGTTGGGACTGTTCTACTTGTTGAGATGAAGGCTAAAAGGAAGATCTGATACAGGTTTTCAAAATGTGAGTGGTCTGGATACAGTAGATAGGGAAAAATTATAAAAAGAACAAGAATGAGAGTGTACAGATTTAAAGTGAAGTGCTAAAGATTCAAAGGAGAAGTGAAGAAAATCCTTTTCACTCAGTGAATTGTTAGGATACGGAAAGCACCGCCTGGAGCTATGGTGGAGGCAGGTTCAATTGAGTAATTTGGATTTGGAAAAAAGTAATGTGGAAGTGTGTGGGGTAAAAGCAGAAGATTGGCATTAGATAATGATGCTTATTTAATGAGCTAGTGCAGGAATGATGGATTGAATGGCCTCCTTCTGCATCATAGCCATAAGACCACTAGAAACAGGAGCAGAAATAGGCCATTTAGCCCATTGAGTCTGCTCCACATTCAATGAGATCATGGCCGATATGATGTTGTTCCTCTACACTTTCCAACCTATTCCACATAACCTTTGTTCCCTTACTGGTTAACAATCTGTCTATCTCAGCCTTGACTATACTTAATAATACAGCCCCAACAACCCTATGTGGTAAAGAATTCCACAGATAAAATAGCCTTTGAGAGCACAAATACTTCCTCATCTCTGTCTCAAATATCTGACTGTTTATTCTGAGATTGTGCCCACTGGTCCTAGACTTTCCCAAAAGAGGAAATAACCGTTCTACATCTACCCAGTCAAATCCCCAAACGATCTTGTATGTTTCAATAAGATCACCTCTCATTCTTATAAATTCCAATCTACTCAACCTCTTCTCATAATACAGCTTCTCCATACCTGATATCAACCTAGTGAACCTTCTGTGGACTGCCTCCAATGCCAGGATATCTTTACTTAGATAAGTAAAATATTCCGGTATTCCAGCTGCGGTCTTTTGTGATTCTGTTCTGCGTCTATTTAAAAGGTCACTCAACATGTATAATCATGAGCGGCATAGACAAGGTGAATAGTGAAGATCATTTCCCTAGGGTGGGGAGTTAAAAACTAGGGGTATATTTTTAAGGTGAGAAGGGAAAGATTTAAAAGAGGTGTGAGGAGCAAACGTTTCGCACCGAGGGTGGTTCATATGTGGAATGAACTGCCAGAGGAAATGATCAATGCAGGTACAGTTACAACACTTAAAAGAAATTTGGACACATACATGAATAGGAAAGGGTTAGAAGAATATGGGTTAAATGCAGGCAAGTGGGACTAGTTTAGTTTGGGAAACTTGGTCGGCATGGTCAAGTTGGACTGAAGGGTCTGTTTCTGTGCTGTGTTTTTGACTCTTTCTGAGGTAAAGTTTTTGGAAACATATGTTTTAAGTTGCTGTAATAATTCACAAATATCTGCGCAAAGTAAGAAAGGCAAGACCAGCACCTGCTATAACTATATATCCCATTATTTGATAACATAGATTTATGGAGGATATATGGTACAGAAATAGCCATTCAGTCCAATCAGTTTAATACTCATGCTCTATTTAAGAATCCATTCATGTTTTCTCACTTGAATCTACCTTTGTGTCCATTTATTCCATTCTTCCTCATATACATTTTTAGTTTTCCCTTTAAATGCATCTATATTACTCATTTCAATAACTCCTTTTGGTAGCTTGTTCTACGTTCTCACCATTCCTTGGGTGAAGAATTTTCTTCTGAATTCCCTCTTGGATTTCTTGGTGATACTGTTCCGTTTGCTCTGCAGCACATTCAATTGGAGGCAGAGAAGGGGAGCTCTGTAAGAAAGGAGGAGGACAATCCTCCAATGAAAGCTCTATGCACTGAGGGTCTTCTGGAAACACTATTTCTACTTAACTATGAGTCAGAAACAGTGCCTAAGGAGGCTACACTTCTCCAAGGATGTTGGCATAGCATTCTGCTGCTTCCATGACAACTCAGAGATATTCATCAAACTGTGAAGGTTACCACCTTCCTCACTTTCTACACCAGTGGACAGTTCCAGGTGGCAGCAAGAAACATCAGCAATATTTGGCAGTTTGTAGTTCACAGATGCATCAGTGGAACTCCCTGATGCATGAGGACTGGGGACTTCACCCTACTCTGCCTCAAGAAGAGAAAGCAAGATGAAAGGGTATATGGACCTTATATGACAGGAAATCATTGATTGCAGGTTTCTGGCTTAGTGGCAATGGTGAGTGATACAGGGAACCCGAAAAGTTATCACTCTGAATGTTCAGTTGATGTGGAATCACCCAAGAAGTTTGACTTGGTGAATGGCTACTGTCATGGAACACCCTCAATGCATTTATACTGCACTTGGCTGTAATATATCCTGTAATATCTGCTGCTGGGTGTACAGGACTGGAGGCTATTGGGGTGAGGTAGATCTCTAAGATTCAGACCAGAGACAGTGTCCAAGTTTGTGCTGATTTGTTATATCTTCAACAAACTGGTTACTCTGAGGCTCAGTCCTACCACTTGGAAGATGGAGAGGTAAAGTAAAGTAAAGGGAAGAGACTACGTGCGCAAATGAACACAACAAATTTGACAATGTTATCTATGACATATTGCCTGTAAGAAACTTGCATAAAACAACATAGACCCACCTATAGCTGGACTACATTAATGCATTTAAGATTTCCCACCAAAAATCTTGGCTTTATCAATCACTAAAAGCCAATAGTTAAACCTTCACTTTATGCAGAAACATCAATAATGTAAAAAGAAACACAAAGAAACACTTGCACATTCCTGTTATGCTGTTGCAAGTGTGCTTAGCCATGGGAGTGGAGCAGGTATTGGTAAATTGTTTATTGAGCTTAGTACATAAAATAAAGAGCAGGAAATGAACAATGAACAATCCAGAGCAACAATAATTAATTGGGGGTAGAGCTGATTTTGATGAGTTGAGATTAAGCTGTACTGGGTATACTGGAGCTAAAGGTAGATGGGAGAAATCGTGGCTGATCAGTGGGCTGCCTTCAAAGAATAACTAAGCACAACCAAGATATGATCCCTCAAAGAGTAAGTGGAAAACAAACCCAGAGATCCCTGGATGGAAAAGAGACTGAAATTAAAATGAAGAAGTTTGATTACATTAGGTAGAAAATACCAAGCTGAATGCAGAAATTTAATTAGATCAGTGAAAAAGCAAATAAGAGAAGGGGGCTTATGAAAAAAGATTGACAGCAAACACACGAAGAAATCCCAGTTTTCTGAAGGTATATTAATCATCAAACAAGAGTGGTGAGAGGAGGTGTAGGGTTGATTAGAGACCAAAAAGAGGATTTATGTTTGGAAACAGGAATATAACTGTGATATACTGTGACTATTTTGCATCTGTCGTTACCAAGGAACCAGGTGCTGCCTAGGTCATAAAGATAGAGGTAGAAATTCAGTCACTGGAAAAGTTCAAAATGGTTAAAGGCGAGATATAGGTTAGGCTGTTGGTACTTAAAGTTAACAAGGCACTAGGACAGAGATACATTGAGGATATTTAAGGAAATGGGAGTGGGAATTGCAAAGGCTTGGCCGTAATTTTTTTGTCTTCCTCAGAGGTGACAAAGGATTGGAGAATTGCAAACTTTACACTCAAGTTCAAAAAATAGTTTAAGGGTATGCCTAGCAATTATAGACCAGTCCATTTAACTTTACTGGTAGGGAAATTTCAAGAAAAAGCAATTTGCATTTTGCAATTTGCAAAAGTAATTCATGGACAAATGTGGGTTAATTATGGAGAGATGCTTTCAATTTCTGAGGGAGAAATCATGTTTATCTAACTTGCTGGAGTTTTTTTTGGGAGAGGTAAGAGACAGGTTAATAAAGATTAATGTGGTGCTTATGGGCCGGCAAAAGGTTTTTGGTACAATACCACACAGCAGATCTGTGAGCAAACTTAGATTCAAGGAATAAAAGGAACAGTAGAAATGTGTACTAAATATTGACCAAATGGTAGGAAACAGAGATAAATAATGGATATATTTCAAGCAGGAGAAAGGTTTGTAATGGAGTTTCACAGGAGTCAGCACTGGGATCTTGCTTTTCCTGAAATATATTCACGGTCCAGAACTCGGTGTACGGGGGCAATTTCAATATTTACAGTTGATACAAATCTGAAAACATTGGACTGCATCTTTCATTTCTTGTTTTGGCTGAGTCCAAATTTCATTTAGTGTTTTGGATTGATTCTCATTGTGAAGTGCAACTAGATTTCCTGCTGTATGTTGCCAAGCATTCCCTATAACTACTTACCACACCATTTGGTATCCCTCATGTCTGATTCAATCACCCATCTTACCAAGTGCTATTCCTGGATTAAGTCACTACTCACTGGATATTGCTAAAAGACTGGCATCCCTTATACACCCACCACCTTCAAAAGGCCACTATGAGTTTGGGTCATGTCTCTAGATCATTAGTCACTACTAGCTCTAGTCATTGTAACATTGTTCTAATATTTGAACATCCAGAATACCTATCATATCTAACAAACCCTAAATTCTGGTAGAAGTGATTGTTAGAAGATTGATTTTTCTCCAAAATGCTTGATGTCTGCAACTGATAATAATGGGGATAAAAACTGCTGCCAAAGAAGTGCACCCGGACAAGTGTTGGCAACCTGGCATTGCCTTCATCAGCAAGGTAATGGCACAATAGTCACAAAGCCACACTGGTCATGGCACAAACTTGACATATGGCTGATACTCCCATTCTCTCATCCTCGTTGCTGTTTGAGCACCATGTCCCACAGTCCTGATGAAATGTGTAGACCAGAAATGTTGGCTCTCCTGCTCCTTTGATGCTGCCTCCAGCTCCACACTGTACTGACTCACCAATGCCACACAGTTTACCTGTCCTTAGCTGCATCCTGTATAAAATACATTCTAAATCAATGTTACTCTGTCCCCAGTGTCCAATATAGACTCACATTTTGTCATGGTCCTGTAGGGGAACATCACAAACAGGCAAGCAATTGGACAAAGGATGCCAGACTTTTAGCAGATATCCAGTGAGTGGTAAGTTGTTCTTCCCTCTCGCGATGTCTTGGCTTCTCTCAAGCACTTATCCATTTTGCTGAAAGCAGGTTGCATTCAGATTAAAACGCGCCCAGTAAAGAATCACAATAAAAGACTGCATTCACATTTTCTGGGCCATTCAAGGCTGGACACCTGAGTCAGCATTTTTCTGAATTTAATTCCTTTCATGTTTTATCTGCTTTCAAGACTCTTTTAGTATTAGCAAGTTTCATTCTCATACTCAGTTCCAATATAACATAGCATAACATCAGGTCTAGTCTGAGTGCACAACCAGTTTAAATCTCCATCCAAACTTAACTGATCTGTTTCTTCCCTGAATGAAAATTCATCTTTGTTTCAGGATCTGGCTCAATTTAGTGTAATGTGATTAACAATTGTTGATTCAAAGCCACTCTTGACATATTTTGCTTCATGTCTAACTCTAAATATTTTGGACGCCCATAGTCTGACTTGTAGTCTTAGATTCCCTCTTTATAGTTTAGGTTTTTTTCAGAGTTTGTGGATGACACAAAAATAAGGTAAATTGTAAACTGTGAGGAGGAAAGTGTAGAGCTTGTATAGGTTATAGATAAGTTGGTAAAATGGGCATATATGTGACAGATGAAGCGTAATGTAGACAAGGGTTATATGCTACACTTTACTGTAAAGAACATGGAGATACAGTATAAAATAAAAGGTACTATTCTAAAGGGTATGCAGGAGCAGAAAGATCTGGTGGTATATGTAGACAAGTCATTAATAGTGACAGGTAAAGTATGGAGAGCAGTTAATAAATCATATAGTATTCAAGGCCTCACTAACAGGGGCATGGTGTACAAGAGCAGGGAGGTTACGTTAAACTGGTTACACCACAGCTGTACTCAGATCTGGGTGGTGCACTATATGTTTGTTTGTTCCCTTTGTTCAATTTTCCTAAACATTTGAATGATTTCCAACGGGTAAAAAACTTTCATTAAGGTGAAGTCACGGAGAAAGTTCTAAGTGATCTGAGACAATGTACAAGGCCAGTTGAGACAGTGTTCAAATCTGAAGACTTTGTGTATTCTAAAAGAGGGTCATGTAGAATGGAAAAGCTCTGGTAAAGTAACTGGTTGCAATGGTAAGACAATGATTATCAAACATAACACTCAAACTGTTAAGGTACATTCCTCATGATTAATCAGATATACCCCTGAACCCTTGTGGGGAGTAAGTGAAGTATTGTACACTTCAATTGCACATTTTTTATGTGTTTTGTGATGAAGACCCTGAGGAATGAATTATGGGAGATCATGTGTTCAAAGTGATACTATGAGTAATTATGCTGAACAGGACAGAAGAATCACACTGAATAGGCAATAACCCAAACTAAAATCTTGAGAGACATATTACGGAGGGGTCTAATAAATGGAGGGCTGCCATAGTTGAAGGAGGTGCAGAAAAAGCTACAGCAATCTCCCTCAGCAGTTCTGCTGATACACACTGATGGCTGTATTTATGGCATTTTCCGCTCTTGCTCCTTTCAGAAAACTTCAACAACTTTACTTACAATTTCCACCCTTCTTTCATACTCACGTGGTTCATCTCTGAATCTACCCTTCCCTTTCCCAACGTCTCTGTCTCCATTTCTGAGGATAGGTTGTCAACAAATATTCTTCATAAACTCATAGCCTCCCATAGCTGACTCTGCTACATTTTCTGACACCCTACATCTTGTATGGACTTCATTCCGTTCCACTGAAAGAAGTCAATACCTCACAAGAAAAGGAAATATATGAGCAAAACTGAGTGATTTCATGAAGTAAAGGAAGCATGTATCCCACACTACAAATGACTCAATTATCTTGCATTTTTTAATAATAATTATCCTCCATGCAGAACTCAATTCAGTTAAGCCATAAGCACTACAGCGATGTCTATTACATCTTGCCCGTTAAGGACATCTAGATGCTGCTAACATGAGGTCAGAAATCACACGATACCAGGTATAGTCTAACAGGTTTATTTGAAAACACAAGCTTTCAGACCCTCACTCCTTCCTCAGGTGTTAGTGAGAGAGACAGTATTGGACATAGTAAGTAAGTAATTTATAAGTAAAAGATCAAAGGATGTTCCTTCACAGTGGGGAAGCAGTTCAGCAGTCAAGGACGTTCAGCTTCAGATCTTCGGGTAAATGTCCTCCAAGGCAGACTTCGGGATATACAACAATGTAGAGTCACTGAGCAGAGGCTGATAGCCAAGCTCGGTACCCATGAGGACGGCCTCAACTGGGATCTTGGGTTCATGTCACACTACAGGTGACACCCACCACACTGTACACATTCACACACACACGCATACATACACACTCACTCACACAACACACCACACATACACACACACTCTCTCTCTTTCTCACAGATCCTTTCTCATTTACACATTGTTTCTCTCCCTCTCTCTCTCTCTCTCTCTCTCACACACACACACACACACACACACACACACACAAACGTGAATCTATGGGTGAATTTGTATTTGCAGATACATTCTATTTTGTTCAAAAAGCACACAATATATAGACAGTCAGTCAATGTGGTGTTTTATAAATTCCTAATTTAGAAATAAAACCAGTCTGACTCCAAACCAAAACACAAACAGATTATAAACAAGGCCTTACACATTTCTGAAAAAGGGTCCCGACCTGAAACGTCAGCTTTCCAGCTCCTCTGATGCTGCCTGGACAGCTGTATTCCTCCAGCTCCACATTGTCTTATCTCAGACTCCAGCATCAGCAGTTCTTACTATCTCTGATCATGTTAAGTGTGATTTAACAAAGTGTGGGGCTGGAGGAACACAGCAGGCCAGGCAGCATCAGAGGAACAGGAAAGCTGATGTTTTGGGTCAAGACCCTTCTTCAGAAATGGGAGAGGGGTAGGTGGCTCTGAAATAAATAGAGAGAGGAGGGGTGGGGCTGGGGAAAGTAGGTGAGGTGGTGATAGGTGAGTGCAGGTAGACAATGGTGGGGGTTGGTCAGTGAGGTGGGAGGAGCGGATAGGTGGGAGAGAAGTGGGACAGGTCAAGGAGGCAGCGTACAGCAGCACAATGCTATGTCAATCTCAAACCTGCACCATGTGTCAGCAGCGTGTGTAAATGGCAAACAAGTGTCATGTGCTTCAAGCAAATGGCTATGTCTCAAAGTCTATAAGAGGTAGTCCTCAGCTGAGTCAAGGGTGTCACCATTCCATCACAGAAGCCCAAAATAGCAAGTCAATGGCAACCTCCAGTGTCAGTCCAGGGCTAAGGCATTTTGGAATGGTCAGCATCTAATCATAGAGGGTGAGGAGGTTAAGGTTGGGACTCTTTATGCCCCATTGTGCTCTGTTTTCTCTTGAAATGAGAGAAATGGAAGGATTGAGCGAGGTAAAAGTGGTGGGACAGCTGTTAGAGCTGGACCTTCAACACATTGAGGGAGAGGACACAGATGAGGTGCAGGATGACAGGGAAGCTGATGGGATCCAACTGATTGTTAGAAGTTTATTGAAGAGAATTTCAACTGAACATCTTCACTGTCCATTAGTAACAGTCACATCAGCATCTGTCCCATTCTTTACACCTGCTAAAAAGCAAAAACTACCTGAAGACCAAAGTAGATATTCATTGCCTTGCACATTGAGGATTGTCTGCTCCGGTAGGAACACTCTATTGCAGAAAGGTTTCAACAGCAATGTAAGTGTTCCTGGTTTACAGAAAGGCTAATGCATAATTAATGCTCTTGAGTTACACTTGTGGACATCCAAAGTAAGCAAACAAAGTGAGCAAACAGCTGCCCATTTCAAGGAAATCAAATAAGCCCATCCACTTTCTGAAAATCCTTTCCACCATTATTTTTCATTTTTATTTAGCTAAGTGTTCAGTATTGGATTAAAGGTGCCATTGTTGATATTGACTGTTTTGCCGATATTGTTCCCTTCTGAGTATAATTCATGAAGTTTGCCACAAAAGGTATTTAGTCAGCTCAATGAAAAACCTTAATTAGGTTGAAAACTTTTAACTGTCCATTGAATTAGTGCGTATTTCTGGATATAAAACAGAACAACTGGTTCTTGAAAATTATTGCCTCAAATTGTTGCCAGAAGAAACTGAATTGAATTAATGACCTTGAGGGGAAAAGAAAAAATCATCCCACTTTAAAGGCAGGGCAAAGCCCCACTTTTCTGAATGCTAAGCAGAGCAACTTACTACATGGTTGGTGAAAAAGAGGCAAGAGATATCAGTTTGGAAATGGTTTGCCTGAGTGGCTGACCTTCTCCTGAAAAGTATGAACCCCAGTAAACCTTGTCTAGGTATACACATGTACTCTTGTAGAAAGAGTTCGTCAGAGCAAGTGAATTGAAATACGCCAAGAAAACAAATGAAATTGAGATTGCACATGATGAGCCTCCACGAACTGTTTGTTACTAAGACTCCTCCAAATTTGTCACCTCCCACTGTCTGTCACATTTGTTTGCTTATGATGTGTAATGTCTATCTTCCTTACGTTCATGGTGTTTTTATTGATGGCCCACCTCTGTAGTGTGTTTCACTATTAGAAAGAAGAAACAGCCTATAATTATAGTGCATCTTCCACTACCTTAGGACATGCCGGAGTGCTTTATCGTCAACAAAGTATTTTCCTTTGTGCATAGTTACTTTGCAAAGTGGGAAATATGACAGTCAGTTTACACTCAAGTTCCCACCAACAGTGTTGTTATAATGGCAAAGTAATCTGTTTTTAACAGTCATACAGTAATGGAGTTATGGAGTTTTCACAGCATGGTAAATGTCCTTCAGCACATTGTGCCCATGCTGGTCCTTAAGCAAGTCTGTCACTTGGTCCATAGCCTTGCATGCTATGGCATTTCAAGTGCTCATTGAAATATATCTTAAATGTCTTGAGGGCTCCTGTCTCTACCCCTCTTTTAGGCAATGAGTTTTTGTAATTTTGTTATCAGTCAAAACACCGAGGATAATCTCCCTGCTCTTCATTACAATAGTCATTAAATGTTTTATATTCATCTTTAAAAAGCAGATGAGACTTCGCCTTTAGGAGTTGTCAGAAAGATCCAAAAAACTGATTGGCTGTGAAGATAGTTGTAGCTGAGCTTGTGATTTGGAAGCAGAAAAGATGATGTTAAAGTCACACAAAGAGCATATATACACTTCATGTAATCACTTGCAGCCTGTAATGATGAGAGAAGCATATCCCTTTGAAAGTTGCATCCTTGAAGACAAGTTGAAATCCTTGTGCCAGACAGTGAGTCAGCTGAGTAGTTGTTAATTTTGTCCCACAGGTTGCAGCCATGCAAAAACTTGGAAGTCCCCATGAAAGTCAGTTAGCATTTGTGTAACTAGGGAGAGACATGTAAGGGGGCTGAATGAAATTGAGAAGACATTCCAAAACAAAACAATTCGGGCAGTTGGTTGTTGGTTATAATGGTACTTTTGTGGTAGCACATAATTTTGTTTTGCTGATATCCAGGTGGGATGAGTAAGTATGATCCCGCCTAGATTTACTTTATACTTTCTTTTTGAGACTATTGAACTTCTTACAGCACTTTATAGAATTCTATAATGCTGTTTGCACTGACTGCTTCTGTCATGTATCTCCATACAGTTTGAGTTACCTTCTTATGGGACTTCTATGCCTTCTGTACAGTCCTAGAGTTGTCCTAGAGTAGCAACTGGTCCTCACATTACAATTCTGTCTGAAATAAATGGGAGAAATAAAGGATCAAGGTTATGCTGGAGTGTCCTGAGCCTATTCTAAGCCAGTGTTATGGCTGCTGCCGTTCTATAACAACAAGTCTGAAATTGTCACGACAAGAGTTTACCTCTAGTTGTTAGCCCATTATACATGTTAACACTTGCAGAGGTTGCTGTAACATGGTCACTCTGGCTTAAATATAAGGTGGCCCAAAAGATAGCTTTGGGAAAAAGAGTTTTAAAAAATTATTCTACATGAAGGAGGAGCAAGTGGGCTCCCCAAACATAGTAACCCATTCTCCATTCCTTCACTCTTCATCACCCATTCCCTGGATCTTACTCCTGTCCCCTTTGGTGAGACAAGCAGGCATATGTTTACTTTTGGGAAATAGGGTTGCTGCCAAGGGAAGCTGTAACTGAGAATTGGGCCTGTTGCTGGGTTCTTTTCAGGTCGAAAAATGTGCCTTCAGAAAATTCAAATCCTTAATCCTCTGACTTTCACTTATGTAAGGGGACTTTTGTGAATTAATCCAGTTACTTAGGAGTCCAGGAATTCACCAACTGGCATTCCTGTCAAACACTTCCTGCAGTTCTCATAATACATAGGAGCCACAGTAAACTGTATGATATTTCTAAGCCTGCATAACTTACTACATAACTTTTTAGCTCCAACACTATATTCTGCATTCTGTTGTATCACCCTGATGTACTAATGTCTTGTCTTTGATTTGTCTTTGACAACACTTTTCAGTGTATCTTAGTACATGTGACAATAATAAATCAAAACAAATCACATCATTCAATATGATTGTGGCTCATCTTCAGATTCAACTCCACTTTCAAACCACAGGCTCATTTCCATTGATTCCAAGTGAGACCAAAATTCTGTCTGTCTCAGCCTTAGATATATTTAATGATGGAACATCCACAACCTGCTGGGATAAAGAAGTCCAAAGATTCACAGAGATAGTAGGAACTGCAGATGTTGGTGAATCTGAGATAACAAGATGTGTAAAGGGCTCACCTTTGTCCCCCTCCACCCACACATCAACGAATACTGGTCACGCCTGGACATTGAACAGTTTTTCTGCCGCCTCTGCCTCCACGCTTTTTATTTAATTGTGAGCATAACCCTCCCTCTACTGACCCCTTCTCCCGCCTCCAACACACCCCCTCCTCCTGGACACCACCCCAAGGCCTCCTGCCCTCCCTCAACCTCTTCATCTCCGACTGCCAATAGGCAATAGACAATAGACAATAGGTGCAGGAGTAGGCCATTCGGCCCTTCAAGCCAGCACCACCATTCATTATGATCATGGCTGATCATCCACAATCAGTATCCTGTTCCTGCCTTATACCCATAACCCTTGATTCCATTATCTATAAGAGCTCTATCCATCTCTTTCTTGAAAGTATCCAGAGACTCGGCCTCCACTGCCTTCTGGGGCAGAGCATTCCATATATCCACCACTCTCTGGGTGAAGAAGTTTTTCCTCAACTCTGTTCTAAATGGCCTACCCCTTATTTTTAAACTGTGTCCTCTGGTTCTGGACTCACCCATCAGCGGAAACATGCTCCCTGCCTCCAGAGTGTCCAATCCTTTAATAATCTTATACGTCTCAATCAGATCCCATCTCATCCTTCTGAACTCAAGTGTATACAAGCCCAGTCGCTCCAATCTTTCAACATATGATAGTCCCGCCATTTCGGGAATTAACCTCATGAACCTATGCTGCACTCCCTCAATAGCAAGAATGTCCTTCCTCAAATTTGGAGACCAAAACTGCACACAATACTCCAGGTGCAGTCTCACCAGGGCCCTGTACAGCTGCAGAAGGACCTCTTTGCTCCTATACTCAATTCCTCTTGTTATGAAGGCCAGCATGCCATTAGCTTTCTTCACTGCCTGCTGTACCTGCATGCTTGCTTTCATTGACCGATGTACAAGAACACCTAGATCTCGTTGTACTTCCCCTTTACCTAACTTGACTCCATTTAGGTAGTAATCTGCCTTCCTGTTCTTGCCACCAAAGTGGATAACCTCACATTTGTCCACATTAAACTGCATCTGCCATGCATCCACCCACTCACCTAGCCTGTCCAAGTCACCCTGTATTCTCATAACATCTTCCTCACATTTCACACTGCCACCCAGCTTTGTGTCATCAGCAAATTTGCTAATATTACTTTTAATGCCTTCATCTATATCATTAATGTATATTGTAAACAGTTGTGGTCCCAGCTCCGAACCTTGCAGTACCCCATGGGTCACCGCCTGCCATTCCGAAAGGGACCCGTTTATCACTACTCTTTGTTTCCTGTCAGCCAGCCAATTTTCAATCCAAGTCAGTATTTTGCCCCCAATACCATGTGCCCTAATTTTGCTCACTAATCTCCTATGTGGGACTTTATCAAAGGCTTTCTGAAAGTCCAGGTACACTACATCCACTGGCTCTCCGTCGAGACATCAATCGCCTCAACCTCTCCACCCCCTCACCCACTCCAACCTCTCCCCCACAGAACGTGCAGCCCTCCGCTCCCTCCGCTCCAATCCCAACCTCACCATAAAACCCATGGACAAGGGAGGCGCAGTTGTAGTATGGCACACTGACCTCCACATCGCTGAGGCCAGGCGCCAACTCTCCGACATCTCCTCCTACCGCCCCCTTGATCATGACCCCACCCCTGACCACCAAACCATCATCTCCCAGACCATCCACAACCTCATCACCACAGGTGACCTCCCACCCACAGCCTCCAACCTCATCATTTCCCAAGCCCGCACCACCCGCTTCTATCTCCTTCCCAAAATCCACAAACCTGACTGCCCTGGTCGACCCATTGTCTCCATCTGCTCCTGCCCCACTGAACTTATCTCCACCTATCTCGACTCCATTTCTCCCCCTTGGTCCAGGAACTCCCTACCTACATCCGTGACAACACCCACACCCTCCACCTCCTCCAAAACTTCCAATTCCCCAGTCCCCAACACCTCATCTTTACCATGGACGTCCAGTCCCTATACACTGCATTCCCCATACAGATGGCCTAAAGGCCCTACGCTTCTTCCTGTCCTGCAGGCCCGACTAGTCCCCCTCCACTGACACCCTCATCCGCTTAGCCGAACTCGTCCTCACCCTCAACAACTTCTCTTTCAATTCCTCCCACTTCCTACAGACAAAGGGGGTGGCCATGGGTACTCTTATGAGCCCAAGCTATGCCTGCCTCTTTGTAGGTTATGTGGAACAATCCCCCTTCCGTACCAACACTGGCTCTAAACCCCACGTCTTCCTCCATTACATTGATGACTGCATCAGTGCCACCTTGTGCTCTCACGAGGAGCTCGAACAGTTCATCCACTTCACCAACATCTTCCACCGCAACCTGAAGTTCACCTGGACCATGTCTGATACCTCTCTCACCTTCCTGGACCTCTCTGTTTCCATCTCTAGCAACCACCTAGAAGCCAATATCCATTTGAAGCCCACCGACTCCCACAGCTACCTAGAATACATCTCCTCCCACCCACCTTCCTGCAAAAATGCCATCCCCTATTCCCAATTCCTTCACCTCCGCCGCATCTGCTCCCAGGATGAGGCATTCCGCTCCCGTACATCTCAGATGTCCTCGTTCTTCAAGGACCGCAACATCCCCCCTGCAGTGGTCGAGAACGCCCTCGACCGTGTCTCCCGCATTTCCCGGAACTCATCCCTCACACCCCGTCCCTGCAATAACAACCAAAAAAGAATCCCTCTCATCCTCACACACCACCCCACCAACCTCCGAATCCAACGCATTATCCTCCGACACTTCCGCCATCTGCAATCCGACCCCACCACCAAAGACGTTTTCCCTCCCCACCCTTATCTGCTTTCCGGAGGGACCACTCTCTCCGGGACTCCCTTGTCTGCTCCACACTCCCCTCCAGCCCCACCACACCCGGCACTTTTCCTTGCAGCCCCACGAAGTGCTACACCTGCCCCCACACCTCCTCCCTCACCCTCATCCCAGGCCCCAAGAAGACTTTCTGCATCAAGCAGATGTTCACCTGCACATCTGCTAATGTGGTATACTGCATCCGCTGTTCCCGTTGTAGCCTCCTCTACATCGGGGAAGACGAGCGGAGACTTGGGGGCAGCTTTGCAGAACACCTACGCTCGGTTTGCACTAAACAACGGCACCTCCCAGTCGCCAACCATTTCAACTCCCCCTCCCATTCCTCAGACGACATGTCCATCCTGGGCCTCCTGCCACAATGATGCCACCCGAAGGTTGCAGGAACGGCACCTTATATTCCGCTTGGGAACCCTGCAGCCCAATGGTATCAATGTGGACTTCACAAGCTTCAAAATCTCCCCTCCCCCAACCGCATCCCAAAACCAGCCCAGCTCGTCCCTGCCTCCCTAATCTTTCCTTCCTCCCACCTATCCCATCCTCCCACCTCAAGCCCCACCCCCCGCTCTTACCTACTAACCTCATCCCGCCCCCTTGACCTGTCCGTCCTCCCTGGACTGACCTATCTCCTCCCTAACAGCCCACCTACACTCACCTTTACTGGCTCCATCCCCGCCTCTTTGACCAGTCTGTCTCCTCTCCACCTATCTTCTCCTCCATCCATCTTCTATCCGCCTCCCCCTCTCTCCCTATTTATTTCAGAACCCCCTTCCCCTCCCCCATTTCTGAAGAAGGGTCTAGGCCCGAAACGTCAGCCTTCCTGCTCCTCTGATGCTGCTTGTCCTGCTATGTTCATCCAGCTCTACACCGTTTTACCAAAGATTCACAAACTTTTTGAGTAAATGAATTTCTCCAGATGTCAGTCCTA
Source organism: Ginglymostoma cirratum (assembly GCA_024137785.1). Classification (NCBI taxonomy): domain Eukaryota; kingdom Metazoa; phylum Chordata; class Chondrichthyes; order Orectolobiformes; family Ginglymostomatidae; genus Ginglymostoma; species Ginglymostoma cirratum. Next base: position 6,432,580 of record JAHRHZ010000218.1, read on the forward strand.
AATGATCACATCCTTATCCTGAGGTGTTCTAGATTTGTTAGTAAGGGGAAACAGTCTCATAGTACCTGCTTTGTCAATCCTCTTCAGACATCGTGTATGTTTCAATGAGATTTTTTTTTTTTTCCTTTATTCATTCACAGGATGGGGGTATCACTGGCCTAATTGCCCAGAGTCAACCAGATTGCTATGGATCTGGAGTCACATGTAGGCCAGAGCAGGTAAGGATGGCAGTTTCCTTCCCTAAAGGACATTAGTGAACCAGATGGGTTTTTCCAACAATTGACAATGGATTCACAGTCATCATTAGATTCTTAATTCCAGATATTTATTGAATTCAAATTCCACCATCTGCCATGGCAAGATTTGAACCTGAGTCCACAGAACACTATCTGGGTCTTCGGATTATCAGTCCAGCGATAATACCACTAGGCCATCACCTCGCCTGCATATCACCACATATTCTTCTAAACTCTAAACAATACAGACAACATTTCTCATTCCGGGGACCAATCTAGTGACCCTTACCTGTACTGCCTTCAATGCAAGTATATTCTTCCTTAAAAATGGAGACCAAATCTGCATACAGAATTCCATGGAGGGTCTCAGCAAATTCCTATGCAATTGTCACAACATGTAAAACATTTTGTACAACAGCACCTTTCTGATAAAGGCCGACATGCCATTGCTTTCTATACCTGGATGCTAGCTTTCAGTGGTCTTTGTATAAATTTCTTTGAAATGAACGGTCTGAAACACATATAAGTTTCACACGTTACTTAATGTTCAACATTCTATTCTTGTAACCAAGTCAAATAACCTCACACTTCCTCAGATTATATTTCATCTGCCACCTTCACTTAATTCATTCAAGTTGTCCTTATCTCTTTGAAACATCCTTACATCCTTCTCTGATAAGTTCCTCAACCCCATTCTTCCGCTTTCTTCCCATAATCCTTGATCCTCTTGCCAGTCAAGAACCTATCTACCTCCATCTTAAATATACTCAATGACCTGGTCTCCACAGCCTTCTGTGGCAGTGAATTCCATAGATTCACCACTCACTGGCTGAAGAAGTTTCTCCTTATCTCCATTCTAAAAGGTCTTCACTTTACTCTAAGGCTGTGCCCTCGGGTCCGAGTCTCTCCGACCAATGAAAATATCTTACCAACATCTACTCTGTCCAGGCCATTCAGTATTCTGTAAGTTTCAATTAGATACCCCCTCATCCTTCTAAACTCCATTGAGTATAGACCCAGACTCCTCAAATGTTCATCAAATATTAAGCTTTTCATTCCTGGGACCATTCTCGTGAGCCTCCTCTGAACCCACTCCATGGCTAGTACATCTTTTCTGAGATATGGTGGCCCCAAACAGTGCACAATACTCCAAATGTGGCCTGACCAGAGCATTATACATCCTCAGAAGTACATCCCTGCCTTTATATTCAAGTCCTCTCAAAATAAATGCCAAAGTTGCATTTGCCTTCCTAACTACTGACTCAACCTGCAAGTTTACCTTGAGAGAATCCTGGACTAGAACACCCAAGTCTCTTTGCACTTCAGACTTCTGAATTTTCTTCCCGTCTAGAAAATAGTCCGTACCTCTATTCTTCTTTCCAAAGTGTATAACCTCACACTTTCCCACATTGTACTCCATCTGCCACTTCTTTGCCCATTCTTCTAACCTGTCCAAATCCTGCTGCAGGCTCACTGCATCCCCAATACTACCTGTCCCTCCACCTATCTTTGTACCATCTGCAAACTTAGCCTGAATGTCCTCAGTTCTTTCATCTAGATCATTAATGCATAAAGTGAAAAGCTGTGGTCCCAACACTTACCCTTTTAAATGCCATTTGTCACCAGCTGCCATTCTGACAAAGACCCTTTTAACCCCACTCTCTGCTTTCTGCCACACAGTCATTCTTCAATCCATGCTAGCACCTTGTCTCTAACACCATGGGCCCTTATCTTACTCACACCTACCTCTGACATAAGAAAAAGGGTCTTGGCAACAATAAAATATTTTGAGAGGGCCCAGTCTAATCCATAACACAACGAAAATTAATTTTAAGAAAGCAAGACATTCCATTGCACAGTCCAAGAATGGAAAAGACCTGGACAGTGATAGCATTTAAGATCCAGACAAACAATATCAGACCTGGATAGGTAACAGTGAATTGATTTTCTTTATATATATCAGTATCTCAACGAGGATTGGCTTGAGGTCATTTTAAAAGGAAGAACAACTGATGTGACTATATTTCAGGGGTTGCTTATCTAATAGCATATTACATGCACGGATCTATTTCTACACAAGGCAGGGGTCAGAAAAGTTATTCATATATCAGCTGTAGTCAGTAAAGAAAATGTCATATTCCTTGGATGGACTTGAACCTAACAGAGAGCACACCACTCATTGGCCTACTTAATGCCCTGCTCCAAATTCTGAGATCAATTTCATAGGTTGTCATCTGCAACACTTAAAAGTAATGGAGGAACATTCACAATCAAATGAAGGGTAATTAGAATGGTAATTTAAAATTATTTTCCTTGAGGTAGCAATTTAGCAGCTTGGCTGGGTAAACAGTAATTAATTTCATTCCAGTTATTGGAAAAGCTTTGCTCTGAATAATTTTAGAAAACAATTAAATTGAACACAGGCAAAATGCACACCAGTTTTGGTTTTTGGAATGATCTACAGCTAGTCAGGTAGCAAAATGGTACAGGAATGTTGAACAATGCCCAGGGCCACAGGACAGGATGCAAAGAGATTAAAATCAATGGTGATAGGTCATTTTGCCGGTAATATTAACTATTTCTTTGTATTGATGTTACCTGACCTGCTGAGCATTTCTTGCATTTATTTTTCATCTCAGGTTTCAGTTTAAGTAAGATGATCTAGTTGGGTTGGGGCATCATTATATGTTTCTTATGTTGTATCGTTAAATGAATGTAAAATTTACTGATGGAGTTAAACAATTCTGGTTGTATCTGATTGGTCATCTAATTTTGCCTTCCGGTCATACAAAGCAACTTAATACTTGAACCTAACACCTGGTGTACATTTGGTGCACTGCTGGAGCAATTGAAGATATATACATACATCAGGCATAAAGACTCCGTGTAAAGGGACATTTTCTATGTCCTGTTTCCATACAAGTAGGTAAAGGCAGAGCAAGTCAATTTCCATAAAGACCAGGCAATCAAACTGCTGGTGGAAGTGAATGAAAACACCGAGCATGAGAAACTATCCAAACATTAGTCAAATTCATAAAACTACTAAAAAATATTAAAGATTGAGAGGGCAAAAAGTGGGACCAGAAAGTAATAAGAATAAATGTTCTTGTTCCACATTACAGATGATTCAAATTGGAAGGGTACATCCTGGTTTGTCGATACAGTTACTGAAAAGAAAATTGCTTGAAATGTTTTAAGATAATGATCCTCGAGGGAACGCACTAGAAAACTGTTAAGGAAAGAAGAGTGGAAGTAGAGGAAAATGTGATTGGAATTTCTTGTAGCTCCCTATATATAAGGCTAATTAGGACATGCTTTTTCAGGGAAGCTGGTTTTCATTGCAAGTTTGCAATGAATAATCATGTTTCTGTCAACGACTTTCACATCATTTTAAGATTCTTATCAGTCTGACAGAACATTTCTTAAAGCCATGTTTGAAGTATACAACTGTCAAATTTGTGTAGATAGATTGATAACTTACGGTACTGTAGATTTAAAGGATGCACAAGACTTAAATATAGCAAGTAATTTCAAAACACAATAAAATTTAGATTAAAGGCATGGTATTCACACAGTTAAATCATTGAAAGAAAATCAACTGCAAAAGCCATTTTTAATTGAAGCTGAAAATAAAACAATGACTGAGCTGTGCATAGTTAACATCATTGCGTATCTTTGTGGCATAATCTAAAGACTTAACATCTGATGATCTTTTGAGGTTTAGGAAAGGAAACTGCAATTGCAACCACTAGGCTCACCTAATTCATTGCATTGCCTGCAGTAATTTTCCCTGCTCTGTGAATACATAGCAAAGATGGGAGGTAAATCTCCTTTCTTGAAGGTGGTCACTATGTGATAATTACTGATTGCAGTAACTGCAGAGGGGTCTCATTGCTGTCCACCTCAAATTTATCCTGGCAAATGTTTTCCTCAATTGTCTCTTTCCAGTAGTTAAAGAATTCCTACGAGAGTCACAATGTAGACTTTTTCAATCAAGAGGCACTGTGGACACAATCTTCAGAGCAAGTCAAGTCCAGGAAAAATGCAGAAAGCAGCAGCACCCTTGAGACACAGTGATTCTTTGACCTTACAAAGGACTTTCATTCTGAGAACTTATAAAGCAACCTCCTCAAGTTTGACTGCCCACAGAAATTTGTCACTATCCTCCACCTGCTACACAATAACATACAAGCTATGATCCTCACCGACAGATCCACCACATGCTAAATACATGTTTAAACTGAGGTCAAGCAAGGTCTTACTATCACATGAACACTTTTCTCCACTTTGATTGATGCAACACCTCACTCTATGTCCATGAAGGCTCCCACTGGCGTGCAAAAGACCTACAGAATGATCAGGAAACTATTCAACATGTGACACTGAACTAAGACCACCCAACTCAGTCTTAAGCTACAGTACGTAGGTGATGCTTGCATCTGTGCACATTCAGAGACCAGGCTCCAAACTATTATTGATGCATATGGTGAGGTGTCTGAGAGAATGGGCCTTAGTTTAAACTTCGAGAAAGCAAAGGTCCTCTACAGGCATGCTCCCACCATGCAACACTATCACTTGACTATCAGGATTCATGCTGAGCCACTGGACAATGAGGATTGATTCTTATACTGTGAAATGAGGGCAGACATTGACAATGAAATTCAGCAATACCTCTAGTGTTCCAGTGCAGTCTTCTGGGGAACAGAATGTTTGATTGCAAAGATCTGAAATCAAGTTCATGGTCTACAGGGCGGTCGTGTTACTTGCCCTTCTAATGTATTTGAGACATGGACAATGTACACCAGACATCTCAATTCTTCAGAGAAATATAACCAGTGGTAGCTCAAAAAGCCCTGCAAATCCATTAGCAGGATAGGTGCTCCAACATCAGTGTCCTTTCTCAAGCCAGCATCCTCATCATTGTGGCACTGATTACTGATAATAGGCTATGTTGGGTGGGCCACATTGTCTATATGCCTGACATAAGATTTCCTATACAGGTCCTCTACTCCCAGCTGCATCACAGTAAGATTACCTAGAGGACAAAGAGAATGCTTCAAAGACATTCTTAAACACTTGAAGAAAAAATGCACCAGTCCTACTAATTCATAGAATCTCCACAGTGTGGAAGCAGGCCATTTGGCCCATTGAGTCCACAATGACCCTCTGAAGAGCATCCCACTTAAACTCATTTTCCTAGCCTGTAACCCTACATTCCCTGTGGCTACCCCACCCAGCCTACACATCCCTGCACAGTAGCTTGATATGCTTTATTCCTACATCAAGCTTGCAACATGACATAATGGCCACACCCCTACTTACACATTTCCCGATAAGGTTAATCTTACGGCGCATACAGCTTTCTGATTCCAACCTCTATATAAACCAGTAAATACAGGCTTGCAGTAGGTAACGGTGGAAAATCCATAAACAGATCTCCACCTATCACATTGAGGAAAGAGAGTGAGTTAAACCACTCCAAAAAAGTAAATGAGCTCAGGTTGGAATATATTAAAGTGTGTAAGCAAACTGTTGCACAAAGCTGTAGTTTCAAACATCATGAGTATATTATCTACACATCAGCAATTTGCACAGGACGGTTAGGGTTCATTACATTATAATGCATTTCCTATAGAAACTGGTGAAAATGTTGGTGAGAATTGGGCCTAGAGGGCATTCCATTGCTACATCATTTATTTGGGGATACATGGTGTTATTAAATCTGAATTCATAATTACATGTTGAAAAGTTGAATGAATATAGATTCAGAAATATTTTGGCATGAAATGATTGCAATGCAAACATTGATGCTTCTTTCAGCAGCTATTTGTAAATAAACTCGGAAGTCTTGAACAAGCACACAGACAAGGTACTGCTATCAAGGTGCAGGTCAGATGTAGTTTACATCTGACATCTACAGCAGATATGAGTGGTCTTGTGTGAGGTAATATTTCTGAAGGGGTTAATAGTGGAGATTGCTTTAAGTTCCAGCTATTTTGACGATGTCAGATTGACTTGGTTGGTGATTAGACAGAACAGTTTAGGATCTTGTGGAATAGGAACCTATATCCACAGATATTCTCACAGTCTTAGTAACAATGCCTAAATAGCTAATCTTATTATATCACGCAATAAATTACATTATGTTAAGACAAGAGCCTCATCTTTTTAAGACTCGCTAGTGGTTGTTCCACTCCCACCATAGACCAAATAGGTCCTTAAATCCAGTCAAGTAAACATGGATGGTGGCAGACATCCTTCTATATAGTAATACCACCAGTCGGCTGCAGACAGGTCCAGGGGTTAGGGTGGTGGATCTGCAATCTCCAATGATCTGGACTTTCACGTAGGTGACAGTGGAATCAGCTGGAAGTGCTGAATTCATCCTTCTAAGGACTTCTAGCTCAGGTAGCAGCATCTCCAATGGCATCACACAGCCAAATCTTGTGGCCTTTACTCTTAAAAATAATTTTCTGAAAGCTACTGGATTCCATTCACAAACTATTATAGAAAACATAAACCAGATATCATTCAGTGCAGAACCAGGATCACCTTTTTCAACTGAAACAAGGTTTGAATGTAAAAAAATTATGCTGTTTACTTGTACACACAATATCGCATATAATCAAAATAACCGTAATTGATCAATTTTTCTTATCTTGCAAGGAGTCAGGACATTGGAGTGAAAATTCAACATTAATAGGGCTGAAAGTATTGTCACCTTGCCTGACTGACAGCTACAGCTGCCTATTTGACTCTCAAAACCATTTTCCTTTCCATGGAGATCAATTGAAATTAAAATCAGGATGTACATGTACTCTGAATAACCTATCAGTAACCATCATTTCGCTTTCCCACAGAAATTGAATTTCAAGTTGTATTAATATAACACCTCTGACAAATAAAATGTTCCAAAATATTTCACAGGATTGTTAGCTGACAAAATTTACAAAATGTTATCCGACATTCTGAAAGTGTGAGGTGATGCACTTCGTAAGATGTAACAAGACAAGGGAGTACTCAATGAATGGCAGGACCTAACAAATCTCAGAGGAACAAAGGGATCTTGGGATGCTTGTCCATAGGTCCCTGATTGCAGCAGGGCAAGTTTATAGGGCAGTAAAGAAGGTATACAGGAGACTTGCCGTTATCAGTTATGGCATAGATTATAACTGAGGCTGTGAGGCAGTTGCACAGAACTTTGGTTAGGCCACGGCTGGAGTACTGTGTGGAGTGCAGAACTAGACTCTATACCATAGAAAGGATATGATTGCACTGGATGGCATGCAGAGGAGATTCACCAGGATGTTGCCTGGGATCAACTAGGTTAGCTAAGAAGAGAAGCTGGAAAGCTTGAGTTGTTGCCTTTAGAGCAGAGAAGGCTGACAGAGGACCTGGTTGAGGTGTATAAGATTATTTGGGGCATGGACAGGGTGAAAGCAGCTGTTCTGCATAGATGAAGGGTCAATAACAAGGGGATGTATATTTAAGGTGGAAGTCAGACATTTACAGGGGATTTGAAAAACCTTTTCATCTAGAGGGTGGTGTGTTGGTCTGGAATGCGATACCCAGGAGGGTAATTGAGATGGGAAACATTACAACCTTTAAAAGGTGCTTGAATGAGCACTTGAAATGTCATAAGATTCAGGCTATGGGCCAAGGGTTGGAAAGTAGGGTTAGTGTAGATTTAGAGTTGGTTTTTCAACGGAGGCTGGATGGGCTGAAGGTTCTATGATTCTATGAAATTTTGAATCCAAGTCACAGAAATCCTTTATACATTCAAGCAGGATTGCCATTACATTTCTAGCAGCAGAGCTGAAGTAGCTCTGGAGAAATTCTGGGTCCGTGTTCATGTGTTGTAGTCTGAAATCCCTGATCACTTGCAATGGGTGCATCTTGGGGTGACTTGCATTGAAATGTTATTTGGAAAAGGAATTTACAATTCCCACAGTAGGAACCGACTGGAGGAGGAACAGCAAGTGGGGGGAATGTATTAATTTGATGAAATCAGAATCTTAAAGTCATTAAGTCAAAACTAAAATGTAAAACTAGAAATTTACAAGAAGACAAGGAAAAATCTGGCCAGTATGTATTAAGAAATGGCAATTGATCCAGAAGATCCTGGTGTAAAACTGACTTCGCAGATGAGTTACAATTTATGGACACCACCCATTTTAATTTCCACTGGTTCTACTAATAGCGAAAAATTAGATGTTTTTCATAATGGGTGCTGATACACAACGCCTATTGTATAATTAAATGGTCATTTAGAAATCTGCCCTGGTGTAAGTAATATGTGGAGGAAATGGTTTATATAACTTCCTGTTAGGCAAGAGATCATTGATAGTATTTTCAAACAATTTGAATTCTCTAACAGCTGGATGCATTTACTGATGAGAAAAGGCCATCCTTCTTAGATTTGAGAAAGACAAATCAAATTACATTCTTAATACGGAAAAATTTTGAGATTTGTAGGAGTTAAGAGACTTGGATTCCTTGTGTGCAAACCACTCCCTATATCTCTGTTAGTCTCTCAAAGCAAGCAGGATATTTGCCATGGACTAGCACGTACTAAATGAATCATTCAATTGAAAAAAACCTGTGTGTGATTTTGTTTTACCTGGGGAATCTGGTGTTCTGCAGCAACAGAATTTTGGCTGACTGAGAGATTCTCCTATTCTTACTGCTTGCCATTGATACCTTGAAAGGATTTGTAGGTTGTTAATCGACCCATTTGTATAAATTATGAAGACGACATCCATGGGCATGAAGTCCTGGCATAGTTCTTGAACTCAGTTTCTAATTCAGAGATAGGAACATGGACTCATGGCATAGTTCTTGAACTCAGTTTCTAAATCAGAGATACGGATGCCAATCACTGCACCACAATATCCTTCTCAGTTAATCCCTGTGCAAAAAAAATCATGGGAATCACTAAAATCTAGTTTAAGGTAGAGAGAAAAAAGATCAAAGTGGCCAATGGAATGTCAGATACATCATTAAATCTAGTTTGGATTATCCTCATCAATTCGAAAACTTTGTTCAATAAATTGATCCATGTATATTCTAGAAATTCATTGCTATTTCAATCTGAGTTGTCCTGCTCCTGCAATGAACATCTCTTAATATAACCACATCATCCTCATTTGTTTGACCTTCATTTTCATTCATCTGCAACCATGGTTATCAAGAGGTCCATCTAAATTTAGAACTCCCTCTAAACCTTGTATTCTATGTTGTTCTTCCAAAGTGTTGCTCGTGTTTTGGGTTCACCACACTGTGTAAATGCAGATTAATCTTATTTGGACACATGATTCTATAAGATTTGATCTCACCCAGCAACTTGTAGCCAGCAGGACTCATGCTGCATATTGACTGTGCTCCTGCTTTTGGCCGTGCAAAATCAGCCATCTTGGATGGTAGGCAAAAAGCGGGATTTAAGGTAGAATGACGGGAAAGTCAGTGATGAGCCCACCTTCAATGGCCCTGTAAGCCAGGACCGGCTATAAGGGTTCTTTGGCAATTAGTGTAAGGTCGTGCTTCTGCTTCCATGAGGAAGATGTCCCAGCGCCAAGAGCTCCTGATCAATCAGAGGGACGGCACCACTTCTCTCACAACAGCACCACAATCATGATGGTAACTGTTGAGAACATAACTGCTCCACAACCAAGCTGTGATGGAGTCCAGAGAAGCAGGCAAGTGTACCAGTAATTTGGGAGTTGTTTGGTGGTGATTGGGAGGTCAAGGCATGGCTCAATCAAGTGAAGCAGACCTTCAGCATATGGTGGAGAAAATATTTACAGGGATTTGCCAGGAATGGAGGACTTTGAGTTATAAGGAGAGGCAAGACAGGCTTCGACTTTTTTCCCTGGAGCATTGGAGGTTGAACGGTGACTGTATAGAGGTTTATAGAGTCATGAGGGGCATAGATAAGATGAATAGCCAAGATCTTTTTACCTAGGGTAGGGGTGTCCAAAACTAGATGGCATAGGTTGAAGATGAAATGTGAAAAATTTAAAAGGGACCTACCTCAGGGCAACTTTTTCACACATAGGGTGGTGCATGTATGGAATGAGCTATCTGAGGAAATGGTAGAGGAGGGTGCAATTACATTTAAAAGACATTTGGACAGGTACATATTCGAGGGAAATGGACCAAATGCAGGCAAATGGGACTAGTTAAGTTTAGGATATCTGGTTAGTATTACAAGTTGGACCGTAGGGTCTATTTCCATGCTGTATGACTCTATGATTCAATCACAGTTTTACTTCCTTCAGCCTTGTAGTTATCTCTACAAATCATCTAATCTGTCCTTAAACTCAAGTTTTTGATAGCACAAAGATCACATTTGTGACAAAGATAGACACAAGGGTCTTGGATGAAGGAACCAAAGGTATGTCTAGTAATTCTGCTGACAATTCTGCACACAACAGGCATGTTGTCGGAGCTGCACATGTCCAGTCAAGTAAGGACTATTCCATCACACTCCTGCCTTGTGCCTTGTGGATTGTGGGCAGCTTTGAGGAGTCAGGAGGTGAGTTACTCACTGCAGTATTCCTAGCCTCTGTCCTGCTCTTGTAGCCACTGTATTTATATGGTGAGTCCAGTTGAGTTTCTGATCAATGGTAAACCCCAGGATGTTGATAGTCAGGGATTCAGTGATGCTAATGACATTGAATGTTATGGGGCAGTGGTTAGAATGCGTCTTATCAGAGATGGTCATTGCCTGGCAATTATGTGGTGCAGATGTTACTTGCCACTAGTCAGCCCAAGCCTGGATATTGTCCAGATTTTGTTGCATTTGAACATGAACTTCCTCAGTATCTGAGAAGTCATGAATGGCACTGAATATTTTGAAATCATCAGCGAACATCCCCAACTTCTGACCTTATGATAGAGGGAAGGTCATTGATGAAGCAGTTGATGGTGGTTGGGTCTAGGACACCACCCTGAGGAACTCCTACACAGATGTCATTGAGCTGAATGATTGACTCCCATCCCTGATTCCAATTGATTCCAGTTTTGCTGAGGGTCCCTGATTTCACATTTGGTTGAATGTGGCCTTGATGTCAAGGGCTGCCCCTTTCACCTCACCTCTGGAATTCAGCTCTTTTGTCCATGTTTGAACCAAGGCTGTAATGAAGTCAGGAGCTGAGTGGCTCTGGTGGAACCAAACTGAGTGTCAGTAAGCAGCTTGTTGCTGAGCAAGTGCTGCTTGATAGCAATATTGATGGCACCTTCCACCACATGACTGATGATCGAGAGTCGACTGATGGAGTGGTAATTGGTTAGGTTAGATTTGTCCTGCTTATTGTGTACAGGACACGCCTGGACAATTTTCCACGTTGTTGGGTAGGTGCCAGTGTTATGGTTGTTCTCAAACAGCAATTCTTAGTTCCAGAGTATTTTTATTGAATTCAAATTCCACCATCTGCTGTGGCAGAATTTGAACCCAGGTCCCCGAAACATTAGCTGAATTTCTGGATTAATAAACTAGTTAATATCACTAGGCCATTGCCTGCTCGCAAATGACTTGTGGTCAGTTTCAAATTTGACCAGTAGCCCTAAAATATAGTCTGTGTATTTTTCATATGGTAAATTCTGCCAGCACCACTTTTTTTCTTGATGGCATAGCTTTATTTTCCATGTTAATAAATACTCTGGACGCGTAGTAAACTGGCTACTTGATCTCATCATGTTGGAACAGAAATAAGATTACTCCCAAAACAGTGGATGATACACCCAATGTTTTTACAGCTGGAGGGTCGGGATAATATTGTGCAAAGGCCTCAAGCAAAATTAGGGTGTTTTTGATTTGGTCAAACATGTGTTGTTGATGCTCAGTCCAACGCCATCCCTAATAATGCTTCAAATGTTATCTAAGAGACTTGTTAATTTAGGCTTACGTGCAGAACAAAGAACAAATAGCAGTACAGAACAGGAACAGGCCCTGGCCCCCGAGCCTGCACCAGTACATGATGCCTTTCTAAGCCTTTGGCTCTACATGGTCCATACCCCTCTATTTCCTACCTATTCATGTATCTGTCAGGATGCCTCTTAAACATTGCTGTTGTATCCACCTCCACCACCTCTGGCAGCACATTCCTCTGTGTGAAAAAACTCCATCTCTTTTAAACTTTCCCCCTTTTACCTCAAACCTATCTCCACTAGTACTTGGCATTTCTACCCGCGAGAAAGACTCCAACTATCCCTTCTATCCACACTTCTCATAATTTTGTAAACTTCTATTACGTCACCCCCTTGGCCTCCAACGTTCAAGTAAAAACAAATCAAAGACAAAAACAGAAGTTGTTGGAAAAGGTCAGCAGGTCTGGCAGCATTTGTGAAGAGAAATCGGACATGTCTTGGGACCAGTGACACTTCCTCAGAACAACAAATCAAGTTTGGCCAACCTCTCCTCATAGTTAGTACACTGCATACCAGACAACATCCTGGTAAATCATTTCTGTACCCTCTCAAAAGCCTCCACTTCCTTCTGGTAGTGTGACAACCAGAACTGTATATGATATACCAAACTTAGCCTAACTAAAATTCAACATGACTTGCCAATTTTTATGCTCAAAGCCCTGACCGATGATGGCAAGCATGTCATATATTTCTTAACCACTTTATCCATTTGTGTTGTCACTTTCAGGGAACTGTGGACATGTATGCCTAGATCCCTCTGTATACTGATGCTGCTAAAAGTTCTGTCGTTTACAGTATACTTCTGTCCTGCATTAGACCTTCTAAAATGCATCACTTCACATTTGTCTGGATTAATTCCATCTGCCATTCCTCCACCCAAGATACTTACAGGTGCCCAAACTATCAGAAATGAGCTGAATGTAGTTTGAGGTGATGCAAAGCAGTTCTTCACTAGACAGAGGATATATAGCACTCCACCCAAAATAAATGACGCCCCTTTGATTAAAAGCTGCTTGAATGGTCATGTTTGGTGCAATGACGTAAAATTTTAATATTAATCTAGTTGATAAATTAAAATGAGATTTTTTTTATTTAAAGGTGGAGAGTCCTATTTAACAAAAGCTGAATAGGTGGATTGTTTCATGGCTTTGGCTATTAAGAAAATAAAGTTGAAATTGATATTGTTTCAAGTCTGGTATACCTCTGTGCACTGAGCTGTGACTTGAAAACTGATGCTGTTCCTCACGTTTGCTCAAAGCTATCAATTAATGTCAATGTTTCACAATTCAAAAACAAGGATACAGAAACGGTTTACTAGAATTTTGCCTAGTTTGGACAATAGCAGCTATGAGGAAAGATTTGACAAACTTGGTTTGTTTTCACGTGAATGTCGAAGGATGAAGGGTGACCTGATAGAAGTTTACAAAATTACGAGAGGAATGGATAGAATGGATAGTCAGAGTCTTTTTCCCAGTGTAGAGATATCAATTACTAGGGGATATAGGTGTAAGCTAAAAGGGGGAATGTTTTAAGGAGGTGTGAGAAGCAAGCTTTTTTACATAGAGGATGGTGAGTGTCTAGAATGCACTGCCTGAAGAGGTAGTGGAAGTGGATACAATAGCAACTTTTAAGAGGCATCTTGACAGATACATGAATAGGCAGGGAATAGACGGATACAGACCTCATAAAGGCAAAAACATCTAGCAGCATTGCAGTGTAGCTTTCGGCATTTTAGAGACTGCATCTTTAAAAGGGGAAGGCTGCCTCAAGCTCATAATCTCCACAATTGACTCACTGTAATAGGTAGAGGTAACAGCAAGCACTGCCAGCATTTCTGTGTAGAATTCACTGAAGGACACAGTACAAATGCAAATGAAGTGCATGGACCAGTTTTATGGAATGCTAACCTCATTCTGATGCAATGCAAGCAGACCCTGAATTTCAAGCCCTGCATCTTAAATAAAAAAGACTATCCAATTTTTAGTTCTATTTTGCTTCATCCAAGTCATGTGATGAAAAGCTGGCACTTGAGTACAGGTCCTAGAGAACACTGATTGATGTGATGTGTTGTGACAAGAAGAGTGCATTCTCATTAGGCCTATTCTCTGTCTCCTTCCCATCTAGGTTGCCTCCAATATTGCCTCCCTCTTTGCTACTAATCTTTTATGGAGATCGTATCAAATATTTCATGACGTTCATATATCTATGGAGACTCCTTGGCATGAGTACACTATATGTAAAGAAAACTGAAATGATTAATGATTAATATTATGAAGATCTTGCATGCTGCCTGCAAGATTTTCTTTGACGGGCATGGACTTATCTATGCCAATGGAATCCCCCTCCAACTGAAGAAGTTAAGCCATTCGTGAAAAACACTTTCCTCCAGCATTCTGAAAAATAACCCAGTAAACCTGTGCAAAACAAAAAGCACCAAATGCTCATTGGGTTCCCACCAAACCATGTAAGAAACAAGATAAATAAAGGGCTACCTAGGATATATACAATAAAAAATACTCAGAGGGGAACCCCTCTGTGTAGCCACATTAAAACAAATGCATCTTCAATAAAATTACCCAAACTTTGAATTAATTGCTGAATGTCACATTTACAAATACAGTACTTAAGTTTAAGAAATTCCAAGCAGTTTCTTATCTTGCTTTTTAAATGATGAGCACTTCTCACCTGTACTGAAAGTTGCCCCATCCTGTGTTAGTTCAAACCCACACTCACCAGCAAATATAACACTTGCAACCTCAGCACTTCTAAATTTGTAGAAAATAACACAATCATATGCAAGTTGTTTTTTCTTACAGTTCAGTCCTTTTTTAAAAAAGAAGGAACTTTCATTTGTGTTGTGTCTTTCATATGCTAAAGCACATCATGGTTAATGAATTACTTATGGAAAAGTCATAGTTGTTATGGAGACAAACACAACAACCAATATGCACAAGTCCCTCAACCAATGAAACAGATCAGTGACCAGTTAATCAGATTAAGGTGATATGGATTGACTGAAGAATGTTGGCTAAAGAACCTGGAGAGTCATCATAGCCCTTTTTTAATACTGTCAAGAGAACGTATCGTCAACTCGAAATGGTAGATAAGCCTTGTATTAATGCCTCACATGAAAGACAGAATCTATGTTTTATTCTGAGCCATATTGGACTGCGATACTAAGACCTTCGTCTCTGCCCAATTTCTTGTTAACTATTCTAGTCCTTTCACTATTTAGTTTTAAACAATGTGTATTTTTACATTTGGGGTAAGGTTAACCAGGAGACTGACAGGTTTGAACCAGTTCATTTTACATCTGCCCACTTTTCAATAGAAAGTAAGTTTAATAGTAAATTGCTGCTGTCAATTTGTTCCAGAGCAAGGTAAATTCAAATTATCCCTTCCGATTTAAATACTGACAAAAAGAAGTCCAAATTTCAGCCAACACATTTAGTTTCAATTGAGTTGATTTTCCTATTTAGTTCACAATATACACTTCCAAAAGATAGAATCATTTGAATTGGTCACATCTGTATGTTTGCAAACTCAATAGCCTCCTTTCCGTAATTAAGTGATTAAAACTGTGCAAAAAATCAGAGCAGGCCTGATGAACCGTATGGCCTATGGTTGTTATTTCTTTTTGTCCCTACGTAATCCAGATGGGATCAGCAAGTCCCTTATACAGCAACAGTCTGACAGTCCCATAATCTTACATGCACTTATAACAAGGAGTTTGGGAATGTGTCCACTACGGAACTGGATCTGCCAAAAATTGCTGGATCACACTTCACTTTTTCAAAGCTGCTGCCTAATATCCATTGGCTCTTTCGTACTGTAAAACTTTCCATTAATGTTTCAGGATGCTTGGGTGTTACAGTGCAGCTTTGAAAAGGTGAAGTCTGGTTAAAGATTTCAACAATAGTCTGGGACAGCTGCAAGTAAATGCAAAAGTTCTTGGATGAGTTTGTTGTCACAATGAATTGGAACAGACAACAAAAAAAGATGAGAATCAAAATAAAGGCAAGCAAGTTTAATGAGAATGATCTCCAAATCTTCCTGGATGTGATTCAGTAAAGGAAAGTACAGGTTCTGAATCTTGATTGTGGAAACTTCTTTCAGGTGGAGGGAATTGACATTGACATTGAGAGCTGACATTCTCATCTAAAGAGATGCAGATCAGTTCATCAAATGATTGAATTAGACTTGCAATGAATGTAGAATGTAGCCAACAGTCATTCTACCTATCACACTCTTTATTCTATAACATAAAAGCAACCCCAGTCATCAAATGCACACTAAGTCAGGTTGTTGACTTGCTCGCCGAGCTGGCCTGTTCTTGTTCAGATGTTTCATCACCGTGCTAGGTGACATCATCAGTGGAGCCTACAGTGAAGTGATGTTATTCTACTCTGCTTGGAATTTCTACTGTCTGGTCTGTTATGGTGAGTAGTGTCATTTCCTGTTTTTTTGTTATTGAAGCTTGGTGGAATGTTGGGCCAAGACTGCAAGAAGCACATTACGGACCAGACAGTATAAATTCCAAGCGGAGTAGAATAACATTGCTTCATTGGAGGGTCCACTCATGATTTCACTTAGCATGGTGATAAAACGTCTGAACAAGAACAAGCCAGCTCCGCGAACAAGTCAACAATCTCACTCACAACCTGAGCTACAGATCTTTGCCAAAACTTTAAGCACACTAAGTCAAGACATCATTGATTCAGGATTTTACAGTATGTATTTCCACCTCCTTTTACAGCAAATATTTGTACTCAGATCCTAATACCTATGTCTAATTTCGGAGGAAATTCAAGTTCATTGACTATCAAGGTTATATTGAAATGTATTCTGTTCAAATAGTCCGAACTGAAGCTTGTATTCCATCTGACAATAGTGAGGATGGTGATACTGAGGAATAGGAATCTATGAAACAATTTTAGATAGTATGAATTGGACCATCACAATGGATAATTTGGAAAGTAAGAGGGAGCCAGAGGAGTGGTCAATGTGTGAAAATGTTCCACCATTCGATTAGAAGCCAAAGGCAAGGTTCTATTAGGAACCAATATCTTTGGACCGGTGGAATTAGATCTTATGGGTTCACACTTTAAAAGACAGATTTGCTCTTCTAAGCAGCTGAGAGGGACACACATCAGAAGCTTGGATTGTGTGTTGCGAGCCCCCTGCAATTTTAACTGGAGGCCTACCGTTTGTAGCTTTCCCATTAAATGATATGGCAGGAAACTTAGTGGAATGTTAGGCTAAGACTGCAAGAGGCACAGAAAGGTAACAGGACTTTCTTTATTTCCACATTGCAAGTGGGACTGATTTAAAAATGAAGTTCAATTATCTGTTTGAAATAGCAGCTTCTGTGAAGGCAATTGAGGAAAGAAAAGTTGCATTGTGTGACCTTTTCATCGATATAGGGCCATTGTTTACTCCTCCCTTGTTTTCTTTTTGGTCAGGTTCTGCAGGAGGATTTAGGTTTTCATCACACTTAAAATAAGCCCAGATCTTCCAGTCTCTAGATAGTCAGAGACTGAATGAACCCAGAAAGATGTACACTGGGACCTCCCTGGATGTGCCAACACACTGACTGTGTAATAATTGCCTGGAAAGTTGAAACTTCTGACTGGTAAGTACCTGGCATTTGGAACCCTACAAAAAACCCCTTAACTTGAGTTGGAATTAGAGTTAAATTCAAAAGTAATTTATAAGTATATTAGGGGGCAATAGGATAACCAGCAAAAGAGTAAGGCCCATTAAGGGCAGAAGTAGCAATCTGCATGTGGAGCTGGTAGGCATAGGTGAGGTTTTGAATGAGTATTTTTGAGAAGGACGATATAGGAACAGAAATCAGGGAAAGGGCATGTACTAAGCTTAAACAAATTTGCTTTTGGAGGAAGGAGGTATTAATAGTTTTTAGTAGTCTTACAACTGGATAAATCCCCAGACCCAAATGTGATATAAAGCAGGCTGTTCTGGAAGGGAAGGGAGGAGTTTGCATCAATTTTCAAATCCTCTCTGGCCATAGTATCCCAGAGGATTGGAAGACAGCTAATGTGTACTACTATTCAAGATGAATGATAAGATATACCAGGGATCTATAGACCAGTGAGTATAATATCAGTGGCAGGGAAACTTTTGGAAAACATTCTGAGGAACAGAATTAAGGATTCATCAAGGATAGTCAGTATGACTTTGCTAGGGAGGGCATCAATGGAACAGGGCTTTTGACAAAGCTTCACATGGGATGCTAGTCAAGAAGGTGAGTCAATGGGATCCAGACCAATTTGGGAACTTGGATCCAAAATTGGCATAGCAGAAGGTGCTAGTCGAAGGTTGTTTTGTAATTGAATGCAGATATCCAGTGACATATGCCTTGCTGTTTGTTGTGTATGTTAATGATCAAGACATAAATGTTGGAGGTTTGAGGTTTGAAGTTTACAGATGATACAAAAATTAGCAGTGTGGTAAAGAACAAGGAGGAAAAGCTTAGATTACAGGAAGATATTTTCAAATGGGCAGAATAGTGGCCTTTAATCCTGATAAGTGTGAGGAGATGTATTTTATGAGGACTAACAAGGCAAGGAAGTACGTGGTGAATGGTAGGATCTGAGGTACTGAGGATCTGAGGACCTTGGTGTGAATGGTCATAGGGCAGGTGGATAGGATAGTTATGGACCCACATGGGATATTTGTCTGTGTTAGCCAAGCCATTGAATACAAGGGCAGGGAGTTATAATGGAGTTGTACAGCATTTTAGTTAGGGCATAGCTGGAGAACTGTGCGAAGATTAAGTCACCAACCAACAGGAAGAAAGTGAAGGTTATTGAATTTAAAAACTCCTGACTAATTATCAAGCTAATCCTGACCTTATTGTCCATCATTATATTGGCACTGCCCAATAGACTCGTGGCTTGGCAACCCTCCAGTTCTGGACCAGATCTGCCCTCATCCCACCCAATCCTGTTCCAGACCCGACCAGCAGACACCTCCAACTCTGAACCCGACCTGGTCTCACTCCTTCTCTAGGTCTGGCATGACCAACTTCTGCTCTGGACCTAACTTTACCTAACCCTTAACTCACCCACTGCAGTGCCTTAGCTTCCTGGACCAACACCAGCTGGTACCTCTTCTAATTCCACCCACTGCCCTGTCCAATCTCCTCCTGATGTGATGTGCCCTCCTCACAACATTTGGAACAAAGGAGAGCATCTCACCCCAAACTCCACCCCACCTCATTCCACTCCGAACGCACCTGGCCACAAACACACACTCACTCTGGATGTTGCGGACCAACTGCCTCCACCATCTATGTGCCCAATTTGACCTGGACCCAGCTACCTCTCTGCCCCCTTGACCCGACCTGTCTCCCCGGATGCTTATTTCCATCTTCCAACCCAATTTGGCTAGGCCTCTACTCACCTTCCTATTTGCCCCTTTGTCACCCTAACCACCTTGCCACCCTACTCCCTTACTGTCCTATCAAGCCTGTCAACCTACTCAGTTTGCTACCTTAACTACCCTAACTACATTTCCACCTTACTCACCCTAAGCACCTTGGCACCCTATCCACAATGCCACCTGCCCCTTTACCCACCTGTCCCACCAGTCCCTTTCCATTTACCCACTTATCTGACTTGCAACCATTCACTCACATACAGGAAAACTGTTTAACTGTGCAATGGCCATTCAGTTTGTTAGTAAATGAATCAATTTAACATAATACTGCAATTACTGTCATAAAATACAGGCTTCCTCTCACAATCCTACACTATGTGGATTCGGCTGCATTAAAGGTAGGCTGTGCATTTCTGAGGCCTAAAGCATCAGAAGTTGAAGTCAGGAATGCATGTAGCAGACACATGGTTAAATAATAGCTGTGAGCATGGCAATCCAGTGGTGATTTTGGAATTGAACAACAATATAACACTTAACAAAAATACAACTTACAGAAAGCATGTGAAGCAATTAAAATCTGAACATTTGGACTTGGGATGTTTGAGCAAAAATATGTGTAGAAGCACTTTAATCTTTTCTCTGACCTCCCTCACTCACTCTTTCAAAAAGCTACGACTGCCTTGCTATTTTCTTAACTTCCATTTTAATTTATTCCTTTTGGCTAGCTCTCCAGCTGCAGTTTTTTAAACAGCTTACATATTCTGGCTGTGGGTTTCATGTAATTTGCAAGTTAATTAGAGGTATACTTCCTTTTCATAGCAATTGGATGTTCTCGAGACAAACTTAATTCAAGGGTACCTAGATATAGAATTTTCACTAATACGGTGTCTTTATTTAAAAGCACTAGCAGTGAATCTAATTAATCATAGTCTTACATTCCCTTTTAATTCTAAATAGATAAGCTTGGTAAATCTTTCCAGATTGTATGAATATTGAGTTGTAGTTGAAACATCCTTTCAAGATTAAAAACCACATGTACAGTCTGTGATGTCTCTGTGTTTATCTTTTAAAGAAATCTCTTATCAAAGAAGTGACCACAACTAATGCACAGGATTTTTAACTGCATTTTGTACTCACTACACTATCATTGGAACATTGTATACACACTTTAGGAAGGATGTCAAGACTTTGTAAGAAAGAATTTTTGGAATGACCATAGGAAAGGGAAGACCAATTATATGGCCATATTAGAAAGGTTGTCGTTGTTCTTCTTAAAGGGTATATGGTGATTTGAAAGAAGTACTTAAAATAAGGGACTGTTCAGATACAGTAGATAGTGTTTGGCTTGAGAATAGAGTCCTGGAGTGACGTGGCACTCTGGAAACTCCTTTCAACAATTGTCCTGCAAAGCAAGTTGTCAGATTTGTGATAAGGCACTCCGTCATGGCAGAGTGTGCTGCTAAAACTGTTGACCACATATTCCACATTAAAAGAATGGAGTCCGTGAGAATTACCTTCTTTATTGTGCATTGCCTCTTTCTCAAAACTTTTTGGGAAATCCACGTACACCGCAGCAACTGCGATACCTTCATGAATATTTTTAGAGACCCCAACAAAAAACTCAAACAAGTTAGTCAAACGCAATTTGCCTTTAGCAATTCCATGCTGGCTTTTCTTCCTTCAGTGTGGTGCCCAGAATTGGTCACAATGCACCAGCTAGGGCCGAACCACTGATTTATGAAGGTTTGTAATGATCAGGAATACAAAAAAAATAGCATTTTCTGAGTCAGGCAGCATCTGTGGAGAGAAAAACATGGTTAATGTGTGGAATTGAATGCCTGGCAGGGTTTGAGGTGAGCAAGCCCCACCCCAGAGAGCTGCTGGGCAATCAGACTAGCAAACCCCAGAATCTAAACCTCAAGGGTCTCGAGGGGAGGGAGAGGTAAGTGGGGCTTCTCAATGGAGAGAAACTTGGGAGACAGCCCCTGATATGGAGGGGAAGATCTTGGAGGTGGGGGTGGCAATGTGGAAAGGAGGTCAGCAATGGAGACACTAACCTTGCTTCCTACAAGAAGCCTCCACTCAGTGAGCTGACAGACTTCCTATTTCATCACTGAACCACTCTTGCTAGCTTCAAATTGGAGCAAAGGTAGGTAGGCTACCCTAGGCCTTTCCCAACCCCAAATAGAAATGAGCGTATATTGGGGTAGGCAAGAGGATAGCAGCAAGGCCACATGGGGAACGTTATGAGCCTCGATTGAGCTGGAAATGTTAGAGATGTAACCATTTTTAAGCAAGGATAGAGTCTAGAGAAGAAAGGAGGGAAGGAAAGTAGATGAAGGCAAGGTTTTTGATATGGAGGAAAGCATGACAAGCAATGATGCTATAAAGCAAGAAGGAGTGATAATGAAACTATAGAAATACCAAAAATATGAATCTGGGGGAGCTGAAAATGCCAAAAACAGAATCATTAGCAGCAATTCCCATCCAAATATAAAGAGAGCAGTTGTTCTGACAGGAATTAATAGATTTTTAATTACACTCAAAATCATCATAGATAGAATGAAATCATAGAGTCCCTACACTGTAGAAAGAGATCATTTGGTCCATGAAGTCTGCACTGACTCTCTGAAGAGCATCCCACCCAAACCTACCTTGTCCCTGTAAACCTGCATTTCCCATGGCTAATCTACCTAGCCTGCACATCTCTATACATTCTAGGGCAATTTAGCATGGCCAATCCACCTAATTTGCACATCTTTGGATAGTGGGAGGAAACCAGAGCACGCATCGGAAACCCTGCAGACACAGGGAGAATGCGCAAACTCCACACAACAGTCACTCTAGGCTGGAATTGAACCTGGGTCCCTGAAACTGTGAGGCAGCAATAGCTATCCACAATGCTGTTTCAGAGGACCATAGGCTGCTCTCCCATTAGTGACTCTCTGGTGGTGAATTAACCTGAGGGTCACCATACATCAGGCAAGCAACAGACTGGGAAGGTAAGGCTTTTACAGTGACCTCAGCCAATGCGGGAATTGAAACCACACTGTTGGTATCATTCTGCATCACAAAATAGCCATCCAGCCAACTGAGCTAAGTGACCCCCAAGCAGCAATAATTTTGAGATTGGTAATCCATTGGGCATGATAGACTGATAGCATGCTTAGATTCTAGCTACCAATAATTCCAAGGGATATAGGGATGGCACAGGATTATGGCATTGAGATAAATGTTCAGACATAGTCCAGAATGGTGGAGCAGGCTTGAGGGGCTGAATGGCTTACTCCTGCTCCTTTGTTCCAATGATTTTCTAGCACTGTCTTCAAGTCCATCAAGCTTACGTGTTGTTTTCGATAAAACATAACAATGACGATCAAATAATAACACCGCTAACACTTTAATCATTGTATTGCCAGTGTGAATCATTACCAAATGGTATCCACATGGGATAACAGGTACTGCAGATGCTGGAGAATCTGAGATAACAAGGTATGGAGCTGGATGAACACAGCAGGCCCAGCAGCATCATAGGAGCAGGAAAGCTTGACGTTTCGGGCCTAGACTCTTCATCAGAAATGGGGGAGGGGAAGAGGCTTCTGAAATAAATAGGGAGAGAGGGGGAAGCGGATAGAGGATGGATAGAGGAGAGGATAGATGGAGAGGAGGCAGACAAGTCGAAGAGGCGGGGATGGAGCCAGTAAAGGTGAGTGTAGGTAGGGGGGTAGGGAGGAGATAGGTCAGTCCAGGGAGGACGGACAGGTCAAGGGGGTAGGATGAGGTTAGTAGATAGGAGATGGGGGGTGCGGCTTGAGGTGGGAGGAGGGGATAGGTGAGAGGAAGAACAGTTTAGGGAGGCGGGGATGAGCTGGGCTGGTTTTGGGATGCGGTTGGGGGAGGGGAGATTTTGAAGCTTGTGAAATCCACATTGATACCATTGGGCTGCAGGGCTCCCAGGCGGAATATGAGTTGCTGTTCCTGCAGCCTTCGGGTGGCATCATTGTGGCACTGCAGGAGACCCAGGATGGACATGTCGTCTGAGGAATGGGAGGGGGAGTTGAAATGGCTCGCAACCGGGAGGTGCACTTGTTTGTTGCGAACTGAGCGCAGGTGTTTTGCAAAGTGCTCCCCATGCAGAACACCTGCACTCAGTTCGCCATCTGCAATCTGACTCCACCACCAAAGACATTTTTCCCTCCCCAACCTTATCTGCTTTCCGGAGGGACCACTCCCTCCGCGACTCCCTTGTCCGCTCTACACTCCCCTCCAGCCCCACCACACCCGACACTTTTCCCTGCAACCGCAGGAAGTGCTACACCTGCCCCCACACCTCCTCCCTCACCCCTATCCCAGGCCCCAAGAAGACTTTCCACATCAAGCAGATGTTCACCTGCACATCTGCCAATGTGATATACTGCATCCGCTGTACCCGTTGTGGCCTCCTCTACATCGGAGAAACCAAGCGGAGGCTTGGGGACCGCTTTGCAGAACACCTACGCTCAGTTCGCAACGAACAACTGCACATCCCAGTCGCGAACCATTTCAACTCCCCCTCCCATTCCTCAGATGACATGTCCATCCTGAGCCTCCTGCAATGCCACAATGATGCTACCCGAAGGCTGCAGGAACAGCAAATCATATTCAGCCTGGGAACCCTGCAGCCCAATGGTGTCAATGTGGATTTCACAAGCTTCAAAATCTCCCCCCCACAATCGCATCCCAAAACCAGCCCAGCTCATCTCCGCCTCCTTAACCTGTCCTTCCTCTCACCTATCCCCTCCTCCCACCTCAAGCCCCACCCCCATCTCCTATCTACTAACCTTATCCCGCCCCCTTGACCTGTCCGTCCTCCCTGGACTGACCTATCTCCTCCCTACCTCCCCACCTACACTCGCCTTTACTGGCTCCATCCTCTTTGACTTGTCTGTCTCCTCACCACCTATCCTCTCCTCTATCCATCTTCTATCCGCCTCCCCCGCTCTCCCTATTTATTTCAGAACCC
This sequence comes from Ginglymostoma cirratum, assembly GCA_024137785.1. Classification (NCBI taxonomy): domain Eukaryota; kingdom Metazoa; phylum Chordata; class Chondrichthyes; order Orectolobiformes; family Ginglymostomatidae; genus Ginglymostoma; species Ginglymostoma cirratum. Next base: position 6,457,147 of record JAHRHZ010000218.1, read on the forward strand.
TCTTCCCCTCCCCCATTTCTGATGAAGGGTCTAGGCCCGAAACGTCAAGCTTTCCTGCTCCTATGATGCTGCTTGGCCTGCTGTGTTCATCCAGCCCCACACCTTGTTATCCCGCCCCCTTGATCTGTTCATCCTCCCTGGACTGACCTATCTCCTCCCTACTTCCCCACCTACACTCACCTTTACTGGCTCCATCCCCGCCTCTTTGACTTGTCTGTCTCCTCTCCACCGATCCTCTCCTCTATCCATCTTCTATCCACCTCCCCCTCTCTCTTTATTTATTTCAGAACCCTCTTTCCCTCCCCCATTTCTGATGAAGGGTCTAGGCCCGAAACGTCAAGCTTTCCTGCTCCTATGATGCTGCTTGCCCTGCTGTGTTCATCCAGCTCCACACCTTGTTATCTCGGTATCCACATGGGGACAGCTACAGTACAGCAACTACTAATACATCTCAAATAAAAAAAATCAAGTTGCCAAAATTAGAACTTTGTGGTTTGTCAACTGAAACTGTTCTTAATCTTGATGAATTTCCAGCAAAATCAACATTTTTAGAATTGATCAGAAGATAAGATTTCAACCACATAGATGCACATGATGCAAATATTGCTTTGCCAAAATGGAACGTTTTAAACTTCTGATTAAAAAAAAGTACTATGTTGAAACGTTGAGATACTATTAAATGGTATGTAGCCACAAAGGCAATCTATGGCTATGGCGATCATGAAGAAAGCAATAGTTTAGAATTTACTGTTGGACAAATTACAGTCTGAGTAAATTTTGCTGCTGAGTATAGCAATCTAATGTTTATCACGTGAACTTTATGTCTGCTACACTCCAAGCAGTTGACAGATCATGAACCTGAAATCTTATTTCCTGTTTCATTCTCCACATCTGCTCCTTGACCTTACGAGTATTCCCAGCATTTTCTGTTTCCTGCAGCAGTGGTTTGAAATATACCTGCTGCTTCAACAAAGAATGCTGAGATTGCCTTGGAGGTGAGCAACAGGGACATGGTGCAATAATAGTTATAGAGATGTACAGCTTCGGTCCAACTCATCCATACTGACCAGATATCCTAAATTAATCTAGTCCCGTTTGCCAGCATTTGAGGGGAGGCTATGGCCTAGTGGTATTATCACTGGACTGTTAATCCAGAGACCCAGATAATGTATTGGGGGCCTGGGTTCAAATCCCACCATGGCAGATGGTGGAATTTGAATTCAATTAAAAATATCTTAAATTAAGAATCTAATGGTGACCATGAATCCATTGCCAATTGTTGGGGAAAAACCCATCTTGTTCACTAATGTCCTTTAGGGAAGGAAACTGCCATCCTTGCCTGGTCTGGCCTACATGTGACTCCAGACCCACAGCAATGTGGTTGACTCTGGCAATTAGGGATGGGCAATAAATGCTACCTGGTCAGTGACATCCTTAACCTGTGAACAAATAAGGAAAAAAAAAATTCTTCTAAACCCTTCCTATTCATGTACCCATCCAGATGCCTTTTAAATGTTCTAATTCTACTAGCCTCCACCACTTCCTCTGGCAGCTCATTCCGTACACGCATCACCCTCTGTGTAATAAAGTTGCCCCTTAGGTCCCTTTTAAATCTTTCCCCTCTCACCTTAAACCTCCAGTTTTGGGCTGTCCTGCCCTGGGAAAAAGACCTTGGCTATTCACACTAACCATGCCCCTCATGATTTTATGAACCTTTATAAAGTCACCACTCAGCCTCTGACATTCCAGGGAAAATAGTTTCAGCCTCTCCTTATAACTCAAATCCTCCAAACTCGGCAACATCCTTGTAAATCTTTTCTGAAGCCTTTCACGTTTAACAACATCTTCAATAATTTTGGAGTCAGAAAACTGTGCTAACCTAATAATGCAAGTACTTTGCCTTGCTAAGCCAACTCAGTTACGTCACACTCCACACTCTTCTAACTTACATGAACACCCAAACTTTTGTTCCTCATTCCCAGCTGTCATTCACCACTTTGACTTGCCCTCATCCTTATACCTGATGCCTTTCCCTTTTAGTAGCCTTCATCAGATGCAATACACTGATCAGGAGAACACATGCAATTACAGTCACACATGGAACTGTTTTCTCGCCTATTGACAACAAAAAGAGCACAGAACTTGAAGAAGAGGTAGGAAACTGGGGATATACCTCCACAAATCCCACACTTCTCTTCTGCAGCTGATGAATGTCGGAGGCAGTGGCACTTTGAGGAGATGGAGACCAGCCAACTACCATTAAATATCATCTGTCCTTCGCCCAGGCTTTCATGTATGTAACGAGCATCAATAGAATTTTTTTTTAGACTGTGCAACTCCTCCCAACTGCCACCTTCAAATCCTGTCATTAACTGACCATGCATTCACACTTACATTTATTATCAACATGCACTCAAAAAGCTAAACTACCATTTTACAACCAAAAATGGAAAACACAGGAACGTGATGCAATGTAATAAATTATGTTTGTTTAACAAACAATGAAAACTTTTGTGCAACATTTTGTTAAATGATGTGCATCCTCTTAGTCAACTTTACATTTTTTTTCTCTTCCACTTTGTAAGGCTTGCATACAGTGCAATCTCTTTGTCTTCAGCCAGAGTAGAAAGAGGTTGTTCACACCAGTTTTCTGACTGTTGAGATGCTTTAGCCTGGAGACCTCTAGATGTTGGAGTTTCAGAGGACCTTACCAAAGACTCTGCCACGCACGCCTGTACCTGACAGAATTGGATTCCTCAGTTCAATCTGTGATCACTGACATGTAAGATGCTAGTAAGGTGTTTTCACTGGCTTGGGGAGTCTAGAACCACAGGACACAATTTAAAAATAAGTAGAATGTCACTTCGGTCTAATATGAGAAAAATTCTTTGGCACAAAGAATTATGAACCGTTGGAATTCTATATCACAGAGAGCTGTGGAAACTCAGTATTTGAGTATGTTTAAGATAATGATTGATAGATTTCTGAATGCCAGTGGTATTCAGAACTACACGGCTGGCATTGATGTGTTTGATCAGCCATGATTGCATTGAATAGCTCCAAAGGCTTGATGGGCTAAATGGCCTACTCCTGTTACTATGTTCCAACCAATATAATCATTTTTTTGCTCACTCCTTGAAACAAGTCAAAAAGACAAATTGTTACAAGGCATGTGTGGTGCTGATATTTAATTTTGTCAATAGGTAACTACAAGAAATAAAAATGGGCGCTGGATATAGTTCTCCTTCTCTTCAAGATAGTCTCATTGATTTTATTTTAATTTCACTCTAGAGAGTAAACAATGGGACTCACCGTCATCTTTCCCACTAGTCTCTGCCATTGAAGACAGAACGCACCTGGTTTTGAACAAAACCCCTCAAACATGGCTCCCTTTCCATCTGTCCTTCACCATGTCCAACTACTGTTACACCATAACATCCTCCAGCAATTCACAATTGCTATTCCCACAGTCCCAGTCAATTGTGTTTGTGAATTTTGGAAAGATAGTAAAAGCAGGCTATATGCAGTTGAGGGACTGTGAGCTTGGAAGCTGTGGGGCAGAGATCCTTAAATAAGAAGAGATTAGTGAGCACCATGGACTCAATAGCCTGATGTTTAAATTGAAGTCATACTCAAAAGTGAGATAGGAGGAAGTGTCTGAGAGCTGGTGCTCAGCCTCTGCAATGTAGAGGTCAGTACAACAGAGTTACTTCAGCAATTTGTATTTTTTTGTTTCAGATTTCCTGCAACCTCATTTCTTTGTATTATTTTCGTGTTTAACTCACTGCTACATCTCTTCCAGTCTCCTAAACCCATTTCTTACCAGGTATTTACTATCGCTCCCAACCTTCTGCTCTCTGATGCTGAAGGTTCTGCTCTCTGATGCTGAAGGTTCTGTACTCAGCAAAGGTCTTAGCTTTATCCCTCTGTGTCCCCACCTCAATGAATTTTGGGTGTAACATGAAGTTGAATTCTTCCATTGCTTTTGCCTCCCTGCCCCTTTGTTTGGACAAGAGTCATCTCCCTGTCCCACAGACCCCTTCACCCGCCTCAAACACTCTCTCCCCACCTAGACACCCCTCGCAGCCTTTTACCTGCACTTGACCTGTTTATTCAGAATTGTCAATGTGACATTGGTCACCTTTATTTCTCTGCCCCCCCACCCATTTAAAGACATCTTCCTTAGATCTGACCGCACTCCGTGCTCTTCGATCCAACCCTGACTTTGTAATTAAGCCTGCCGACAAGGGTGGTATCATTGTTATCTGGCAGACTGATCTTTACATTGCAGAGGCTGAGCGCCAGCTCTCAAATACCTCCTCCTATCTACCCCTGGACCATGACCCCCACCATGGAACATCAGACCACTGTGTCCACAATGGTCACTAACCTCATTTCATCTGGTGATCTCCCCTCCACTGCCTCCAAGCTCACAGTCTGTTTTTAGCTCCTTCCCAAAATCCACAAACAGGACTGCCTGGGCAGACCCATTGTTTCTGCCTGCTCCTGCCCCAAGGAAGTTACCTCTTCCTATGTTGACTTGTCCAGTCCCTTCCCTCTTACATCCGTGATTCTTCGGACGCTTTATGTCAGTTTCAGAATTTGCAGTTTGCAGACCCCAGCTGTCTCCTCTTCATCGTGGACATGCATTTCCTTTACATATCCATCCCCTATGTGGATGTTCTCAGCGTTGTCCACCTTTTCCTGAAATGAAGGCCTGAACTGTCCCTATTCACCACCACCTTCTCTGCATGGCCAAGCTTATCCTCACTTTGAAAAACTGTCCCTTTAACTCCTTTCACTTCCTTCAGATCAAAGGTGTGGCCATGGATATGACACAGGCCCCAGTTATTCTTTTCTCTTTGTGGGGCATGTGGAACATTCCTTTTTCCAACCTTACTCAGGTCTCTCCATTGGAAAAAAGAATCATCAATTTCTCTTCCATTTACCACCCTGCTCTCACTTTCACCTGGTCCATCTCTGACCCCTCCCTTCCCTTCCTCAATAAGTCTGTTTCAATTTCTGGGGATAAGCTGGCCACCAACATCCACTACAAACCCATCGACTCTCAGTTATTTCATGTATACATCCTCAAATCCTGATTCCTGTAAAGACTCCATTCCATTCTCCTAGTTTCTCTGTGTTGCACTTGTCCAGATGATGGCAGCTTCCACAGGGAAACTCATAAATATTTACCATTTTCCTCAACTGAGGATTCCCCACCACTGTGGTTGACAGGGCCCTCAGCTGTGCCTGACCTATTCCCGGACTTCAGCCCTCAACCTTTCTCTTCCCTCCCACTACATCGATAATATCTCTCTGTTCCTCACATTCCACCCCACCAGAACACACATTCAAAGGATCATAAGCCGCCATTTCTGCCACCTCCAGTGGTTTGCTACCACCAGATGCATAGGCCCCTCCCTTCCCTTGTCAGCCTTCCGCAGAGACTATTAGCTCAGGGTCATCCTGTTCCATTCCTCCTCACATCTCTATGGCACCTTCCTGTGCAATAGCAAAAGGTATAACACATGCCTGTTTATTTCCTCTCTCCTCACTATTCAAGGCCCCGGACGCACCTTCCAGGTAAAGCACTGATTTACCTACACTTCAGTCCACTTGTCTACTGTGTTCGCTGCTCACAATGCAGACTCCTCTACACTGGGGAGAAGAAAAGAAGACTGGGCAACGATTTTGTGGAACACCTACCTTCTGTTAGTAAGTATGACCTCAAGCTTCCAGTTGCCTGCCACTTCAACATACCACCTGGCCAACATCTCTGTCTCAGGCCTGCTGCAGCGCTTCAGTATGGTTCAGCACAGGCCATCTCCAGACACGTATTCCCCTCCCGTCCCTTGTCAGCCTTTTGCAGGGACTATTCTGTCTGGGACACCTTCATCCACTCTTCCTTCATCCCACGGCACCTTCCCATGTAATTGTATAAGGCGTAATACCTGCATGTTTACCTCCTCCCTCCTCACTATCCAAGGCCCATCTCTGTTTGGAGGCCCTGCAGCCTTCAGGACTCAATATCAAGTTTAATAATTTTAGAACCTGAACACTTTCATCTGTGTCCTTGTTATGGCATGGCCTGCTTTCAGCATAGGCAACCCCATTTTCATCTCATTGTCCCCATTGTCAGCTTTACTTTCTCCTGAGCATAGCATCATCCATCCTTCTGTCACTCTAATTGTTGTCTTCTCTCTCTCTGGGGCTCTATCACTGCCCATCAACTCACACCTTTTCCTCTCCCACCCTCTGTCTTCAACATAAATACCTCCCTTTCTGAGCCACTATGAGCTCCGAAGAAGGGTCACTGGACCGAAAACATTAACTCTGCTTTCTCTCCACAGATGTTGCCAAATCTGCTGAGTTCCACTACTAATTTCTGCTTTTGTTTCCAATTTCCAGTGTTTGCATTTCACTGTTTTATCACAGATCAGACATGCCCACTGACTGATGCTTGTTGATCTCTTGGCTGCATTATCCTTCATGCCAAGATTGGCTGGCTATGTTGCCACAGAACGGACCGTTACACACTCCCTGAACTGCAGAGGTACAGACTCCCTGAATAAGACCACTCTGGTTCTGACAATGGCCAATCCCTCAGACTGGTATCAGAGGCTTCCCTTGACTTACTGCACTGGGACCCCCTGACTGACATATAGTTCCATGGACTTTGGTGAGGACCACTCCCCGAAGACTTTGAGAGATGACTTGCTGCACTTTCAGTGTGTTTGTCATGAAAGCTGCTGACTCATGGTGCAGGTGTGAGATTGATACGGCACACTATGCCCGTTTTACTGAGGATTGCTGACCCATGAGGTAGCTGCTGATTCTGTGACAATATTAATTGGCAAGGCCTGGCAAGGACATTGCGAGCTTACTGTGAGTATAAGTGAATGAGTGGCGAGACCGCAAGCAAGCAGCTCTGAGTTGCAATCAGGTACTGGCTGCCTGTCCCTGCAGGCTTTTAATGCCAGTTGCAATGAACATGTGCGGTTCCTAAATGGACTGCCAGTGGATTGCAGAGGTGCCATGATGGTCATGCAGAGTGTATAGATGTCACCTATATGACCAGTGCCAATGGATTATGACCTAAACTGAAGTTTAGTTCTGACTGACATGGAGACTGGTCATTAGCAGCAGTGAGTTGAATTTCCCAGGTACCAGTTGTGATTTCCATGTCAAGTATTCTTGACATCTGTGTTGTTTGGCATATTTGGAACGCTGAATATTCATGAGGTGAGCTGCGGTGTTAATGAGGCTTTAACAAGCTCTAATCACTGTCAATGAGCAAATCGCCATTGCCTAGTGAGAATCTCACCTCATTGCTCAGTAAATGCATGAGAAATGTAGTGATGTGCTCTCATTGTGAAATGTGCTTCAACGAACTCATTGCACAATTCTGCCACTCTACTCGCCACAGTCCGCATCACTCATGCCTTTGTAAGATTTCACCCTATGGTGTATTTATATATGACCTTGTGACATAATTTTACATCCCAAGGTACTTGACCGGAACATTATCAAGCATTGTCAGATTCTGTTTGATTTGGTGGTTTAAGATTAAGATGCCAAATATTGGCGTTTACAGCCTTAATGTCAGTGTAATTTTCCCAGAGAAGACTACATAACAGCCCGAAATAAAGATTATCCGTCTATAAACTGTTGGATAATTGCTATTAAAACTTAGCTTTTCTGGTGGGTTGGAGGCTTTAAAGGGCAAAAATCCTTTTCAAGCCCAGGGTGAGACATATGTTAATATAATTCACAAGGAACAGTCAGTGGCTACCAATGAACAGAGCCGAAAGCATTCAAAAAAATAAGAAATTTCATTTTATTTGGTATCTTTATGGTGGCACTTGTGTCGAGGGTGAGGATGGGTGATTAGCTAGCTGATTGACAGTATGGAATACAAGAAAATCTTTGCAATCATTTCCCAAATATGCTTCACACTTGTCAGGAATTTACTTTCCCCTCTTACTAATTTATCTCAAAACAGAACATCGAGGTCAAATGCTGTTCCACAAGAACTCCTGTGGAATAATAAATAAAAACCCTATTTTCTGTGGTGGCAGATACTTTCATGTCACTTTGTGAAAACCTGACATTTTGAGGTGTCACATCAGCTTATACTTAAGAATATCAACATGTTTGAACTTTCTCTTTCCTCAATATGAGTGCAGCTCATTATTGTTGGATAATGCAGTAGACTAACTGCAGGTTACTGTAAAATATTGGGGTTGAAAAGGCAGTTAGATTAATTCAATAACACAGAATAAACAAAGATACCCATGAACTGTGAGTGACCCAACCTCTGTCTCCCTCTAAGATAGAGTGAGAAAGTCTGGTACAGTCCAGAGGTCAAATGTACCCTGAAGTGTAAGTGTTTTTTAGTTAATTTCAACAGCCTTCACAAAGTGAAACTAAAATCTTTTTACCACAATGTAACTTCCTATGCAAATGAGCGACACAAAATAAGAATGCTACGTTCGGGGGAAAATTTCTCCAACCTGGAGGAGGATGAAGGAAAAGTTAGGAAAGTTATACCTGCGTAAAGAGTGACCGCATGTACACACAACAATGGAGAAAGTAACTTATAATGAACATTCTTGAGTTCTGGCCAATTGCCTTCCACGGGAATGTGGAGGTGGGGGAGAGAAGGATCAGGTTAGTGCGAAGAAAATGTGAAGTATTTTCCATTTTAGGCAAAAAATACATCACACAAGCTGGGTGGAAATAATGGGGTGTGAAAGGCGACTTGCTGTGAACTAGAGAAGCCCTTATACATTCTACTCTTCTGCCTGGTGTCATAGTCATTTTACAAATTGCTATAGTTCATCAAGGCAGATGGTGAGAAAAGAAGTAGCTAACTGTTGAAACGTTTTCTGAAATTAATTCATGTTTTAGAAAATAAACTATTCTTTGAACACTCATCTGAATGAAGCATTTTTACAATATTTATAAATAATAAGATTTTGATCCTGGCAGTAAAATAAGAATTGACTTTACAGTTAGTAAGTAGCTTGTATTTCTAATTGAAGTCTCAAGCAATGGATGATTGATTTAGTTTCTTACAAAATATTGAAGAAACTGTCAAAAAGTTAAAAAAAAAGAAGCATGTGATATATTGATTTGAGTCTAATATTAAAATTCTAAATAGCAATGATTTACTAGATGATTGTATCTTATTGACTTGAACTAAGGAACAGAGAGAGGGCTGTTAAGTTTGCTGATAATTTTTTAAAAAATCAAGCACTAAACAGTGAAATGCAGAACTTATTTTCAAATTTGTTTACAAATTTTAGTTACCCAAATATGGGCTGAGAAAAAAAACTGGACCAAGGCCATGAAAGGAGAGAAATTTCTAATATCTACAAAATACAACATTCTCAATTAACACTATTGAATATTGGAGTCCCTTAAAAACAGAATTTTCCTAGTATTTACCGTGTGGCATGAGGTTTCATTTAACAACCATTACAGCAGACCTTTAACTTTTCAAAATTCTAGCATATGAAGACAAAGGGAAAAATTGCAGACGATAAAGAGGTCATGATGCCCATTGAACTAGTGTCAACAATTTATCAGGCACCAAACCCACCCAATTATCAATGTGTTGTTTCCAAAAGTAAGCTTAGAAGCAATGAAAATTAACTCTCAGATGAGTCAGACGAGGGGACAAGGATCATCTGATGTCATGACTGGCAGTCCCATGGCCATTGGCCAAAATGGTTCAGACAATTGATTGACACAGAAGAAACATGATTAAGTGCCAGGCTGAGAGAGCAGAAATACTCAAGACAGAAGGTGCTGGGGGAAGCCCACAGGGGCTTCACCAATTCCATGATGGAATTATCGCACTGGGGCCAAGGAAGTCAGAAAAGTCAAATCTGTGCTGGGGCTAAGTCAAATCTACATTGGAGGATCTGCATAGTTTATTTGAGTTGGTGGAGAGAAGATGTTGATAGTTCAGATAAGTGATTGGTAAGTAAGCATAGCAGAACAATGGTGTGTCTAACTGCCAGACAGCAGGTTAGATAGCATCAATGGAGAGACAGCAAGCTAACTTGTTGAGTCTAGATGACTCTTTTCTTTATTCATTCAAGTCGGAAAAACTCATCCAATTCACTAACGTCCTTTAGGGAAGGAAACTGCCATCCTTACCTGGTCTGGCCTACATGTGACTCCAGACCCACCGCAATGTGGTTGACTCTTAACTGCCCTCTGGGCGATTAGGGATGGGCAATAAATGCTGCCTGGCCAGTGACACCTCCATCCCATGAATATTGTTGTTTTCAGTCTCAAACATTAATGTTGAACTCTCTCTCTGCACCTTTTCTGCGGCTGTAACACTGTATTCTGTACTCTGTTCTGCTACCTCGGTGCACATTATACGGTGCAATCTACCTGTATAGCAGACAAAATAACACTTTTCACTGTATCTCAGTACATGTAACAACGATAAATCAAACTCAAACTCAAGTCCTCTTTCCAGATGACAGGACAAAGAAACCACAAGTCATAAGCAAGAAACTGTGATTGGAGGTGGCAGAAGTATTGAGCAGCATAAAGGTGTCATGTGACTGCAGTGACACATTTGCCCACATTCAAGCTTGTAGGAGAAGTGCAGTATAAATGCGAGGAAGCACTTCTCCTAAAAGTGTGCAAATGGACAATACAAGTGATCATTAACAGATCAGTCAATTAGCTATCACACTATCCGCCTCTTATGCCTTTGTTGTCACTGGGACAAGACATACACAGAGATGGTGATGGAGGAGCTGGAACATTGATGAGTGAATCAAGCTATTAGCATGTTGATTGGCATAGCTAATATTACATAAATGCAATTTATTAGTATGGATGGAGATAACAGAATGAAAGATTACAAGGACAAGTTAACAAGATTCTAGAAAGCTACAGATTGCAAAGATTACAAGCATGGGGCTGGATGAACACAGCAGGTCAAGCAGCATCATAGGAGCAGGAAAACTTGATGTTTCGGGCCTAAACCCTTCATCAGAAATGGGGGAGGGGAAGAGGATTCTGAAATAAATAGGGAGAGAGGGGGAGGCGGATAGAGGATGGATAGAGGAGAGGATCGGTGGAGAGGAGGCAGACAAGTCAAAGAGGCAGGGATGGAGCCAGTAAAGGTGAGTGTAGGTGGAGAGGTAGGGAGGAGATAGGTCAGTCCAGGGAGGACGGACAGGTCAAGGGGGCGGGATGAGGTTAGTAGATAGGAGATGGGGGTGGGGCATTAGGTGGAAGGAGGGGATAGGTAAGAGGAAGAACAGGTTAGGGAGGCGGGGACGAGCTGGGCTGGTTTTAGGATGCGGCTGGGGGAGGGGAGATTTTGAAGCTTGTGAAATCCACATTGATACCATTGGGCTGCAGGGTTCCCAGGCTGAATATGATTTGCTGTTCCTGCAGCCTTTGGGTGGCATCATTGTGGCATTGCAGGAGGCCCAGGATGGACATGTCGTCTGAGGAATGGGAGGGGAAGTTGAAATGGTTCGCGACTGGGAGGTGCAGTTGTTTATTGCAAACTGAGCGCAGGTGTTCTGCAAAGCGGTCCCCAAGCCTCCGCTTGGTTTCCCCGATGTAGAGGAGGCCACAACGGGTACAGCGGATGCAGTATACCACATTGGCAGATGTGCAGGTGAACATCTGCTTGATGTGGAAAGTCTTCTTGGGGCCTGTGATTGGGGTGAGGGAGGAGGTGTGGGGGCAGGTGTAGCACTTCCTGCGGTTGCAGGGAAAAGTGTCGGGTGTGGTGGGGCTGGAGGGGAGTGTGGAGCGGACAAGGGAGTCGCGGAGGGAGTGGTCCCTCCGGAAAGCAGATAAGGTTGGGGAGGGAAAAATGTCTTTGGTGGTGGGGTCGGATTGCAGATGGCGGAAGTGTCGGAGGATGATGCGTTGGATCCGGAGGTTGGTGGGGTGGTACGTGAGGACGAGGGGGATTCTTTTTTGGTTGTTATTGCGGGGACGACGTGTGAGGGATGAGTTGCGGGAAATGTGGGAGACATGGTCGAGGACGTTCTTGACCACTGCAGGGGGGGGGTGTTGCAGTCCTTGAAGAATGAGGACATCTGAGATGTACAGGAGTGGAATGCCTCATCCTGGGAGCAGATGCGGCTGAGGCGAAGGAATTGGGAATAGGGGATGGCATTTTTGCAGAAAGGTGGGTGGGAGGAGGTGTAGTCTAGTTTGTTTCCTGACTGCCTGTAGAGGTGCAGCTGATGCCAAACAATGCACCCTAGTAGATAAGCAAGATCCGAGGACTAATTTTATCCACAGTACTAAACAGGTTTTGCTTTGGTTTTGCTTTCAGTACATCTTTTGGAAACAAAAACTTACCGTTCTGCTAATTTGAAGAGTTCAGATGCAAAGTCAGATTCCTGGAGAAGATTCTAAGCCCAGGGACGTTGGAGCAATTCTAATCAGTATACTATTATTACTTTTATGTAATGTGGGAAGAGTGGTATTTTCCGGATGGACTCTGCTGGCATCTTCTGCTATCATCTATCTTTTCTACCAGTACGTGATACTACTTAAGCATTGATTGAGGTAATTTGCTTCCAATTAATGCATCATATCTGTTGTAATAGTGGTATTAGGAGTGGGATTCACACAGAAATTTAGTTTTTATATTTTGGGAGATCTGGACCACAGTTAACCAGTACAGGCAGTCAACCATTTGTAAGGAATTTTCAAATACTTTATTACATATTGAAAAAGACAGCAGTTTAAATATGATGCATTAGTTAAATAGACAGAAAACGTGTACGACCCATGACAATTGAGCATGCAGGGAATGAGCAGGCAGTTGGTACAGAGCATGCCCATCTTAATAAGGTTGTGAAGGCAGCATTGTGCTCTCCAGCAAAAATTTTCGGGATCTCTTCCCAGGGTCTTTTTTCTGGCCCACCTGAAGAAGACAATTACCTGGCAAGCATCAGAGACAATAGGTACTGCAGATGCTGGTGATGAAGGGTCTAGGCCCGAAACGTCAAGCTTTCCTGCTCCTATGATGCTGCTTGGCCTGCTGTGTTCATCCAGCTCCACACCTTGTTACCTGGCAAGCACGCTCCCTACAGGTACTTGTTGATATAGCCTATATTGGAGGCTGGCAATTTATGCTGTTTCAATCACTTTTTTGAACATTTGACCACAGGACAAGTAATTATGGTCATTGGCCTGCTTGCCCACTTGTATCATAGGGACTATTTTCATCTTTTCTAAGATTAAACCGTTCTGTTTCTCCTAAACAATTTGGGGCACCGGGATGAGGACCTTCATAACTTTTATCTTTAAACTTGCCTTTCATATTAGTTTAAGAAATTCTTTACCTTTGGCAATCAAAGGAACTGATGTAAGTAACTATTACATGAGTTCTGATGCTATTCAGGAAATATGAGACAAAAAATACGTTAAAGGGTAGGGATTCATAATTTTGGAAATAAAGGTTTTCTCTTCTACCAGCTGTTCTTTATTTTTGTTTCTGCAGCATACATCTAATGAAGGGGGCCATTCTTTCTAACTCACATCATGTCATATCTGTAAATTGTATCAAAGATGATAGGAACTGCAGATGCTGGAGAATCCGAGATAACAAGGTGTGGAGCTGGATGAATACAGCAGGCCAAGCAGCATCATAGGAGCAGGAAAGCTTGACATTTCGGGCCTAGACTCTTCATCAGAAATCAGGGAGGGGAAGAGGGCTCTGAAATAAATAGGGAGAGAGGGGGAGGCGGATAGAGGATGGATAGAGGAGAGGATAGGTGGAGAGAAGACTGACAAGTCAAAGAGGCAGGGATGGAGCCAGTAAAGGTGAGTGTAGGTGGGCTGTTAGGGAGGAGATAGGTCAGTCCAGGGAGGACGGACAGGTCAAGGGGGCGGGATGAGGTTAGAGGTAGGAGATGGGGGTGCGGCTTGAGGTGGGAGGAGGGGATAGGTGAGAGGAAGAACAGGTTAGGGAGGAGGGGATGAGCTGGACTGGTTTTGGGATGTTGTAGGGGGAGGGGAGGTTTGAAGCTTGTGAAATCCACATTGATACTATTGGGCTGCAGGGTTCCCAAGCTGAATATGAGTTGCTTTTCCTGCAGCCTTTGGGTGGCATCGTTGTGGCACTGCAGGAGGCCCAGGATGGATATGTCGTCTGGGGAATTGGGGGGGAGTTGAAATGGTTCGCAACTGGGAGGTGCAGTTGTTTATTGCGAACTGAGAGCAGGTGTTCTGCAAAGCGGTCCCCAAGTCTTGGCTTGGTTTCCCCGATGTAGAGGAGGCCACACCGGGTACAGCGGATGCAGTATACCACATTAGCAGATGTGCAGGTGAACATCTGCTTGATGTGGAAAGTCTTCTTGGGGCCTGGGATAGGGGTGAGGGAGGAGGTGTGGGGGCAGGTGTAGCACTTCCTGCGGTTGCAGGGAAAAGTGCTGGGTGTGGTGGGGCTGGAGGGGAGTGTAGAGCTGACAAGGGAGTCCCGGAGAGAGTGGCCCCTGCAAAAAGCAGACAAGGGTGGGGAGGGAAAAACGTCTTTGGTGGTGGGGTCGGATTGCAGATGGCAGAAGTGTCGGAGGATGATGCGTTGGATCCGGAGGTTGGTGGGGTGGTATGTGAGGATGAGGGAGATTCTTCTTTGGTTGTTATTGCGGGGACGGGGTGTGAGGGATGAGTTGCAGGAAATGCGGGAGACATGGTCGAGGGCATTCTCGACCACTGCGGGGGAGATGTTGTGGTCCTTGAAGAACGAGGACATCTGAGATGTACGGGAGTGGAATGCCTCATCCTGGTAGCAGATGCGGCGGATGCGAAGGAATTGGGAATAGGGGATGGCATTTTTGCAGGAAGGTGGGTGGGAGGAGGTTTATTCTAGATAGCTGTGGGAGTCGGTGGGCTTGAAATGGATATCAGTTTCTAGGTGGTTACCCGAGGTGGAGACAGAGTGGTCCAGGAAGGTGAGAGAGGTGTTAGAGATGGTCCAGGTGAAGTTAAGGTTGGGGTGGAAGGTGTTGGTGAAGTGGATGAACTGTTTGAGCTCCTCATGGGAGAACGAGGCACCGCCGATACAGTCATCAATGTAATGGAGGAAGAGGTGGGATTTAGGGCCAGTGCAGGTATCGAAGAGAGATTGTTCCACGTAACCTACAAAGAGGCAGGCATAGCTTGGGCCCATGCGGGTACCCATGGCCACCCCCTTTGTCTGTAGGAAGTGGGAGGAATTGAAAGAGAAGTTGTTGAAGGTGAGGACGAGTTTGGCTAAGCGGATGAGGGTGTCAGTGGAGGGGGACTGGTCAGGCCTGCGGGACAGGAAGAAGCGGAGGGCCTTTATGCCATTTGCATGGGGAATGTAGGTGTATAGGGACTGGACGTCCATAGTAAAAATGAGGTGTTGGGGACCGGGGAATTGGAAGTTCTGGAGGAGGTGGAGGGTGTGGGTGGTGTCCCTGATCAGCAAAAGGATCATCTCAGCAATCACTGTGGTCAAGAACCACTGAACTGCCTTCCCTGTCTATCCCTTCACCAATTTAAAAAAAATCTACACAAGATCTTGATGGTGGACATGTGGAAACTAATTGAAGATCCACTGGACAACTGTGACTTCAGATAATCAACAGTATCAGTGTCTGTGAGTGTAGTATCTGTGTCCAGATTTTTTTTGTTACAAGTGATAACCTAAGTGTTGCTGCATCAGTCAAAAAAATCCTCCTGGAGGCAAACTCGAATCAGAGAAGAAATGGAAAAAATCAATCTTGGATGCAGAAGGCAGGAAACTGCTTGAAGAGGTGGGATCTTATAGAAGTGTGTAAGGTCATGAGAGGCATGGATAGTGTGAGTGCACTCAGTCTTTTTCCCAGGGTTGAGGAGTCAAGGACTAGAAGGCATCAGTTTAAGGTAAGAGGGGAAAGCTATGGGGCAACTTTTTTACACAGAGGGTGATACACATATGGAATGAACTGCCAGCGGAAGCGGTCCAGGCGGATACATTATCAACATTTAAAAGGCATCTGGACAAATACACAGATAGGAAAGGTTTATCCAGCTCGAAACAGTTCATCCGCTTTACCAACACCTTCCACCCCAACCTTAACTTCACCTGGACCATCTCTAACACTTCTCTCACCTTCCTGGACCCCTCTGTCTCAATCTCGGGTAACCACCTAGAAACCGATGTCCATTTCAAGCCCACCGACTCCTACAGCTACCTCGAATACACCTCCTCCCACCCACCTTCCTGCAAAAATGCCATCCCCTATTCCCAACTCCTTTGCCTCCACCGCATCTGCTCCCAGGATGAGGCATTACACTCCTGTACATCTCAGATGTCCTCGTTCTTCAAGGACCGCAACATCCCCCCTGCAGTGGTCGAGAACGCCCTTGACCTTGTCTCCCGCATTTCCCACAACTCATCCGTCACACCCCGTCCCCGCAATAACAACCAAAAAAGAATCCCCCTCATCCTCACGTACCACCCCATCAACCTCCGGATCCAACGCATCATCCACCGACACTTCTGCCATCTGCAAACCGACCCCACCACCAAAGACATTTTTCCCTCCCCACCCTTGTCTGCTTTCTGGAGGGACCACTCCCTCCGCGACTCCCTTGTCCGCTCCACACTCCCCTCCAGCCCCACCACACCCGGCACTTTTCCCTGCAACCGCAGGAAGTGCTACACCTGCCCCCAAACCTCCTCCCTCACCCCCATCCCAGGCCCCAAGAAGACTTTCCACATCAGGCAGATGTTCACCTGCACATCTGCTAATGTGGTATACTGCATCCGCTGTACCCGGTGTGGCCTCCTCTACATCGGGGGAACCAAGCGGAGGCTTGGGGACTGCTTTGCAGAACACTTGCTCTCAGTTTGCAACAAACAACTGCACCTCCCAGTAGCAAACCATTTCAACTCCCCACCCCCATTCCTCAGACGACATGTCCATCCTGGGCCTCCTGCAGTGCCACAATGATGCCACCCGAAGGCCGCAGGAATAGCAACTCTCATTCAGCCTGGGAACCCCGCAGCCCAATGGTACCAGTGTGGATTTCACAAGCTTCAAAATCTCCCCTCCCCCTACCACATCCCAAAACCAGCCCAGCTTGTCCCCGCCTCCTTAACCTGTTCTTCCTCTCACCTATCCCCTCCTCCCACCTCAAGCCGCACCCCCATCTCCTACCTACTAACCTCAACCTGCCTCCTTGACCTGTCCGTCCTCCCTGGACTGACCTATCACCTCACTACCTCCCCACCTACACTCACCTTTACTGGCTCCATCCCTGCCTCTTTGACTTGTCAGTCTCCTCTCCACCTATCTTCTCCTCTATCCATCTTCTATCTGCCTCCCCCGCTCTCCCTATTTATTTCAGAACCCTCCTCCCCTCCCTCATTTCTGATGAAGGGTCTAGGCCCGAAATATCAAGCTTTCCTGCTCCTATGATGCTGCTTGGCCTGCTGTGTTCATCCAGCTCTACACCTTGTTATCTCTGTAAATTGTAATCTCTGTTACTTCAGCCGTGGAATATGATCTGAAAGGATTGTGATGCGCATTTATTTTCATCCTTATAATTAACAGGATGCCCATTAATGTGAACAGGTATTGTGAAATTTGTGAAACTTAGATAATCTGTTTCTAACAGGAATGTCTGAGGTGTAGTTGCTAAAAGCTTTAATCCTTACATGAGCAATTTAACTTATTATTTGTCTTATTTCTGTTCCGGAACTGTGTACTGCTTCTGCATATTCTGTGAAAGTGACTTTTAATTCTACAGAACCAACTTTATACTGGACAGGTATTATTTAAGCCTGTGAGGCTTTTCTGTCCCAGAGCATTCACACTGTCTCATAGTAGCTGCTGTTTATAATCTATTGTCTATAAGCTTGTATTCTTGCATACATCAATTATGCATTAACTCTCCTGCTATAGCTTTGCCACAGCACAATATTGTAGTTTCTTTTCTTTGTCAGTCTTTTTAACTCTGCATTTCTGTATTCAAGTTTTCAACTAAAGCTTAAATTGCATTACTGGCTGTCCTGTAGTAATTTATTGCTTTTAAGCTTTCAAAATCTGTTTCATTATAATACTGTATCGTTTTACAGCTTACTGAACTTCCCTGAATTTTTCATGTTTTCTCCTATCTTAACAGTCAAAAAGGTGTTTAACCACTTAGAGTCATAGAGTCCTACAGCACGGAGGCAGGCCCTTTGGCCCAAACTGATCCATGCCGACCAAAATGTCCATCCATGCTAACCCCATTTCCCCGCATTTGGCCCATATTCTTCTAAACCTTTCCTATCTGTGTATTTGTCCAGATGCCTTTTAAATGTTGATAATGTATCCGCCTGGACCACTTCCGCTGGCAGTTCATTCCATATGTGTATCACCCTCTGTGTAAAAAAGTTGCCCCATAGCTTTCCCCTCTTACCTTAAACTGATACCATCTAGTCCTTAACTCCTCAACCCTGGGAAAAAGACTGAGTGCACTCACACTATCCAGGCCTCTCATGACCTTACACACTTCTATAAGATCCCACCTCTTCAAGCAGTTTCCTGCCTTCTGCATCCAAGATTGATTTTTTCCATTTCTTCTCTGATTCGAGTTTGCCTCCAGGAGGATTTTTTTGACTGATGCAGCGACACTTAGGTTATCACTTGTAACAAAAAAAATCTGGACACAGATACTACACTCACAGACACTGATACTGTTGATTATCTGAAGTCACGGTTGTCCAGTGGATCTTCAATTAGTTTCCACATGTCCACCATCAAGATCTTGTGTAGATTTTTTTTAAATTGGTGAAGGGATAGACAGGGAAGGCAGTTCAGTGGTTCTCGACCACAGTGATTGCTGAGATGATCCTTTTGCTGATCAGGACACTGCTTCTTGGTTTCCCTTCTCCAGATACTTCCACTTATTTGCAGGAGGCATAGGATGACTTGCTTACAAAATTCTTTGACTTGTCAATTAAAAGTCATAACTTGCAGCAACTATAAAGGGGAAATAAAGGCTATTTTCTGGCTTGAGATGCTATAAACAGGAGAACAAAAACACTTCCTTCTCCTCTAGAGATCCAATGGTTCCTGCCAAAACATGCACACGCAGGAGGTGTTCAGCTGCTTGGAAGCAAATCACATAGTTGTTGACTGGATGGAGATAACTAGTCACTAGGCAACAGAACAATCAACTCCTTGTTGCTAGTCAAAGCTCTATTCGGGTACATCTCTTGGCTCCAGCCCATCTGCAAACCATGGTTCCACTACTGCTTGACCAAAATTCTTTAGAAATCATACTTAGGACGAGTTTAGATTACATTTTCTTTTAAAAAGCCAGCAATCGTTCAACAATCCTTGGTTTTTAAAACAGTTTGTTTCTCACTTCAGCCCATAACTGGGGTAGACGATGGCCTAGTGGTAATATTGGTGGACTATAGATCCAGCTAATGTTCTGGGAACCTGGGTTCGAATCCCACCATGGCAGATGGTGGAATTTGAATTCAATACATATCTGGAATTAAGAATCTAATGATGACCGTGAGTCCATTGTCAATTGTTGGAAAAACCCATCTGGTTCACTAATGTCCTTTAGGGAAGGAAGCTGCCATCCTTACCTGGTCTGGCCTACATGTGACTCCAGGCCCCAGCAATGTGGTTGACTCTTAATTGGTCTCTGGGCAATTAGGGATGCTACCCAGTGATGCTGTCATCCTGTGAATAAATAAATGGAAATGGGACCAAAAATACATAAAAAGATGTGGGCTTTACATGCTTCCACTCTTCAAAAACTGAAATATTATTTCAAAAATAACAAATTTTGTAAACAATAATAAATAAATTTCTAAAATATATGAGAAAACGGAACACAAGACTTATAGCCATTCATTATTCCTTTCCTCATAAACAACGTTATACATTCTTCGCATTTCTTCAACCTTTAACTCATTCCAACATTTTACACTTGGGATAATGCATCTGCAGTTATATTTTTTCCAGCAATGTGAATAATCTTTATATTGAATGGTAACAATAAAAGACTATCTGAACAGTGTCACATTCTGAGTCTGGACTTTCTCAATGAAGGCAATTGGATTATGATCAGTGTAAATTCATATTTTTTTTAATGTATTAGACAAAGCCTTCAAAGTATTGAGGAA
Source organism: Ginglymostoma cirratum (assembly GCA_024137785.1). Taxonomy (NCBI): domain Eukaryota; kingdom Metazoa; phylum Chordata; class Chondrichthyes; order Orectolobiformes; family Ginglymostomatidae; genus Ginglymostoma; species Ginglymostoma cirratum. The sequence goes on from JAHRHZ010000218.1 coordinate 6,477,302, forward strand.
TCAACAACAATTACAATATTTCTTTTTCTACAGAAGATGAATTCTAGTATTAGTCTGGTTTTTTAGAGAAACACCCCACTGGCTTCTCTTTTTCCCGACTCATCATCCTGCATCAAGACAGCACCTACCCCTAAGTCATTAGCATCAATCGCCGTTTTGACATGTCTGGAAAAATCAATGCCAACACTGGCACATTTACAAGAATTGTCTTCAGCTTTGCAAATGCTGCTTGATATTCTGTTGACTATACAACTTCTGTTTGTTTCTTTGACAAATTTGCTCATTCACTTCCATTGTCCAAGTCATTAATATAGATCGTAACTCACCGTGACATCACAAGTTGTGATCCCAACAGCACTTCACTAGTTATGGGTTGCCATCCTGCCAATGCCCATTTATCCCAACTCTCTGTCTACTATTAGTTAGCCAATCCTCTATCCATGCTAATATACCACTTCTAAGTAGCCTTATGTGCAGTACTTCATAGAACCCCTACTGTGTGGAAACAGGTCCTTCAGCCCAACAAGTCCACACCAAAACTTGGAGCATTCCACCCAGACCCCATCCCCCAAGAACCCACCTAATCTACACATCCCCGAACACTATGGGCAATTTAGCATGGCTAATCCACCTAGCCCCCGCATCTTTGGACTGTGGGAGGAAACTGGAGCACCCAGAGAAAACCCAGGCAGACAGGGGGAGAATGTACAAACTCCACACAGATAGTTGCCTGAGGGTGGATTTGAACCCAGGTCCCTGGCGCTGTGAAGCAGCAGTGCTAACCACTGAGCCACCATGCCACCCCCATAGTGTGGGAACAGGCCCTTTGGCCCAACAAGTCCACACCGGCCGTCAGAGCATCCCACCCAGACCCCATCCCCCTAATCTACACATCCCTGAACACTATGGGCAATTTTTAGCATGGCCAATCTACCTAGCCTGCACATCTTTGGACTGTGGGAGGAAACTGGATAACCTGGAAGAAACTCACACAGACATGGGGAGAATGTGCAAACTCCACACAGACAGCCGCCTGAGGGTGGAATCAAACCCAGGTCCCTGGCGCTGTAAGGCAGCAGTGCTAACCACTGAGCTACTTATAAGAACGTCTTATGAAAATCCAAATATGTTACATCTACTAGTTTCCCTTTATCTTTTCTTGTTACCTCATCAAAGAACTTTAACAAATTTCTTCAGCATGATTTCCTTTCATGAAACCATACAGAATCTGCTTGATTATATTATAGTTTAGCTAACCGGCCCAAAGTTATCTAGGTTTTTTTTTGTCTTTCTCTCTTTTTAAATAAAAGTGTTGTATTTGTAGTTTTCCAGTCCTCTGGGACTTTTCCAGAATCTAAGGATTCTTGGAAGATTATTACCAATGCATCCACTATTTCTGTAACTACTTCCTATAAAGTCCTAGGAAGCAGCTCATTACATTCAGGGTACTTATGAGCCTTAATCCTAATTAGTTTTGCTAAAACTTATTCCTCTAATTTATTATATTTATTCCTGACCCACCCCAACTTCAGCCCGTTAACTATGTAGTATTTTTGGAAAGCTGTTAGAGCTCTTTATCATGAAGACTGATGCAAAATATTTAATCAACTCTTGAGCTACTTCCTGGTTCCCCATTATTATTTCCCTCTCTTGCTCTCTAAATGGTCTATGTTCGCTTTGATTTAGATTTAGATTTATTGTCACAATGTCTCTTAAAAGCACAGTGAAAATGTGTTTTCTTGCGTGTTATATGTAAAGTGTTGCCATGCTCCAGTGCCATCTTGAAACTGAATTCAACGCAAGATTTTACTACAGTAGCGTTCATCTTTCTCTCTTCTTCTTGATCCTCTTTCACTGCTCCTCCAGTTTCTGCTTGACATCAGCTGGAGTCTCTGAAATGGGCCCTTGGTCTCTCTCCCTCTCTCTCACTTTGTGTCTTTCTTTATATATATTTAAAGAAGTTCTTGCTGTCCATCTTGATATTACTTGCTAGTTTGCCCTCACAGTTTATTTTCTCCCTTTTTTGTCAACATCTTCTGTCAGCCTTTAAGACTTTCCCAATCCTTGCCAAATGATATGTACTATTTTCAATTTGTTACTATCTTTGATCTCCATGGTAACCGTAGAGGTTTGTCCATCAGAAGTCTAAGCCAGGCTTCTTTCTGTTTAATCTGTCTGATGCTTCACCCAGTGGCTGCGTTATATATTAGACTGGGCTGAGCTTCATCTTAGTTCGATGATTAACCATTTAATAATCATTACCTTATACAACAGCATGTACTGAATTTCGATAACTTGCATGTCTCCATATTCATAAAGAGTCCTGCAATTTATGGCTGGGTGGAAGTCAAAACATGATAGTGGACCTGAGTTCTGTTCTGCCTTATTTTAATGATCTTGGGATTTTGGAAGCTAAATATTTAACTCCATCTTACAAACCAGTTTACTGCATATGCTGAGATTTAAAATAATTCATGATTAAACAAAAATACGTACCTAAAAGAACAAAATTTAGGCCATTCATTTACAGTTATATCAGAACGATGGACAGAGTCATGGATTTCAATCCAAAATACCCTAAAATGTCAAAAATACTAAAATGGAAGCATGAAACATGAATAACAAGCCTTCAGTCTTCTCTGCAAAAGTTGGAAACAGAAAGAAAATCTATCCAATTGTCGTAAAATTATATAAAGGCACAGGCAATTAAATCAAACAATACTGCTGATGTCCTGTTACCTTTGAAATCAGCAATGACCAGCAAGATTGTGGCTATTAAGAAACACAGGAAAAATAAATGATGCTTGAAATTTGCCGTGATATGTCTTCAGCAGTTTGGGAGTGAACTAGGTTCTTTAGAATTACATTTGAAACCACTGGAGAAAGCAGTTGGATGTACAAGTGAAAGAAGTTAGAGAGGGAATTGAGAGCTAGGACTGAAATTGAAAAAGACATCAACAGAATCCAGAGTTACAAATCCCAGAGTTATAGAATCACTATGAAGCAGAATGAGGCTATTTGGCCCATCATGGCAGCACAGGTTTTCTGTATAACAATGCAATTATCCTACCTTTTTCCTGGAAGCCTGCATTGTTTATATTACAACACTTATCTAATGCCCTCTTGAATGCCTCAAGTGAACTTGCCTTCAGCATATTTCCAGACAGTGCATTCTACTTGCTGTGTGAATAATATTTTTTTCACATCACATTTGCTTCTATTGCAAATTGTTTTAAATCTGTCCCCCCTTATATTTGATCCTTATGTGAGTGGGAATAGTTTCTCTGTACCTAATCTATCCAGGCACCTTATTATTTGAAAAACTCTATCAAATCTCGATTTAGTCTTCTCCTCTGCTATGGCAAATAGCCCAATTTCTCTAGTCTATCCTCATCACTGAAATGTCTCATACCATTCTCATAAACCACACTCTCCAATGTATTCACATCTCTCCTGAAGTGTGCCACCAGAACTGTGTACAATACTCCAGCTGAGGTCCACCTAGTGTCTTGTACATATTGAGGACTTCTCATCTACTCTTCCCCAATAAAAAGCCTAGGATACCATATGCTTTATTATTTTCACCTGTCCCGTCGCCTTTAATTACATGTGCACATATGCATCCAAATGTATCTACTCCTGGATCCCTTTTAGAGTAGTAATCTTTGTTTTATATTCTCTCTTAATTTCCCTTCTGCCAAAATGTATCACATTACACTCCTCCATATTGAACTTCTTTTGCTGTCTATCGGCCCTCTCCACCAATGTGTCAATGTATTTCTACGCTCACAGACTACAATGCTTCCAGGTTTTGCATTACCCACATACTTTGAAACTGTTCCCTCCACATCAAGGTTTAGATGAGGACTTCCCAATTGGATTGGTGCCATGACATGATTTTGCGGTTGCATGCTCTGAAGTGGCAATAGTTGTTGGGAAACTAAGAGAGATCCCTGGCAGCTCTGGCCCCTTTAAAGATTTTATCCCACTGGAGGGCATGGCCTAATTTACCGCTCATGGATGTTCAATTCCTGCTCTGTGACAGTCTGTGTGAAATGGTACGTTTTCGCTTTACTTGTCTTTTTATCAACTGCCCCATGAAGGAGATGGGTAGAGGGTGATACTGGTGAATGGAGGGAGTAAAGGTGGGGAGTTGGTGAAGGAAGGGTCAGATGTTGGGGAGTTGGTGAAGGGAAGGTGAGATGGTGGGGAGTTGGTGAAGGGAGGGAGAGATGGTGGGGAGTTAGTGAAGGGAGGGAGTGTTGGTGGGAGTTGATTAAAGGAGGGAGAGAAGGTGGCAGTTTGTGGAAGGAGAGGAAGATGTTGTGGAATTGGCGAAGCAGGGTAAAGAGAGGAGTTTGGTGAAGGGAAGAAGAGAGATGGAGGTTTGGTGAAGGGAGAGAGATCGGTCACTGGTGAAAGGGAGATGGAGGTATTGGTAAAGGCTGGGCAAGGTACATGTGTTTAGTGAAGTGGGTGTATGGCGGAGGGGTTGGTTGCTGAAGGTTGAGGGACACAGGGAGGGGCCAGTTGATGAAGAGAGTGAGAAATGGGGGACATGCTTAACTTCTTTCACACTGTTGCCATAACCCATAAAACTCAATATTTTAGGGGTATGGATCCTTTTTCAGGCTTGTAAAATATTACAATATTACCAGTCTCTACTGGTGCGAGGCTGAAAAAGCATAGCAAGTCAAACAGCATCAGAGGAGCAGGAAAGTCAGCATGTTGGGCCATAAGCCTTTGTCAGGACCTGGGGGGCAGAAGCCCAGAAATATATACAGGGAGGGAGTGGGGCAGGGGGAAGAGAAGGTGGGATGATGATAGGTGGATGCAGATAGGGGGTTATTGCAATTGGTCTGTGGGAAGGGTGGAGTGGATAGGTGAGTAGAAGATGGATAGGTTAGGTCTGTTCAGGATGGGGAAGGCTGGACATGGGATAAGGCTGGGTGTGGAGGGATTTTGAAACTGGTGAAGTCAGTGTTAAGGCCTTTGGGCTGTTAGCTTCCAAGGTGAAATCCAGGTGTTGTTTCTCCAGTTTACGTTTGGCCTCACTCTGACAGTTGAGGAGGCCAAGGATGGACATGTCATCAGGGGAGTGGGAGGGGAAATTAAAATGGATGGCAACCGGAAGGTCAGGTTGGTTGATGCGTGCAGAGTGCAGGTGCTTCACGAACCGGCCCCCGAGTCTGCGTTATGTCTCCCCAGTATAGAGGAGACCACATCGGGAACAATGGGTGCAATAGATCAGGTTGGATGAAGTGCAGGCAGATCTCTGCTGGACCTAACCCTGTTACATATGAGAGTGGGAGGTTAATGGCCAAAACTGCATGGCTAGTAGAGCACTAACTTAGTACTTTGGTACATTCCACTTTGAATCTTGGGCAACCCCTCACCTGGGTGACTGGAGTAGGAAACCTCATGCATACATGTTAATAAGGACTATTGCCCATTGATTTTCCTCCAGTTCCTTTTCCCAGCCAAGTTATATGGAAGGTAGAATCATAAAATCCCTACAGTTCATATAGCGACCATTCAGCTCTTGGGTTTACACCAACCTACTGAAGAGCATCACACCCAACCCTGTAACCCTGTATTTACCATGGTTAATTCACCTAGCCTGCACATTCCTAGTACTATGGGGCAATTTAGCATGGCCAATCTTCTTAACCTACACATCTTTGACTATGGGAGGAAACCAGATCATCTGGTGGAAACCCATGAAGACAAAGGGAAGATGTGCAAACTCCACACAGACAATCACCCAAGGCTGAAATTGAACCTGGATCCTTAGTACTGTCAGGCAGCAGCGCTAATCACTGTCCCACCGTGCCATCCACAGTGGGATTTGGGAAGTTGGGAACTGCCTGGCATGACCACATTTTGTACATATAATCCTAGGAACTATATGGTCTATCCATAGGTCCAAATGATTTTTTTGAACTTGGCTGGGAAAAGGAACTGGAGGAAAATCAATGGGCAATAGTCCTTATTAACATGTATGCATGAGGTTTCCTACTCCAGTCACCCAGATGAGGGGTTGCCCAAGATTGTGGTGTAGGGTTTGCTACTCTTCTAGAATTGGCCTAAAGTCAGCAGGCCTTGAAGACTAATCACCAGATTATTGCTATGAGCAAACACTAAAGAAAAGTCATAGAGTTTAAAGGAATTTTTCTTTCTTTTTGTTTAATTATGAGTAATTTAAGAGATGGAAAAAAGACTGTTTGAGTAAAAGTCAAAAATTTTCTCAGTGAGCATTGATGAGCTTATTTACTTTTCCATTTGGTTACAGAAAGATGTTCCACTGTGAGAACGGACAAATCAGGTGACCAGGGTCAGGGGTGGCCAGATACCACTCCTTCATCTTTTTATTTTTAGGTTTCTCTACAACGTTCCTTCATATCCCCATTTCTCACCATCTTCTCTCCATTCCTTCTTATTCCAGTCTTTTCTTTTGCTTCTACTCTCACCATACTTTCATCTCCTCACCTTCTCCTCCCGCCTTTGCCATTCCTTCATTTCACCGCCTCCCACATCTTCTGCTGCTGCATTTGTCCTTTATATTTCTATCTCTTACCTCTCCTCCCACTCACACAACTGCTGCTGATGCTGGTCTGGATCTGTTAATTTTTCAAATCTATTGATTCTTCTTCAGAAATGAACACCCACTGAATTTCTCCAGGACTCTATGTTCATCTCCCAAGCTCCCTCTTACCCTCAGTGTTAACCCAAGCCACCACTCATTCCTTTGGCATTCTGTAGCCTTTATACCAAATTAGCAATAATATGACAATCCAGTGCACTGACCCACCACCCTTTGTCCTCCCTCCACATGAAAACTCATCTAATATTTACCTTGAACAAATCTCATGAGTCAAGCTGACAAAAATAAAGTTATATATCTATGGATGATAGTTTATAAAACTGATAAAGGGAACAATTCATTGAAATTCCTTCTACTAAGCTCTTATGAAAACAAACATTTGCATTCTAAGTTCTTTTTAAAGGTTGTTTGACAGTTCCAATGGGTCATTATACATCTCAGCACAAGCCTGGCTGCTTGTGACGATTCCAAAGGGCACATGATTCCCATGAAAGCTTTCTCAATTGAGAAGCCTGTAACTTTAAGGCTCCAAAATTGCACATGCCACTCTGCTATCAAAGTAAGGTGAAAAAGGGAAACCAAGGAATTACAGATAGGTTAGCTTAACACCTGTTGTCACGAAATTAATAAAGTCTATAATTAAGGATAGGGCAGCTGAATATCTTGAAAACTTTCAGCTGATCAGAGAGATCCAGTGTGGATTTATAAAGGATCGTGTCTGACAAACCCAATGGAATTTTTTGGAGAAGTGACCAAGGTAGTGGGCAGGGGATTATCTGTGCATATATTAATAAAGATCTTCAGAAGTCTCTTGATACTATCTCACATGAGCACCTGTTGGCCAAAATTGAAGCTGATGACGTTAAAAGCAAATTATTGATTGTTAGGATCATTAAGAAAATTAGCTGAGTGGTAGGTGGATTTGCAGGATGGTAGATGAAAGCATAAAATTACAAAGGGACATGGATGAATAGGAAAAAAAATACTGTAGCAAATAGATTTGAACAGCGGCAAATGTGAGGCAGTGATACATAAATTCATCATTATATCTGAACTTTGAGGTAAAATCAAAATTAAGTACTAAGGAGAGATTACACAAATTAGATTTATACTCCCTGGACTTTAGAGGCTAAGGGATGAATTGATTGAAGTTTCAAGATTTAAAGGGGAACAGATAGAGAAGATAAAAACTATTTCCATTTGTTGAGTTGTTTGGGACAAGGAAACATAGTATAAAAACTCATGTCAAATCTTTCAGGAAATATTACTGCACACACAGGTCGAAATTTGAAAAAGTTTTTTTCTGAAATAGCAATCAACTCTTGCTCCTTTGTTGTTACACCTTCTGGCCAGTAAAAATGTCCAAACACAGTCAAAGGTTCTTCAAGAGGCCTCCAAGAAATGCAGACAAGTCTGATTCAAAAATATCAGTCTACTGTGGCTGGAGATCTTATCTTTCTTCTCCAGTGCTTCAGTCATTTGCTTTTCCTGACATTGTAGTTGAGTGAAGAGGCAAAAAATCACAAGCCATGAAAGGAGTAGCTTTGATCCCATCCTCAGGTAGACCTTTTAATAATACACGTGAACAATTCTACAGGGGCGATGGGGATTCCCCTTAGACCGTTTCCATTTCCTCCTGCACATAACTGATTCAGGCAGAAGAAACTCAAACTCTTGGGGAGCCCTGAGTGTAAATGCCATTTGCAAAACAGTTTCAGTTATCATCAGGAATCTGATACTTTTGTGTTATTGTGGCTTTATTTTTTGTGGTTGTTGGGTAGGCTTAGCTTTTGATGTTTTGCTGCTTGTCAATGGTAAAAAAAACAATCCCATTGTTTGATCAGAACAGATTGTTCGTCTATTGTGGTCCTTAAACAACTAACAGTCAGTTTTTCAGCAAGTGTTAAATACAGAACTGTCACTTCTTCTGTGTAATTCCACAAAAGCAGTAAATAGAATAAGGTGAAAATAATATCCTATAAGTGCTTATGTCCTTTTCATCAATCTTTATCATCAAATAGGTGCAGACAAAATGGGACTTTTTGGCTTGTGTGAAGTAATTCAATGTGCATTAATCATAAATTGTACAGCCAAAACCCAATAGTGAAAAAGGACTTGTGAATATTTCTAATAAGATGATACTCACTTAACTGAGGTCATTATGAAAAGGATATCACACTGGTCCCAGTGTGACACCGCATTGGATTAACAAGTTAACCCAACTGTAAAACACATGAAATATTGCCACATTTGTGATATATTTAGTTAGGTTTGTGAGGTTAGATGTGGTATTACAGTTGGATTGGTATATAGGAACATGAGAGCTGGTAAAGCTGAAATTACCAGGCTCCTTTCGCCTTCTACTATTCTTGTAGCTATATTACATGAGAATGAAACTTTGACAATTCATAATATTCAATCTGTATTAATTAATTTACAACAGACCCAGATGTAACAAAATCTCCAAAACCATGAACTTGAAGTCAGTTTTTTTACCCATAAACATGCTAGTCAGACCACATTGTGTTGCAAAGTATTCATAAACTATATCCAAACTCATTTTTTTTTCTTACGGGAATGCTCCAATCTGTAAACACAATGAATTGATACTAATTGTTTCCATTTCTCTCTGGGGGTGTCTGTGTGCCAGAGATTGACCACTCCTGCCCTCTGATTTCTCTCCACAAGTGTTGCCAGACGCAAAAACAATTTATATTTTTGTTGGCTTTGATTTTATCCTAATGCCTGCTCCACCTTTTCTCCTCCTCTCTCTCTCTCACTCACTCACTCTCACTCTCTCACACACACACACAGAAGGAAAACTGCCATTGTTACCTCATTAGGACTATATGTGATTTCATGCCCATAACAATGTGTTTGTCTCTTAACTGCCCCTTGAAATGGCCTAGATTACCAATCAGATCAAGGGTAACTAGGGATGGAGTGCAAACATTGGCCTTGCCAAGGATGCCCACATCCCATGGCAGAATAAAAAAAATCCTTCTCTTTGAATTGTGTATGCATTGGGAGGAAGCAGGAGTCACTGGGCCTCATTCCTAGTCTCTCCTCTTCTAAAAGGAGTAGCCCACAAAAGCATTCCAAAACAGGTAAATGGAATCTCCAATCTTTTCCATCCCCATGCAATTGTTGAAATAATTCTGAGCCCACGTTTTGAGACAATTGTTGAGGAAATCTACAACCAGATATTGCTTTAGCCAAATTCCTACTCCCAACTGCTGGCCAGGATACAGACCTTGATTTAGTATTGATTAGGAGTTCAAGAAATTTTATTTAAATGACAGTCTGCTGTGTGGATTGCAGGGGTCTTCACAATAAAAGATCATCTGTAATCATGGGTGACTTTAATCTGTGTATCGATTGGACTAATTGAATTGGTAACGATATTGTAGAGGAGAAATTCCTGCAGTATGTACAAGATGGTTTTCTGGATCAAAATAGTGAGGAAGCAGCTAGACAGTAGGCCATTGTGTAACAAGAAACAAATAATGGAAATCTAATTCTGCAAGGGGATAAGTGATCATAATATGATAGAATGCATTATCAAGATGGTGATTGACTTAATTACTTCTGTGATTAGTATCCTGAGCCTAAATCGAGGAAATGATGATGATACAAGGCTTGAGTTGGCTGTGATAGATTGGGGAACGTTATTTGAATGGATGACAGCAGAAAGACAATGGCAAATATTCAAAAGTGAACTGTTCATTTTCATTCCTGTCTGGTGCTAAAGGAAAATGGGAAGGTGGCCAAACCATGGCTTACAAGGGAAATGAGATATTGTATTAGATCCAAGGAAGAGTCATATAAATTGGCCAGAAAAAAAGCAACAGACATGAGGATTGAGATCAGTTTAGAATTCAGCAAAGGATAATAAAGGAATTGATTAGGGAAGGGAAAATAGAGTGACGGAGTAAGCTTGTTGAGTGCACAAAAACTGACTGGAAAAGATTCTATAAGTATGTGAAGAGAAAGAGATTGAAGACAAATATAGGTCCCTTACAGTCAGAAACAGTGGGATTTATAAAGTAAAAGGTTAAAAATACAAAATAAGACAAAAAGCAGCTTGAGCTAGCTAGGATTCAGTTACTAATGAAGCAACTTGATTTCAAGAAAGAAAAGAAACTTGAAAAGAGTTGAACTGGAAAGGGAAAAAAAAGGAAATATGAAAAAATTGGGTTAGAATTTAGGAAAACAAGGAAATTTGAACAAACAGAAAAAAGTCTTCAATTACATGGGCAGAGAATAGTACACAGGTTTGATGGTCATTTGGAGCTCATTTCTGATTTTGATTGAGTAAGAAATACAGAAACAGAGAAACTAAGAGCAGGCCATTCAGTGCTTCAAGCCCCCTCTGCCATTAAATTTAACCATGGCTGATCCTCTCTATTAATGCCATATTCCTGCTTTTTCCCTATACTCCTTGATGCCTTTGACATATAAAAAGTTATCAGTCCCTTTCTTCAATATACTCAGTAACTTGGCACTTATCCAATGCCTAAATTCAGTGAGGAAGAAGTTGAAATGTTCTTTGCCTCCTTTAAGAAAATTGCTGCACAGTTAAAATAGTCAAAAGAAACTTGGATAATTCTATGACAAGAGATAGTAGGAACTGCCGATGCTGGAGAATCTGAGATAACAAGGTGTAGAGCTGGATGAACACATCAGGCCAAGCAGCATCAGAGGAGCAGGAAAGCTGACATCTTCTCCTTTGTCCAACTTCTTTCCGCCTTCCCCTCTCTCCCTATTTATTTCAGAATCCCCTACCCCTCCCCCATTTCTGAAGAAGGGTCTAGACCTGAAACGTCAGCTTTCCTGTTCCTCTGATGCTGCTTGGCCTGCTGTGTTCATCCAGCTCTATACCTTGTTAATTCTATGACAAAGTGTTTTGGTAGGAAAAGTATTGGAGGTTCATTCATCACTTTCTGATGAACAGTCTGCAGATTGTAACAGAGTTAATGCTGCTATGTTTAGTATAATAGTTCAAGAACCATATAGAAAATTTAAGGATGAGACAGAATTAGATTTTTGTAGAATTTCCAGGAGGAAAACAAATGGTCTTTAATTGATGGTATAGGTTGATGAAGCTGGATCAAGATTTTGAAAAATTATCATTGTTCCTTAAATGCAAATTCCTTTAGAAATCAGGTCCCACCTAGAAATTTTGTGAGACTCCTTCATGCCACACTAGGTCAAATGTGGTCATGATTTGAAGGGCACGGACTCTCGCCCCCACCTCTGGATTTCAAATCTTTTATCCATCTGTGAACCAAGGCTGTAAGGTCAGGAGCTGAATAATCCCAATGGAAACCAATGTCACTGAGCAGGTTACTGCTACTTGATAGCACCTTTGATGACACTTTCCTTCATTTTACTAATGACTGAGAGTAGACTATTGGAGTGGGTTAGATTTGATCTGCTTTTTGTGCACAGGACATACCTGCACAATATTCCACATTCTCGGGTAGATGCCAGAGTTGTAGCTGTACTAGAATAGCTTCACTAGGATTGTGGCGAGGTCTGCAGCACAAGTCTTCAGTATTATTCCTGGAATGTTGTCAGACCTTATTTCCAGAGAATTAAGACATCAAGCTTTTGAAAGTGATGAACTGATGTATCAGGTCAAAATAACATAGTTAAAGAAGATCCAAGTGGCTTTGGGCAATTTGCCAGCAATTTAAAATTGAAGTTTGATAGATCTTCATGGTAAAATATGGGCAAAGTGAGTAATTGGGGATAGGCAGGAAAGTGGAGTTAAGCCACTATCAGATCAGCAGTAATCTTATTAAACGTTCAAGCAGATTCAAGTGGCCAAATTGCCTCCACCTTTATATTCTTATGTTTTCATATAATTAAGCCCCTACTTCATTTTAATAGCCAGACAAGGGAGTTCAGAAAGGAATTCAAAGCCCTACAAGACCTAACTAAAAATAGCTACCAAGATTTTTTGATTGATCGTCAATGTGACTTTAACAAAATCATTAAAAAAAGCAGAGGAGAACAATTAACCTGCATTTAAATAGATGAAAAATGACTTGGATGTTGTCTACCTAGAATGTTTATTTGTGAGTTTTGACATTAAAAAACATGCAGTCATGAAAGAAAATGGAAATCAAATGTTTCAACTTGAGCTGAGTGGTTCATAGCTGACGTGAATTCATAGTCAACACAACGTGACTGACTCTTACATGCTGTCTGGAATGACTTAGCACATCATTCAAGGGCAATTAGGGATGGGTGATAAATGTTGGCCTTGCCAGCAATTTCTGCATTCCATGAAAGAATAAAAATAAAAAACAGCAGGTGGCAAACTTGGTCAATATTTTAAGCTGGTCCTCAATAGTGTGGCACTAACTTTGGACCGGGGGGTCTGTTTCCGTGATGTATGACTCTATCACTCTATTTATCACTAAGTTTCCTCATACAAGCTGAGGCCAGACATCTAGGTTATTTTTAAGCATCATGTATTTGTAATCCGTCAAAGGTGGTAGCAGTAGCAGGCTCTGAGTTGTTCAAGTCCAACCTTTTAGCAGAGTATTAGCAGATGAATAATGAGGTTATAGTTTACCCCTGAGGCTCATCTCCATAGCTGTGAACCCTATCTCTAAAAAAGGATTTCGTAATCGATGGTAAGCAGCTGGCTGGTGTGTTAAATTTGGGCTGGAAGAGGCTGATACTGGGGAACCCAGGATAAATCCTGAGACTAGGTTGTGTGCTCTGAAAAGGGAACTAGGTTCTGGGGAAAACTCCCAGAAGATGGATGTTCAAAGTTTACTTGTGGAGCTTCGAAACCTTTAAAAAAAAGTTTACAGAACTTACTAATTCTGACTGCTACTGTCATCAGGTTTTGTCTGCTTCAGAATGTGTCATTGCTCCCTATTGCACAGCAGGTCAAAGCTGCATTGTAAAAGAGATCCCAGAGGCTTTGGGAAAGTTACCTGCAATCTTAAATGGACGTTAAATAGATCTTCATGAGAACATGTGTGTAAAGTGGGTTGTGGAAAACAGGAGGAACGTGGAGTTAAGCCACAATCTGATCAGCTAGGATCTTATTGCAACAGCTATAGACCCTCTTGTCCTATCATCTTTGTATTCTTATGTTTTCATATGCTTAAATTCCTCACCAGTCTCCTGAACCCCTCCCCCACCCCCACCCCACCCTACGTGCTTCATTTTAATAATCAGGCAAGAGGAGCTAAACTCATTCTCATACTCTTCTCTTCAATTCAACAGAATGGACTATATCATAACTGGTAAAGTACCCATAACTTTCAAACCCTTCACTGCTGTTTTAATAGACCTGACAGGATCTGATTGGGTGTGAGTGGTATTGGGACAGCATTATGCTGTATCCTCCCCAAACTCAGAGATTACACAGATTCTGTGCTAGTTAAATCTTAGTTCCCCATACCTGTGCACAGATGTGCACAGACCCAAAGCCACCCTTACAATACCCTCACTCAGTTTTAGTAACAAAATTTGTTTCGTACCTCCACAATGAGTTATTTTTCCATTCCCACAGCGGCCCTACTATAAGATAACATATTTATGATACTGCGAGGATTAGTTTGAATTTGAACGATGGGCTAAATTAAGTAGGAGTATTTGATGATACAAAGCTCTCAAGTCTTCCACTCTAGATTTGGGGAAAGACATGTAAATGTTCTTTGGTGTAGAAAGCCTCATATCAATGGATTACACGCTGGACAATATATCCTTGATGTTTACCTGTGTATGAACTGGATTGTGTCTGTGGCACAAAATTTAAGAGGCTGCAATGATCTTGACAGCAACATGTGGCAGTGCCCATGGCCCACCAATGTAAGGTTTGAGCTGCGGCTGCAGTCGGTGGTGTAGCTGGCTGATATTATTCCTTGTGAAGAAGAGGCACTTGCTGCTCTAAAACATTTATTCTGGAGAGAGGTCATGTGTGGACAAAATGTGCTTACAGTTTCCTGTCTATTGTTAGCTTCCTCCTTTGTGTTCTGCACTGCTCCAGCTCCTTCCCACCTTCTTTGAAGCACCTAGAGACAGCTTCACTGACAACTCATGACTGCATTGATGATTGTGCAAAATCGTCCAGCACTAGCAAAAAATCTACTCCGCCGTCAATAAAAAAGCCAGAATCTTTCCATGAAAGAATATTTGTAGGTGTCTTGACAAACACCAGGCTCTGACAACACATGGGCCATAGGTGCACCAAAGTGCAAATCTTCCAAGAGATGCCCATTTAAGAGAATGACTCCATGTTTGCCATTTAATTAATGAGAGCGTTGGAATTCCAGGGTTGGCAGCATATAAAGTTGCAGCCCACTCAAATAAGTCTGGTAGCCTCCAGAGTATGACAGAGGGGGGCCACTGCTGAGGCTGAACTGATAGTATGGCACTGAAGGCACTGCAGCTGCTATTAGCACCGGTGAGGAGACAGAAGCTTAACTCCATATAACCATCGGAGACATCAGGCTCCACAAAGTCTTTGCTCAATTGTAAGAGTGTAACATGGACAGTCAACAGTCTTGCCATTTATTGCTGGTAAGGTCTTCAAAAGCCTCAAAAGAAACAAGGTCCGGCATCTTGCTGCAAATCTGTCTGTTCTCACCTTCCAGAGGCCTGACACTGCAAGAGGCCCAAATGCCATTGGCAAGACGATGTATTGACATTTACAGTGAGGTGATAGTGTGCTATTTTTACTGGACCACTAACACAGAGGCCTAGGTACTTTTGGGACAGGAGTTAAAATCCTATCCATCCTCCCTGAGGTGCCCAGAATTATGAAAGCTAGTTTTCAGCCAACGTTATTCACTCAAGAAATAGTTTAAGGCACGTAATATACCAAAGACGATCGATTCCTTCAATGTCCTAGCTTCTGTTCCAGAATAATTTGTGTCCCTAGTCAAGCTGTTCCAATATAGTTAAACACTGGTATCTACCAGAGAAGAACAATAAATGCCAAGCTAGCCAGCAATGTCCACATTCCAAGACTAAAATAAACAAATAGAAAGTTGTCAATGAAGCCAAATGGCCAAACAGATAGGATGGCAGTACCCAAGGGTGGAATTTCTTTTCAGTTTGTTGAAGCAGTACTCCATAATTTTGCTGCAGAGTGGTCTTTTTTAAGTATGTCTCTATGAGGGTGGGACAGGGAGGAAGCAGTACAGACATCTGCATAGAATTCACTTCCACAAGAATGATTTCAGAGATATGGGACTTTAGTTCAGAGGTTAGAACATAGAACATGGAACAGTACGGGCCCTTCGGCCCACAATGTTGTGCCGAACTTTTATCCTAATCCTAAGGTCTATCTAACCTCCACCCCTACCTTATACTATCATCCATATGCCTATCTAATAGCTTAAATGCCCCTGATGAGGCCGACTCCACTACCCTCTCCGGCAATGCATTCCATGACCCAACCACTCTCTGAGTAAAGATCTGACCTCTGACGTCTCCCCTATACCACCTCCACTCACTTTAAAACGATGCCCTCTCATAATCGCTCCCTCCAACCCAGGAAAAAGTCTCTGGTTGTCCACTCTATCTACACCTCTGATCATTAGATTAGAGAAGATGCAGCTCTTCTACTTAGAGAAGTGAAGGCTCATGGAAAATGTAACAGTGGTGTTCGAAGTCATGAGGGATCTGGGCAGAACAGATAGAGAAAACTCTTTCAATGGCAGAAGGGTAGAGAACCAGAGAACACTGATTTACAGTGATCGGCAAAATGAAGCAACATGAGAAAAATCTGTCTTTTGCAGCAAGTGGCTAGGATCTGGAATACTCTGCCTGAGAGTACGGTGGAGGCAGATTCACTCATGGCATTTTAAAAAATTGGTTAAAGATGAAGGTAGCAGCTGCTGTTGCAAAAAGCTGACATAGAATGACCACCTTCCCTGCTATATCCATTCAATGATTCTATAAAATTATGCCACTTGCAAGGTGCGCAGTCTGGTGGGGGGGGATTCAGCAGAGAAGACAAGTGTGTCCTCAGCATCCTGAGTACCTGTTGGCCCATTCAAATTCACTAGCTGTCCTGTAAGTGTTGGGAGGGTTATAGCTGGAGAGTGCTTGTTGTAGTGATACCAACTTAACCATTTGCATTAAGTCCTGTCAATTTTCAGCAAAATTTGTTTCACTTAAATACAACTGGGTAGAATGTGTTGCAGCAGGTGGAATTCTTTGCTCTTTTCATGAGTTATAAGCTACTTTGCAGCTTTCTTACTAAAGACTCAGATCCATCCTGTGGGACACATAACACTTTGATTTCCTATTTGCAACACCTTGCACAGATGCTGTAGAGTATGAACATCATTCAAAGACCAGTGATTACTACACTTAGAAATGAACAATCTACCCTTGGCTGATCAAAGACATTTATGTTGGTGCAAACCAATGCACAGGTTTTTTCAGGGGAAATCTTTCAGGAGCTAATTTGAACAAATACAGGAAATATGTAGGAGGAGGTGATATTGACTTGTTTGGCAGTTTCATGAAATGCAAGCTCTGATAGAATTTGGAGTACGTTCTAGTATCAACATTATTGGTTTTTAATGGCGTGCTACAGAGCATAATTAAATGTACAATTTCATAGCTTTCACCTTTGGGCTGTCAGACATGGCACAGTTTATTCAGTTAAAGTAAAAATGCTCATATGAAAATTCCACCAAACGTTATTCACATTTGTAAACTGAACTCACAAATCTCGAAATCCAAACTGGCACAGATCAACCTCAGCTTTCATTCTGATTCTCCTGCAGCTTCCTCTTCCCCGCCTGCACTGGTTTCTGTTTAACTGCAATGATTACTGTGCAAAGCAGCAGAAGGCATTACATTCCAATGAGAAAGGCAACAGTGCACATGCATAAAAACAACTTAAAGCTGTATTAGAGTCAGCATTTTCCCTTTATTTATTCGCGTGACTTTTGTTCACCCACACTTACCATGCCATTTGAGTGGGGAAATGTGATGTGTGGGAAGGTATCATGAAGTAGGGATCAAGTGGGTACAGGAGGGACCACTTTGTTCACCAGTTGTTAACTTGTGAACCTTGGTTGGTAAGGGGGTGTCTTTCACAAGTTGTCAAAAACACTGACGTTGAATGAATTAGATAATTTTCACTCAAATTTCTGAATAGGGTTATCAGACACCAACATTTATGGGGAGGCAGCTTGGTAATGTTGTCATTCAGGGAAAACATTAGTGAGGCCGGAAGACCTGCAGAATTTAATGTGTTTAATTTCTTGCATCTGTTTCTCACCTTGTCGTCAGGCAAACTAACAGTCCAGTTGTTGGAAGGAACTTTCAGCAGCAGGAGGTTGCAGCCGGGATTGTTTGGTGTAACCAGCAGCTGTTACATTTAACTCAGCGAGAAGACTGACCTGGCAATTATGTCAACTGGTGACACTAATTACTGAGTGTGCACACTCCTGGCTTCCTACAGATGCAAAGCAACATCAAAGTAACATTACGAGTACTGTCAGATTATTGATGACACGACATTCTAGTCCATCAGTGTTCAGTGGATGCCTGATACTAAGGAAAAGGAATTCCTGTATGTGCCATGATATTTTCAGCCTGCAGCAATTCATGTTGCATCTTCAGGCTTGTTTGATGATCCCATGAGGGCTGAATATAGAACAACAGCTATGTCATGACCACCACCATTGATAGCGGGCAAAAAAAAAATGAGAGTAAATCGGCCAACAATATAAAAAGAACAGACTGTAAAAGGTTTTCCGAGTATTCAAAAAGGAGGGCAGGAACAATAAGTATTGGTCCTTTGGATGCAGAAACAGGACACATTATTATGTTTATTGCAGTTCTGAAGAAGGGTCACTGGACTTGAAGCACTAACTGTCTTTCTCTGTCCACAGATGCTGCCAGACTTGCTGAATTTCTGTTTCTGTTTCAGATTTCCTGCATCTGCAGTTCTTTGTTTTACATTATAATACAGACTGCAGATTTCAAAGAAAGATTGAACAAATATTTTGTGCTGAAGCTTTGCAAGTTGAGTCAAGTTGGGTGGAGTGATTCTCACCACAAGGGCGAACGGGTTTTCAAGCCATATCCTACCGAACTTGTCATGTTAATTGTTGCTTGAGCCCTCGTGGTGAGAATCATGTCTGATTTCCATGCCATTTTACTACATGCTGGTCACTGAGGAACTCATGCTTAGTGGAGGTCCTCCATAAGATTGGCATCATTTGGGACCAGTCCATTTTTTAAAGCCTACAGTACATTTTCTGGAGTGCAGCCTGTTTTCAGTGTCTCGATGGATTTGGAGGTTAGGCTGTGTTCAGTACTCTGGTCTCTGATCCCTCACACTTGTCTGTACTGCTGCACCGCCCTCCCACTAATGCTTATGCTCTAACGCTCTCTCTGTAGCAAACAACACCTTCTCATTACTCCCCATCCTCCCACACCATTAACTCCGCAAGCCTCCATACTGCCTTCTCTACCCCTCAGAACACCTCAGCACCTTTCTCCCCCATGCATCAGCCCTAGCAAAGAAAGAATATATGAGAAGACAGGGCCTGTTTCTTCAAGGATGTGGAGCCATCACTGCCCCAGTTTGAGTAAGTAACACTTGTCATCACACTACCGTCGTCACAGTAACCAGACATCAAACACCGCCATTACTAATCAAAGGTGGCAATGCCTTCTGCCTTTTATATCTCACAGGTGCATCTCTCCTCCCAAGGATCAGTCTGTTTCCTGCAGAGGAGAGTTCCTCAAATTCCCTGGATCGTCTTGGACAAGCATTGGAGGGGCCATTGTCTGTGCTGCCTCCTGGAACCCCGGCAATATGGATGATGCCACCTTGCTAGGCTCTGTGAAGTGACCCACTGGTTTCACATGACTGAGGCTTCACACACAGGTGGGCAAGGGAGGAATGTCTCAGACCACTTCAAGTCAGAGCACTGTCAGAGAGCCAGCAGCTGCCAAGCCTTTGTCAGGGGATGACCCTGTAACAGCAGTCGGGCATAGAGGACGTAACAGGCCTCATTGCCGAGAAGCCAGTGCATTGATTCACTGCCTGTCATTGTTCAGATGCTGCAGCATTGCAGCCAATCCATTGATTCACTGCCTAATCTCGTCCCAGACTCTGGAGCAGTGCAGCCAGTCTTGCAACTATCTGTCTGCTTCTGTGGACAGGCTGCTGCCTGCCATTGATTGAAAGCCCCAATAGCTTCAGGTCTGCTGGAGATTTTGCCACCACCTACAATCTATTGGAGCTCAGAACCAAAGGCAAGACAGGAGTATGGACAGGGAGCCTTAACAGTCCAAATGTTCCCTCCTCAAAAGGAGACAGTGCAGTGCCTTGAGGAACCCACCCCGAAGAGGAAGCACACTCAGGAGGCTGTGCTTTTGGCTGGGTCCTCCACCTCCACCCTGTTTGGACCTTTAAACCATTGGAAGTTCCAGCCAAGGAGGGTCACTCACCTCCAGCACTTTTTCCCTGAAGCACTGGGGGCTGAGGCATGACCTTATAGAGGTTTATAAAATCATAAGGGGTATGGATAGGGTGAATAGCCAAGGTCTTCTTCCTAGGGTAGGGGAGTCCAAAACTAGAGGGCATACTTTTAAGGTGAGGGGAGATAGTTTATTGCATTTCTGCAACTATTTACAGGCAAAGGGATATGTTATACATTATTACAGAGACTGTGAACAGGTCTTAGGTTGGATTCCTTCAAATTCCTTAGTTAGTCTCCCACTTACCTGAAAGACATCATCACACTGGGTTGTGTCTGTGGCACTTAATCATTAATTTCAGACCCATATACAATAACAAGGATGTCAGAAAACTCTGTGGAAAGGGCAGAAGACTAAAAAACCGACCTGGAGATCAGAGAGCATTAAGCACCGATCAGTAGTAACAAGCTACAAGATAAACACAATCACAGATGAAGGAGCAGTTCCAGAGCTTAGGCAAGGCATGGAGGCTAATCTACCTCTCCCAAAATCCTTCCAGAAAACTGATTAACTTCTCTATTCAGGAACTGCAAGAGATGATTTACAAAGTATAGAACAGTTGTAGACTTAGACAAGAAAGGGCAAAAAGACCAGGTTGATATGTTCCTGTATGTAATGGGGATCATCGTGAATGACATTTCCAAGACAGTCCACTGCTAACGCATCCCTATGTGCAATATTGAAGTGCAGAAGCATCCTGTAAGTGGACAAAGTGCCGTGTGGGTTGTTACAGGCTGGTACATATTGAATGGCAATGCCCAACATGTGACCAGTACCCATTACAGCCTGAGGTGTCAACAGATCATAACACTTAAGAAAGAATATATGTGCATTGGAGGCAGTAGAGCAAAGGTTCAGTAAATTGGTTCCTGGGTCGAGATGGTTTCCGATGATAATGGGTTCAGTAAACTTGGAAGGGTGAGAGGTAATCTCATTGAAACATATAAGATTCTGAAAGGAATTAGCAGGTAAGGTAGCATTATTGTAGATAGCATTAAGATGGATAGCAGGATTTGATAAAGTTACTAGCCCTGTGCAATTGCCTCATGAAGTAATGGCTCTGGATGTACAATTTTAATTACAAGATGTTTAGTTGAGGGCTACAGTTGGGCCAGCTGATGTGAGAAAGACATTGTTTCAACAGGAATGTGTTGCAGGAGTGGGATAAGGTATTGGAGTGACTGGGGAGTGGACATGACTACAGTGGTGGAAATGGCCTCTTCAAACTGTTGGGAAGATGTGTTTGGTGGTAGCTTCACACTGAAGCAGGGGAACTGACAATAAACGATTATTGAATCTTCCCATGGCACCTTTCACACCAGTATAATTCTTTCAATCGAGTCTCCTGTGGGCAAATGAAAAAAGCATATTTTAAAAAAAGGAACTATGCTAAGAAAATCAGGAATATGTGCAAAACCAAAAAGACAACTCAATGTCATTCTGATATAAACCAAAACACATGGACTTGTGAATTCAAGGAATGTTTTACTTAATTACATCCCCAGGATTATAATTTAGAAAACAAGCTTTAAAAAAATAACTATTGCGGAATGGATTTAGTTACATATATTCTGGACACCTCCAGCTCACTTCCTTCCTGTAGTTTGTTTTTACAAACTGGTAAAAATATGTGTAAATTAAACGTACACTCCAAGTGAAAATGAAGCATGGAAGTTGAAGTTAAAATGTTATCTTGGCAAATATCACTGGAAAAAAACGTTGAGATTAACGAAGGTAGTAGGAATGTTGGCTTTGAGAGGAAAGTTCTGAAGGGAAAATGTGTACATATTCATAAAAAGAATAAATGTCCCAGTAACACTGCAAAAATTTGCTGTGATGTGGTTTTGTGGGTAGAGTGAATAGTCAAAAATAGTGAATGATGACACAAAGATATGAACACATGTAGGTCAGACCAGGTGAGGATGGCAATTTCCTTCCCTAAAGGACATTAGTGAACCAGATGGGTTTCCCCCGACAATCAACAATGGATTCACAGTCATCATTAGACTCTCAATTTCAAGTTTTTATAGAATTCAAATTCCACTATTTACTATGGTAGGATTGGAAGCCAGGTCCCCCGAGTATTACCTAGGTTATTGGATGAATAGACCAGCAATAACATCATTAAACTATTGCCTATATTGTAGCAAAGATGTCTTAGACTCTTTGGGAGTCCATGCTGCCGGCATGGTGTTAAAAGTTTTTAAATTGTGGAAGTAAGAGATTTATCAAAGTTAGTTGCTGCGCTGACATAACCCAAACAAGTTACAGTACCTGGGCTGTGAATGGGTTCTGTTCTTGAGTCCATTTACAAGTTGATTTGTGCTCAAGTCGGAACACAACGCAGGACAATACAAAATAGCTGTTTGTAAGCGTGAGGAAACGTTGGTATATCAGATTAGCAAAATTATACTCCTTTACAGGATTGTTTTCATAAGTATGAGTATTTGTATGTCAGATGTTCATAAATCGGGACCCCGATAGCCAAACATGACATGACATGCTCAAGTAGGGTTCTTAAAGGAAACCTACTGCATGACATTTTCTGAATCAGTTTACAACATAAATGTTTGTTAGAAAGTTACAGACATTCACTCACAATTTTCAGTTCACTAATTTCAATAAAAGAATAACTGTGGGCATCGCTCATGCTTTTTACTGCTCTTTATTCCTATGAGGTATCTTACCAATGTCAAGAATTGAAAAAATACCCTTTTGCCTACTAAAACAAAGGACTGGAGTCTGGAACAAAAATTGAGGCTTTTGGAAATACTCAGCAGTTGTGCCAACATCTATGGAGACAGAAACCATTTGTTTCACAACTTCGTAACTTTTATTCATTTATTCATGATGGTTCTAGTAAGGATGCAAATTTGAAACTTTTAAATAGGGTCCAATTGTAAAAATTTCCCAGGTCTCATTTCTTTCATTACTTCCTGTGTGTCACTGACTGCAGTGAACCTGTCCAAGGTTAAAATTGGCCCTTGCAACTTTAGTCAGTTAAGGTTATTATTGGTTGGATAACCAACATAATTTCAATACAATGCAAACTGATCTTCCTCTTTCCTGTGAAACACTGGCAAAGTAGAGTGGGGATGTCTTGCCACTCTAACCCCAACCTAATGACCCTCCAAAGATTGAGAATGTTGTCATGACAGGATTTCAGCATGAAAGTGGGGCCTGTGAAGAAAGGTGTGGTAATAGGGCTAAATTCCCAGCACTATAACAGGTGGGAGGCAATTTAAAAGGTTAGAAGAGCCCTGAGGAAGAGTTTAAGCAAGTTTTTGCACACCTTGACTGTCCTACAATAACTGTTTGAGGTCTGTTTGGTGGGAGAGAAAACCTTTCTCTCCACCATGGGTTATTGGGGCTTTAACAGTTGCTCCACAAGAAACAATGTTCAAGACTCCACCAACAAATCTGGCTTAGGTCCCCACTCATAACTCTTTCTCTGATACATCGATGATGTCTTAAGTGCTTCTTCTTGCTCTCATCCAGAACTGGAAAGAATTGTCCATTTTGCTTCCAATTTCCATCTTTTTCTCACCTTCACCCAGTCCACCTCTCACTTTTTCCTTCCCTAACTTGACTTCACTGTTTCTATTTCTGAGAAAATGCTGTCCATTAATATCCATCACAACTGACCAACTCACAAAATTACCTTGACTGTACTTCCTCACACCTTCCTTTCTGCAGGGATTTCATTCCATTATCCTAGTTTTTTCCATTTCTGTTGCATCTGCCTTGACAATGTCACCTTCTACCAGGCTGCCTCTGAAACAACCTCCTTTCTTTTCTTTGAGGAATCCTCCCCCCCATTGTAGTTGACAGGCTGTCAGCTATGTCTGACTCATCTCCCATACTTCTGCCCTCACCCCATCTCCTCCTTCCCTGAACAACTATAGTGTTCCCCTCATCCTTAATTTCTACCCACGAGTTGCCATATGTAAAAGATCATCCTCTACCATTTCCACCAGCTCAGCAGGATGCCACCAAACATATCTTCCCTCCCATCCACTAACAGCATTCCACAGGGACTGTACCCTCTGTGACACTTTGGTCTGCTCTTGCATTTTTCTACTGCTTCCCCCCTCCCTTGTGGCTTCTTCCTTATGTAAACACAGAAGGGCAACACTTGCCTAGTCACCTCCTTTCCCCTCACTGATAAGGCCACTAACACTTCCAGGTGAAGCAACATTTCCCTTATACTCCTTCTAACCTAGTCTACTGCACTTGCTGTTCACATTGCTGTCTGCTTTACATTCGTGAGCACAAACCAGGTAACCATTTTGAGGAACACCTCTGTTCTGACCTCCAAATTACTTGCCATTACAGTAAATCACCCTTCTCTAATGCAAACATTTCTGCCCTGGGCCTGCTGCAATGTTCCAATAAACACAACACAAGCTGGAGGAACAACACTTCATTTTCTGCTGAGGCACTCTATATCCTTGAGATCTTAACAGTGAATTCCATAATTTCAAAAGTGCCTGTGTTGTTTCTGATGAAGGGTTTAGGCCCGAAACATCAAGTTTTCCTGCTCCTATGATGCTGCTTGACCTGCTGTGTTCATCCAGCCCCATGCTTGTTATGTCTGCCCTCTGTTTTTCTTACAACCTTTTTACCATCTGCCCTCTTGCTCATCCTCTGCCTTGGTCAAAAGTGTAAAAATACTATTTTCCAACAATTTTCAATAAGAGTCACACTAGATTTGAAACATTAACTCTATTTCTCTCTTCACAAATGCTGCCAGACCTGCTGAGTATCTCCAGCACTCACTCCATTTCTTTCAGATTTCTGTAGCATTTGACCTCTATTCAAGAATTCAGGCCCAGATGGTATTTGCATGTAATGATTGGTATTGATTGTCCAGAAAGGGTGATTGATTAGATAATTTCAATGATTAGAATTTTAACAAGCCTCGATGCTTGATTAATTTATACTGTTTCTTAGAACTATCACATTCAGTTTCAGACTGACTCATGAAGGAAAGTCTAGTCTTTTTTTTTACTCTCAGAATAAAATTGTATAACTTAATTGAATGTTCCACTTGGCTACCTACAGCACAGACTGAATCAGCACTTAGCCAAAATATGGGCAGAGTTTCACAGAGGGTTTCTCTCTGCGATGCTGGGCATGCTTACTTATGCTATCATCACCGTATTAACTGCCAACCACATCCCTCTCATGCCCCCTCATCTGATGCTATCCTAATTCTCCCACTCAATCCAGCTTGAAGTATTTACCAATACCAGGATATCCCAGGTTATCCCAGCATTCCTGCCACCAGAGCCTTCTTGGAACTGCAGCTGTGTATTTGGTCAAGCATTAGCAAACCAGAGTTGCTCTTTACTTCAAGGCAGTGGCACAGCAGCCACAGAACGTGATTGTCTTGGCTGACACTCTCTTGTATGTATAAACAAGCATTCTGTTCCTCCTACATTTTTCTGCAGCTTTGTTGTATTGCAACAACAATAACCCCTACTGTGGCTGAATATACCAGCCACACTTGTAGTAAACTTGTACTGGGGAGTAGAAGAAACAGAATAGATTTGTATCCAAGTTAACAAGGTGTAGAGCTGGATGAACACAGCAGGCCAAGCAGCATCAGAGGAGCAGGAAAGCTGATGTTTCGGGCCTAGACCCTTCTTCAGGAAAAAAAATCAATTGTATCCATATGAGCAGACAGCATTCTCATCATTTACAAATTATGGGATCATATACTCCTTCCTATATTGGGACGTGGGGCATTCCTACAAGGAATAGCAGTGACTTTTTAAAAATTAATTTATCGTGTATGGGTGTCTCATTTATTGCCCATCCCTAATTGGCCAGAGGACAGTTAAGAGTCAACCACATAGCCTGCCACTACACACGACCTGTTATCTATTAGTCGCTAATAGTCCCCATTAACAACTATTCACCCTCCCAGCCTGATCATTATCAACTCTTTGTCTGTCCAACTGCTCTTCTCTCTCTTCAGGCTCTATCCTATCGTTTACTCCCTACCCCATTCCCCGCCCCTTTCTTCTGCATATAAACTGACGTTTTCCCAGCCACCATCAATTCTGAGGAAGGGTCACTAGACCTGAAATGTTAGCCCTGGTTATTTTTGCCACCACCTTCCCACTGCCCCTTCACAGATGCTGCCAGACTGGCTGAGCTTTTCTGGCAACTTTGCCTTTAAAGTGTATTTGAGGGAGCAATGTGCTGTGACCATCGTGGTAGGTACAAAATGAGTGAATGCTAAGAGATCAGGTGAGCATCACTGGGATGCAGCCTGGCCCAACCAATGAGCTGAGTACCAGCCCCTATATGCAAAATATCCTTGCAGCAGTATTCTGATGCCAGGTGCCATTACTCCAGCATTCAAGTGGAGAACCATACAGTTAATCTGAGATATGCCATCAAAATATGGAAAGGCTGGCATATGTTGGATGTCATTGTCCTTGGAGTATGGCCAAGTGCCATTGGACTGTACCATGTAGTACTGAGTGTCCAAAATGTTATTGATACTTTGTTTTTGTTTTAAAAAAAACTTCAACTTTTGAACTTGTATCAGTTTTTAGCTTTGTAGATTAAAGATGACAGTATTTAATTAAAAAATGTCTTCTTGAAAGAATAAGGGACTAAATGTCTTTTTCCTAATCACACATGATTTCTGTTCCTCCAACATGGTAGTGAAATTGTTCCTTTCTTTGAACTGAAAGTAAAGTAGATTTTTTTTAACCCCTTCCCCACCACTCACCACCCCCTACCTCCCTTTCAAAAATCATGCAGGTCCAGAGGAGTCAGCAGTAAACTAAGTCACCAGGTACCTGCTCTGATTTGCATGTTCGGAATTCAAGGTGTCCAGTTTCTATCCAATAAGAGGCAGAGTAGTACTGTAGAGTACTTATTAATGAGAAGAGATTAAGAAATAAAGTGGGTGATAATGAGTGATAATTTCCATTAATAGGATTATCACTACTCACTGGCAAGAATCTCACCTTGGTGTACTGGGCTTGATGGAAAATCAATTTATTGGCCTTGGCATTGAGAGACGCTTTGCTTGATACCTCATGTGACTTAATCTAATTTTTTTTTTGCCTACCCTGTCACTCAGGGACAAGGAGGATTCTGCCCACAAAACAGGCTTTGATTCAACAGCTCAGCAGGTCTGACAGCATCTGTGAAGGAGAAAACAGTTAACATTTCCGGTCCGCTGACCCTTCCTCAGAACTGGTCACTGGACCTGAAATGTTAACTTTTTTTTTCCATCACAGACTTGCTGAGCTTTTCCAGCAACTTTGTTTTTGTTCCTGATTTACAGCATCTGCAGTTCTTTGGGTTTTTATTTGATCCAACAGATCCATGCTGTGCTTATGCCTCTATTAATATCTCATTTACTTCATTTCCCACAGTCAACATAACCTCCTTTTCTCTCACATGTTCTTGCCTAGTTATCCCTTCAATACATCTATGCTATTTCCAGAACTACTCCATGTTGTGGCTCCACGTTTTAACTACTCTATACCTGAAATCTTTTCTCCTGGATTCTATGCTACATTTATTAGCCTGAATCCCAGCTTTATCTATTTACCTTGGAGACTGAGGACATAATTGGCAGTTTGCTAATAATCAGATCCTGAAAAACAGAATGCGTGCAGGTGAAATGTGTTTTGAGCCTGGAAAATAGCAGCAGAAAACTTGAACAAACATTGCACATAACATTTATTAGGCCTTTAATGAAAGGAACAAAATAATAATTACAGGGATATCAAACATAGGTGCAGTCTAGCTAAGGTTCAATGCAGGTTTAGTATAACTTCCATTATCTTTAAACTTTAACCCTTTAAAGAAAAGCTAGCGCTTGGTTTGTTTTTTGTTCATGGCCTTGATAATCTGAGATGCAACTAGTGATTGGTGTATTTAATCTTTAAAATTGCTTTGTTTTCTAAGCCACCTAGATTTAGAACTGTCAAGTGTTAATTGATGTCCCTACTTTTCCTACCAAAATATGCACTAACTTACTTTTATCTGTGTTGAATGTCACTTGCTAATTGCCCATTTTACAACTTTAATATCCTCTTGCAAATCGGTGTAGTCCTCATTTAGTATTAGCCATCCTCATCCCACTCTCCTTGGTTCCAATTTGGCTTCAAGAGAAAATTTAAATATTATGGATTGGGTTTTCCCAACCCATGAATGACATGGACAACAGTGAGTGAAGGTGTCCCACTGCTTCTCCCTGCTACCAGTTATGTGTCACCTTGATGTGCGAGAGAGCGAGAGAGAGAGAGATGATGTGCATTCCAATTGGTGACTGTCATAACGCCATAGAATGGTTTCAGCACAGATTGAGGCAATTGAGCCCATCAATCAATGCCAGTTGTCAGCAGGCAACCAAACCCTTTCCCCGTCCTTTTTCACATTGTTCTGCTAGTTTTTCTCTTATCAGAAAATAACCCAATTTGCTTTTGAAACTTTTTTTTTAATTTTGCCTCCACCATACTCTCAGCAATGCATTCCTTTAGACAAGTCAACAGACCATGGACCATAAAATCATAAAGCTCATCAAGAAACTGTGAAACAGGAGGGAAGGAAGAAGCAGTGCCGGTTCATGGGGAAAATCTGTTTTGCAACCTGATTTCTTCATGGAACTGACACTGTTCACTGATGCAGAGGATGACATGTTCATTGTCAAAGAGGAATCTTTTAGACCAGTGATAGTTATTTCTAAGTTGTGAGATGGAGATGTTGATGGAGTATTGCATTGGGTAAATAATTCTAAGATTGGTTTAGAGTCAAGGATTTTCAAACAGAAAATGGTAAAGCGATGTATATGAGCAATGGATTCAAGGCTGGAACTGTATTAATCAAAACATATATAAAAGCTAATGTTGCAGCTCCTTTTAGGGGCTTCAAACAGTTTGAATTTGGGAAATATCTGGATGAGGAAGCTCTTCATGAATATCTATGAACTAAAATTGTAATTGTGGAGCATTAACCTTACTACAAGAACATCTTTGTTCTGACTGGCTATTCTTAATCCAGTAAAGATACTGCTCAATCATGGAGGTGGGTGGCATATCAGAGGTGTTAAATGAATATTTTTCATCTGTTTTTACTTACAGGGCAAATGTTGCCCAGGCTGTAGTGACAGAGGACAAAACTCAGCAACTAGAAGCGTTTAAAATTGACAAGGAGATATTGGAAAAACTGTTCACACCTGAAGTTGGTAGGCATTGGGGCCAGATGATATGCATCCGAGAATATTGAAGGAACTCTGATGGGAATTGTAGAGCCATTGGCAATGATCTTTCAATCTTCCCTGGACTCAGGCTAGTGCAGGAGGTCTGGAGAATTGTAAAATTTATGCCCTTATTTAAAAATGTTTGTAAAGCTAAGCCCAGTAATTGTACACCAATCAACAATCAAAGAAAATTTTATAAACCATTATTCAGGAGGATTAATAGTCACATTGAACAATATTAGATTTAATCAGAAGAATTACCATGGATTTGTTCAAGGATAATTCTGTCTGACTCACCTGATGGAGTTTTTTTGAAGAGGTAACAGAGAGTTGATGGGGAATTGATGTCGATGTGGTGTACATGATAGTCCAAAGGCTTCTGATCCAGTGCCACATTGTACTTGTGAGGGGGTAAAAAAGGACATTGCACGTGGATACAAAATTGCCTGGGAGATAGGAGACAGAGAGCAATGGTTAATGAGTACTTTTCAGGCTGGAGGAATGTTTGTAGTAGAGTTCCCCAGGAATCATGTGCATCAATGATCTCGATCATGCCTGCAGGGAACAATTTCAAAGTTTGGATGATAAAAAACTTGTGTATATTGTATATTGTGAGAAGGAAAGTGTGGGACTTTGCAAGTCCATTGACCAAGTTGATGGACTGGGCAGAATGGTAGCAAATGAAATTCAATGTGGAGAAGTGTAAGGTGATATATTTCGGTACCAGGTACATGGAGAGATGGTATTAAATAAAGGGTATTTTTCTAAAGGATGTGCAGGAGTGGAGAGACTTGTGTATACATACGTATAAGTAGCAGGACAGACAGAGAGAGCAATTAAGGATACAGCATTCAAGACCTCACTAAAAGACACACAAGACAAGAGCAGGGAGGATAAGTTGAATTTATGTAGGACACTGGTTAGGCATTAGCCAGAGTTGTTATGTACAGGTCTGGTTGACTTACCTTTGGAAGGATGTGATTGCAATGGAGAGCATGCAGTAGAAATTTACAAGAATGGTTCCGGGGTGAGAACCTTCAGTCACGAGGATAAATTGGTGAAGTTTTGGACTGTTTTGCCAGGTGGAGAGAAACCAAGGGAAAATAAGAGAACACCTGGCAGAAGGTTTCATAATCATGACAGGCTTGGACAAAGTTAATAGGGAGAAACTGTTTCTGCTTGTAAGAAAATTTGAGAACTATATGGCACTGGTTTAAAGTGTTTTGGGCAATTTTTGGCAATATGGAGAGCATGACTGAGGGCTACCTGTGAATCCAGTGAAATATTGTGGCCTGCCCTCTTTTTTTTAAAAAAGAGGCTGAATGTTAAGTGCGGTGGGGGGAGGACTTCACACAGTGAGTAATTAGGGTCTGGAAGTGTGATGGAGGCAGGTTCCAATGGGGATTCAAGAGAGCATTCAATGATTCATTGAATAGAAACAATGTGTAGCATTACAAAGAAAAGGCAGAAGTTTGGCACTAAGCCACAATGTTCAGGGAGCCAGTGTAGATACAATGGACCAAAATATCCTCTCACTGCATCATAAAAATTCTGTGATTTTGAAAGTGGGTGTGACCCTGCTTTGACAGTCAGTGGGACTTGGGGCAGCATCTTATCAGCACAGGAATTAACTGCTCCCGAAGCAGCCACCCCTATGAAGGACGGCTTCTGATCCTGAACATCTTTTAGAGGGCTAAGCCACCTCAAAATCACCCCTGGGGGTAGTGGTGACCACTGCTGAGGTTACATCTGGAGAAGAAGAAGGATGCAGTGATGGACATGAACATGCCAAACCAACTAAGTAGATTCTAAGGCACCTGAGGGCAGGTCACAATATTGCACTGAACGCACAGGTAGCCCTCGGTAATGCTTTCCATATGCCAAAATGTCAGAGGTTACATGACACCAGGTTATAGTCCAATACATTTATTTGAAATCACAAGCACTGCTCCTTTGTCAGGTGATGTTACCCTGGATAAATGCAAGGTATTGCATTTGCACTTCATTTGATGAAGGAGCAGTGCTTCAAAAGCTTGTGATTTCAGATAAACCTGTTGGACTATAACCTGGTGTCATGTGACTTCTGATTTGTCCACCCTAGTCCAACACTGGCACCTCCACATCATGTATGCCAAAAGGTGCCCAAGCAGGAGAGTCCACTCTAGCCCTTCACTAGGTGTTGGCCAAGGGTTAGCTGGTGGTCTCCCCCTGAGGCAGGTGACCTCCTCATTGCTCGATAAGTACTATCGGAGGTGGTAAGAGGACATTGATCATTTAATTCATTCAGTTGGGCTCAGGATGGAAGAGTCACCTGCCATCTTCCTGACACTAGTAAGACTGGATCATGGTGGGATAACAACGGATACATCAGCCCCTCCACCTACCTTCCCTACTTTAGGGTTCTCCTCATGGTAGAATGCACTGGAGTCTTGCAAATATTACATTCCCGTTCAAAAACGGACAGAGAAACAAACTGAGTAACTCCATGCCAGTCAGCCCAAAGACCATGTTGGGAAAACTTCTAGAGATAATAATCTGGAACAAAATAATGTTTGGAAAAATATGGATTTATAAACGAAAGTTGGCAAGGATTTATTGAAAACAAGTTGTTTGACTAACTTCATGGAATTCTTTGATATAATGGAGCGGGTTGATGAAGGTGGTCAGTTGATGTTTCTTTCATGACTTTTCAAAAGATACTGGGAACAGGACAACAGATTAGATAAATTAGCATATTTTGAAGTCTGTGATTATTGGATATGAAATTGGCTAAAGGACAAAAAACAAGACATTTCTATATGATGAGGAATACAATAGGATCCCTCACTGTTTTGTCTTAGGGCAACTCCTCTTTTTTGATGCACATTAGTGAATTGGATCTTAATGTAAACAAAACTTTTAACTGTACAGGTGGATTTTGCAGTTCACTTTCTATATACCTTTACATTACAATGGTTTGGATTAAACAGAACTGTAACAAAAAGTAATGTCTCCTGTATTTGACCCAGGTAGCTGATAAGCGGACTGGGGTGACTGAGAGAAACTAAACTGGGGAAACAAAAAGGAAAGTTCCAAACTATTCATTATTCACACTCATTATATCTTCAGTGGATCACCAATGTAGGTTCAGATAATAATAATGCAGAGAATAGCACCATCTAAAGGCAGTTAAATATCTACATAAAGTAAAATATAAGGATGATGTTGTTAGGAGGGCTTGATTTTACTCTTTACTCTCTAACCATGACAGGTGGGAGAGAGGTTGTGGAAGGTGTCCAGGACATTGCCTGGTCAGGAGGGTTTTAGTTATGTGGAGAGGTTGGATAGACTCGTGTTGTTTTCATTGGAAAGACAGAGACTGAGCGATGGCCTGATAGAGGTGTACAAAATTGAGAGGCATAGGATGGATAGTCAGATGCTTTTTCCCAGGGTGAAAGTTCAATGACAAGAGGGTGCAGTTTCAAGGTGACGGGGAAAATTTAGAGGCAAAGTGTGGGGAAAGCTTTTCACACAGTGGTGGGTGCCTGGAATGCACTGCCAGTGGAGGTGGTGCAAGCAGGTGTTTTAGCAACGTTTAAGGCGTATCTTGATAGACACATGAACATGACGTGAACAGAGCACGTGCTCAGTGGGCCGAAGGGCCTGTTCCTGCGCTTTTGGATTGCATTATTGTATTTTATTAAGGTTGGGGTGATGGTTGGTGTTTAAGATATCAGGAACAAGTACACAGATTCCAAGCATTATGATCTCTGGATAGTAATTCTGGACAAGTCTATTCTGTCTGTAGATCATAAGTTTGCTTTTTTCTTTTTGGTTATCATGGAGGTCAGTCTCTGAACATATTCATAAGAGGCTGCTAATGTACTTTTATCATAAAGAACATAAAGGTTTATTACACAAAAAGAAAGAAAGGAAAATATGAACTATATCACACTATAAAAAGAACTTCTTCTTCTGAACATTATTACAAATATCAGAAAGAAAAAGATTTAATCTTTTCTACCCCAGCAATCCTCTTACAGACACTCAAACCTCAGTGAGGATATAAAAGAGTAAGAGAGGAAACCAAATAAATCAGTTTCAAGCTGGAAAAGACAGCTAAAGGAAGGTAATGTATTGGACAAAATAAGTAAGAAAAAAAATTATAAATGAAAAGCATGTCTACCAAAATCCTCAACGTGGAAAATAAACTGGAGGGATATAGAAGTCTGACACTAGAATATAAATTTCATAGAAATATATTGGCGAACCTAAAATGTGGGGAAATAAACATGCCAGCTCATAGTTTTTGGAGGGATGGAATGGGTGAGAAAGAAATGGCAAACTTGCTGAAAACGAGAACATAATGCTCTGTAAAGAATTGGTTTACAGATAAGAGGTTCAGACAGAGTTGATATGGTTAGAGTTCAAAGACTCAGTTAGGGATTGTTACACTAACGAGATTTAACTACACATCCCCACATTGCGGAATGTAAATCAAGGAGGATTTGCATATACAGATAAAAGTAACGAATAGGAATAGCAAACAGAAATTGCTAGAAAAACTCAGCAGGTATGGCAGCATCAATTAAAAATAGCAAATTATTGTTTCAATTTTCTATTTAATTTTTTACTTAAACAGTACTTGATTACTCAAGTTGTCCCAGGTCTATATCCACAGGGATTCTTTAGCTCTCCAATGGTATACCCTGGCTATCAAAATGAATCCTGTAAGTAAAGATCTGTTCTTAACAGGTTCCATGCTACAGGGTTGCCAAAATTCCATTTCAGTGGAGGCACTTAAATGGCTGCACACCTCCATTAATTGCACAGGTACATAGCCCGGCCTGAGTCCACTCACGCTCCTAAGGAAATGGGAAATGTTGTGTTCTGGAGAGGACTTTTGCCACAGAGAATTTCTGTCATCATGGAAATTTGGACCTAGGAGTCAAGATAAATCTATCGATGGTTCAATGTGTTACCAGGTTGGGTTTTATCTCGTGTAAGAACAAGATGACTCTGGAGCAATCTCGCTGTAAAGTCACAGAACTACAGATCACTGGGTGGGATTAGTACAGACTGGAAAGAATGCTGGAAGAAGCACATTAGAATGTGTGACTCTCTATAAGGGAGCAGACAACACATGGATTTGAATATTTGAAGAAAATGGGTCGATCATGACCTAATGACTTAATCATCCGTCTTTCAAATCAAAAGAAAGCTCACAAGAGGCCCTAGACAACTCTGATTTAAAAACAAAACACAGTTAAAAAGTGATGGAGGACAGCCCAAATCTAATAAAGTGATCCTAGAACATGGTGTTTTAAAACAAAATTAAAACAAATTTTGATACAAAGAGGCCTTTCTTGCATACAGACATCTGTCAAATATACCATTTTTCCCTAAAATGGCACAATTTAAAAAAAAGCTTATGCAACAAACCTTTTTTTTTGGTGCAAACACCATCTAAAGGCACAAGTATGCAGCAACTTTAAAGGAGCAGCAACTCTTAAAGCTGCAATAACAGAATAGAAGAGAGAGGCCAATGAAAAAAATCACAAAAAGCAGTACACTGCAATACAGAATCCTACTCTGACATTTTAAAGAGCAAAACTGGTGGCAAGCAAATATCTAACCACGAATTGACATTCTGTCAGAACTTCAGCTGTTTAAAGTAAAAATATTTTCCTTATAGATCTACAGGTAACTGTCAAAGAAGCTGTTAAATGTCTTCTCATTTTGAGCACTGAAGTGTTAAAAAGAATAAAATCTGCAAGTATTTTTGACAATGACAGCAAACATCCTGACAAAATTTTTACAATTTTGGAAGATCAACTTACAGTTTGAGTTAATGTCAGGGAATGCAGGCTTGAGATCATGTCATACTGACAACAGCCAGGTGACACAATCGATCAATTGATTGACATCTACCTATGAAAAAGTACAGACTTTGATTTTGCTGAAGTTAGCTGAAAGGCTTAGGGAGTAGGCATTGCCTCTATATCCATCAAAACCTTCAGGAAAAACACTTTAAGAAACCTAAAGGTTATGTCGTGTCACTTTGGTCGGAGAAAGGTGCAAGTTTGAAGCAACTGTAGGTTACCAGTAGTGACTGCAAATGCTTGACTCTGGAACAACTGTCGGAGCCAGAGATTCAATGGAACATCCTAATCTCGTGTGAACTGTAGCTTGTCTCACCCATCAAGAGGATGTCAAGCATTTTATGACCTATGCAAGCTACATTCCACAAGAAGACATTGAGATAAAATGTAAATGAAGTCCAATCTCATACACGTTGGTCACTGCCAAGCAGAGCAGATTCAGCAAACTACATCAGGTAATGACCAACTGCAAAAGTTTGAGAAGATCAACATCAACAGGCTGCCTGAGCACATCCAATGCGTGTGTAAGTTAATGCAATCATCTCGTCATTCAGAGATGAACTAGGACTCCAAGGATATAAGCTTCAAAGACAACAAGTCATTTAGAAAGTACTCTGTTCTATCCTACCTACATTGAAATCCATTCAATTCTTTCAATTGTTTTAGTCTGTTGATAACTGTTTGCAATTTTCTACTTCGGTCTATACTGCTTACAGTGACACTTATCATGCTGTCATTGGCAAATTTGGATTTAATTAAAATCATATAATGGTTTAAGTGCAAGAGGAAGCCATTTAGCCCATTCTGACTCTCTGTAAATGACATCCAGCTGTCACTATCAGTTCATTTAACAATCATTTTAAATCAATGCCCTCTGGTTCTCAATCCTCCCACCAACAGGAAAGGTTTCTATAAATCTATTCCATCTAGAGTCCTCATGATTTTGAATAACTTTCTCAAATATCCTCTCAAGCTTCTCTCAAGGTGAACAATTCCACTTTCTACAATCCATCCACATAACCACAGTCCCTCATTCCAGGAACCATTCTACCACTTAATTTCTGTATTTTCACCAAGACGTTACATTCTTCCAAAAGGCCACATTTAGATGTGGCCAATCTAACGTAACATAAATTTCATCATAATTCCTTTCTTTTGTCCTTTTTCCAGTATTTATAAAGTCAAGTATCCCATACATTATTTGCACTTCTTTCTCAAACCTCCCCATTAACAACAATATTTATGCAGATACTCCCAGGTTGATCTATTCCCACATCCCTTTAGAACTCTACTCAGTAGTTTATATTCCCTTCACAGTTTCATCACGCACGTGTCTACCCATTCCACCAGCCTTCCCATATCCTCTTGTGGTCGATTTCTGGCCTTACACTGTTCACTAGCTTCCAAATTTTGTGTCTGCTGTAAGTTTTGAATTTCTGTCATTTACACCCATTCCCAGTCATAGAGTCATAGAGTTGTACAGCGTAGAAACAGACCCTTTGGTCCAACTCATCCATGCCGACTAGATATCCTAAACTGATCCAACCTCATTTGCCAGCATTTGACCCATATCCTACTGAACCCCTCCTATTCACGCAACCATCTAGATGTCTTTTAAATGTTGTAATTGTGGTCACTTCCACCACCCCATCTGGCAGTTCGTTCCATATACACACCAGCCTCTGCGTAAAAAAAGTTACCCCTCAGGTCCCTTTTAAAATCTCTGACTATGTATCACAAAAGCAACAGTCCCTTGGGAACTCTATAATAAATTTTCCACCAGTCTAAAAAAAACATTTACTAGTACTCTCTTTTCCTGTTTCTTAGCCAATGGCATTTCCATGCTGCCACTACCTTTATGGAGCTAGGTTCCAGAAAAACTACAAAAACATACACAACCTAAAGAAGTATTGAAAGAGGTCTTAAATTATCCATAATTGGGATAGAGATGGTGCAAAATACAGAACAGGGAAAGAGTTTCTCTGTGTTCAGGAGAATTGTTTTGATTAGTTTCTTTCCACTGACGGAGGAGGTATTGATGGATCTGCTTCTGACAATATGAGGTGGGCCAAGTGGATCTGGTGTCACTAGGAGAACATTTAGGTAGCAATAATGCTAGCTAATGTTATAAGATTTCCAAAGAAATGAAACGGACAAGGAATAATCTAGATTAAAAATACTTGACTGGAGGAGAGCCAATTTCATAGAGTGGAAACAGATTTCACCCAGATAAACTTACAGTAAAGAATTACAGGCAAAATTGTAATGGAACAATGGCCAAAACTTTCAAGAGGAATTTAGGTACAGTCAAGTTATTTTTCTAGGAGTCAACACAGTGTGAAGCTGGAGGAACACAACAGGTCAGGCAGCACCGGAGAGCAGGAAAGTCAACGCTTTGGGCCTAGACCCTTCATCATATTTTTCCAGGAGATGGACAGGTAAGGTAAGCATAGCCCTAAATGACGCAAAAGATGGAATGTAAGGTGAAGCAGTGACAAGCTACTTCTGACAGATGTCATGTTAATAAAACAAATCACAATCAGGCTGAATATAGAAAGTTCAGAAACAAAGTGGAAGTCAAAATAAGAGAGGCAAACAGAACATGAGAAACAACAGGAAGCTAACATAAAAGGAAATTCAAACGTCTTCTATATTTATAGAAATAGTAAAACATGGTAAATGGAGGAGTGGAGTCAATGAGAGAAGTAAAAGGTTATCAACGCATAGTGACAGAAGGCATGAATGAGGTACCAAATAAATATTTAATATTTTGTCTTTACTAACCACAATTGTGAATATCTAAAAAAGCTGGAATGGACACATACTTTGAGGGAATATGCCCCCAGTTGTACTTATGGCCTTGTATCAAGCTTTTCTTTCCGGTTACCACAAGCACTACCTCCTAATGGTGACTGATCTCAAACTATTGCGCTTTCCCTCTGCCAGGCAGGTCCTACTGCTACCTGTAATCTGCCTGGTAGAAAAAGAGTGGTGAACAAAAGGGTAAATGCAATCCCAATTAATTATTTTACATCTAACAGATTTTTATTCGAGATTCAAAAATATATGAAGCCAACCTGAGTGGATGAGAATGAAGATATAGATCAGTTGTCCACTTACTGAATGTATAGTAAGCTCAAGGGGTTGAATGGTCTGTTCCTATGATTAGGCACAGTTAAGTACCCCTGCTAGTGGAATGCTTTTGGAGACAAACTGTGAGGATAGACATAGTGAATTTTGAAACTCCTCTTGATAAATAGCCTGTAGGGACTCATTACCAGGTGATCACTTGATCACTTGATCAAAACATTGGAACCCTTTAAGTATCTGTTTAACAGTAGCCCATTAAAAAGTTAATCAGGATTGGAAAATTAGTGGCAGAAAGAAATGTAGCTTTTTAAGATACATTTTTGTCTCTTTAAACGAAACTAACATCTACACGCCACTATTGAGTTACAACATTAGGATTCTCTTGTCTGCAATCTTACCCATGAATCACTAGTGCAATGGGGTTAGGCACTATTCCATGCAATATGAACTTACAGATATTTTCCTAATCAACCTATTCAGAGATGCTTTACGCACCTCTGGAGTTAGTGGGACTTGTAGAAGCACTATCGCTGCACAACAAGACCCCCGACACGGGTTTATAGATTTAAGATAGGATACTTTAGCTCTAGTGTGGTTGCCCCACCTAGTGGTCAAATGCAGAACTAAACGCTAAAACAGCTCTTCAATTCTGCAGATAATTGCTGATGCTGGAATTAGAGATTACATCGTGTGGAGCTGGGGAAAACTGCAGGCCAGGCAGCACTAGAGGAGCCAGAAAGTTGCAGAAGTTTGCGGTTTGAAGTCAACTGCAATGCTTGAATCATCGGGGTATCCATGGCTTCCATGCTAGAGACACATTTTCATGTACTAATGATGTAAGTGTATAGTTTAATGACGATATTTAGAAAGTTCAAGTAAATTTGGCAATTTGAATACCATGGTACTTATGGTCTGCTGGTATGGTCTTGACGTTGCTTTGTTTTGTGGTATAGCTGCATTCTTCACAGAGTCTTTAATGACCTGTAACTTTGCTTTTTGCACTGCAGCCAACTTTCATATATGTTTCCAGTGAACAGTTGTGGCAAATGCTTAGTGAAATACGTACTAAATGCCTGTCAATTAAAATATGCCCTTGAGAGGAAGAGGAATTGTAAAAAGTTGAAAAATCATCCACAGCTTAACAAGGAAGTCAAGGATAACAGAAAGGCAAAAGCTGGGGCACATCGTACTGCAAAACTAGTGGCGCCACGGAGGTCTGGGAGAACTTTAACCGTAAGCAAAGTGTTACTAAAAACAAAATTAAAAGAGCTAAGATGAACTACGAAAGGAACCTAGCTGAAAACATAGGCACTGCTAGCTAAAGGAAGAGAATAGTGAATGTGAACATTGGTCTTTTAGAGGAAAAAATGACGAGGTAATAATGGGAAACTCAGAAACGCAAAGGCACTAAAACAAATTTTGTCTCTGTTTTCACAGTGGATGATGATAATTTCTTCACAAAGTCACTACAAAGGAACTTGGTGAAATTATTCTAACTGGGGAGAAGGTATTAAGTAAACTGATGGGATTAAAGGCAGATAAGGCCCAGGGGCCTGATGGCCTTCACTCTGGGGTATTAAAGGAGGCAGGAACAGATCTAGTGCATGCATTAGTTATGATATTCAAAATTCCCTGGATTCTGGAAATGTACCAGTGGATTGGAAACACACTAATGTGACACCCTTATTTGAAAAAAGATGAGCAAAAATGGTAAACTATTGAGCAGTTAGTTTGATCTTTGTAGTGGGGAAATTGCTGGAGTCAATCATTAAGGAGGAGATAACTGAACAATTGGAAAAACCCAAGTTCAATTCACCAGTGTCAGCACGGTTTCATGAAGGGCAGGTTGTTCTTGACAAACTTGCTGGAGTTATTCAAGAATGCAACCAGCAAGATGGATAATGGGGATCCAGTGGAAGGGGTATATCTAGACTTCCAGAAGGCATTTGACAAGGTGCTGCATAAAAGACTGATCCAGAAAGTTAGATCTTCGGGGTAGGGGTAAGGTATTAGCTTGAATAGATGATTGGTGGACTAACAGAAAACAGACAATTGGAATAAACGGGTCCTTCTCTGGATGGTGAACTGTAACTGGTGGGGTGCTTCAGGGTTCAGTTCTTGGACCTCAACTATTTACAATCTACATAAATGATCTGCAAATGGGGCACAGAGTATAACCTAACAAAGTTCACTGATGATACTAAAATAGGTGGGAAATCAGGCTGTGATGAAGAAATAAAGAGTTTGCAGATGGATACTGATAGGCCAGGAGAATAGGCCAGAATCTGGCAGATGACGTGTAATGTGAATAAGTGCGAGATTGTCCATTTTAGCCAGAAAAATAAAAGGGCAAATTATTATTTAAATGGAAGGCAGATTCAAAGTGTGTCA
The DNA here is from genome assembly GCA_024137785.1 of Ginglymostoma cirratum. Classification (NCBI taxonomy): domain Eukaryota; kingdom Metazoa; phylum Chordata; class Chondrichthyes; order Orectolobiformes; family Ginglymostomatidae; genus Ginglymostoma; species Ginglymostoma cirratum. The sequence goes on from JAHRHZ010000218.1 coordinate 6,517,971, forward strand.
GTGCAGAGGGGTCTGGGTGTTCTTGTGCATGAATTCAGAAAGTGGGTTTGCAGGTACAAATAATAAGAAAGAGAAATAGAATCCTGGCATTTATTGTAAAAGGACTGGATTATAAAAGTAAAGAAGTGTTGATACAATTATATAAGGATTTGGTGAGACTACACCTGGAGTAATGTGTCAAGTTTTGTTCTCCTTACTTAAGGAAGGTTGTGGTGGCACTGGAGGCAATTCAGAGGGGATTCACCAGATTGATTGCAGGGACAAAAGGGCTGTTGTACGAGGAGAGGTTGATCAGCTTGGGCTTGTGCTCGCTGGAGTTCAGAAGAACGAATGGGAATCTGCTTAGGGTATATAAAATGATAAAGAGGATTGATAAGGTGGACGTTGAACAGATGTTCCCTGTTGTGGGACAGTCTCAAACAAGAGGTCATAGATACAGAGTGAGAGGAGGTAGGTTCGACACTGAGTTGAGGAGAAACTACTCTGAGGGCTGTGAATCTGTGGAACTCACTGCCACAGAGTGCAGTGGAAGCTGAATCAATCAACAGATTCAAGAAAGAAATAGGTAAGTTTCTGATGAGATATGGGATAAAGGACTATAGGAAGCAGGCAGGAAATTTGAGACCAAGATAAGATCAGCCATAATCAAGTTAAATGGCGAAGCAGGCTCAAACGGCTGAATTGCTTACTCCAGCTCCTAATTCCTTATGTTGTAACTTGACCCAAAGCAGATTTCAACAGTTCACTTAAACTAGATGCTGCTGCTAAGGAAGGATCCATAGTTTGGAAGAAGGGTCATATTGGACTGGGGAAGGGCTAACCAGATTGCCACTCTGGCCATTCTTTTTTACGAAAGAAGGGAGGTCTCCATTTCTAAGAGGGGATTCTAGTCAGCACCCTCACAGAAATGCAGAGATATACTTCCAGTCTGACAGCCCTTTCGAAACATAGGACCCCTTTCACAGCAGTCAGCAGCTGCAATCAGTTCCAGAGAACCACTTTGACGGCTGCTGTCACATGGCAAGTACATTAAGGTAAGTGTAAATTTAAGTGCTGGGAAGGTCGGATGCCAAATGGGTAGGAGCATAAGGTACCAGATAAGTGGGGTGTCAGGTAAGTAAAATGCCAGATGGGTAGAGTAGGTGTAGGGCAACAGGGGTTGGATGTCAGATGGTTTGGGGGTAGGGTGTCAGGTAAATAGGTGCCAGCTGGGTACAGGGTAGGGTGCCAAGCTGCCTGGTGGCAAGGGGATTATGTAAGTGATACAATAGTTAAATTTGGTTGAGATAGGTGGGAGAAATCGAGTATGGCCCAGAAGTGTGGCTAGGGTGGGTATCGTTTTTTAGGGCTGGTGGGGGTGTGCGTGGTGGGGGGAGGTGTTTTCAGGTCATGGTCTGGGGAGTGTAAAGGTCTGGGGCAGAGCATATGTGAGGTAAATATGATGTCTGTTGAACAGTTACTCAGGAATTATGTAGTAGAGTAGATCCATTACAATATTAGCAGATGACTTCAATGCAACAAAATGTGAAGTAATGGAATTTGTTCAGAAAAATTAAGAGTAGAAACACAAATTGAATGGAGAGTTGCTGAAGAATATTGAGGAATAGGGAGACCTAGAACGAAAACACAAATCTGTGAAAGTGTGATTGCACTTAATGACTTACAAGTGTCAATAGCATTTAGGGTTTTAAAAATAGTGACATGGAGTGCAAAAGTAAAAAAAAATTTTGTAAGACTGCAATTAAATCACTGTTGTTCGATTCTGATGAAAGATACACACTTAAAACATTGATCTCTTCATAAACGCTACTTGAGTTGCTCCCCATTTCAACAATATCCTACTGTTTTAGATTCTCAGATTGTGCTCTTTGTTAATATACTATGCACAGATTGGGGACTGGTTAATAACAAGAAAATTAAAGTTGTAGACATTGCATTGTATTCATTCACCAAGATGATACTTGGGGATAAGAAACTATATTTATGGGGAAAGATTTAGAGATACTGGGATTATTTTACTGCAGTTGATAAAGCCTAGAGGTTTAATTCAAGTTTATCAAATTATGCAGGACTTTTATAGGATGACTAATCATAGAGCCATAGTAACTTACAATACATAAGGAATCCTGGCTCTTAGGAATAACAGTGATGTTCACTCTCCAAACACCATTTTATTGCCTGTAACCCTCAAAGTTATTCATCAGCATATAAATGTCCAACTTTGTTACAAAATTATTTATGGAATTGGCTTCCATCACCTTTACATTTCAGCATTCCAAATCGTGAAAATTCCAGAGTGAAAAAATGTTCTCCATATTTCTCCTTTAAATCTTTCACCAGTGATTTGAATCTATGACGACTTCTACTGACTGATTTGACAAAAGAAATAGTTTTTCTCCATCTAAATTTCTCATTGTCTTGAAAACCTTCATAATCTTATTTCTTAAACTTCTCTGTTCCAAAGAGAATAATCCTAACTTTTGCAAACTATTCTTGTAATTAAAATCTCTCATTCTTGGTAATAGCTTGACAGTGGTTTCTTGGACTCTTTGGGGCCTTTGCACCATATCCCTGGTGCCCAGAATTGTTCACAACACTCCAGTTAATTACACCTCTAGCCAAGCTAGTCCAGTACAGCTACAGCTTTGAGGGGACAAATTTGTAAAGTTGTCCAGATAATTCTTGTCCATAAAGATCAGGACAAATTCAATCCAACCAAGTGATTCCCTGTCGGCCTTTTCTTGATTATCTGCTAAATTATGGTAGCATTGCTAATGTACGGAGTGCTGCCTGGTTTATTGTTCACCAGCTCCCTGGTTCTGACACTGGGCTTATGTATGGAATGTGGTGTAGTGGAAAACACGGCAGGCAGATGTTCCAGAGGCAAAGAAACTCTGATTTTATTGAACAAACAAACAAAATTTAGTATACATTTACAGAAAACAAGAAAGTGAATATCAAAATTAAAACCTGCCTATCTTTGACTGAGACCTGTCTGCCAGTTAACTGACCCCCCCCAGTTAAGCCTTGCAGCCAAGACTTGATACAATGGGTAAATAGATACAGTGGGTGGCTGTTATTTATGCTAATAAGGGGGGACGTGTTTGGCGGGGGGAGATAGATAGAGAACCTGCTGACCGATTCCACTTCCCTTTCTGAGGGGTGCCCTGCACTGTGAGCCTTCCTGAATCCCACCTCCCCCTATCTAAGAGTAGCCAAGCTCTGCTGGAGGGTTTCGATGACTTCGGCTCACGCCGGTGTGAAAACGCGATTTTGACTGGTTATTGTCCGTAGTCTCTTGCCGTAGCTGGGACTTCGCGAAGGGCCACAAGTTCCGGTAGCAGTCAGTCTAATGTTGTCCGCAGGTGCAGTTAAACACATGGGACCAGACCGGTGAGTACCTTGGGCTTTTTTTAAAATCTGGTGGCCTTTGCGAGCGGGTTGGTGTCTTGGATGGTGGTGGATGTTGCTGGTGTTCCCCTGGTCGGTGTCTTGTGTCTCTGGATGGCTTCGGTTGCCTCTGGACGTCGTGTGGAGGCTTGTGTTCAGTAGTTGTGAGGGCTGCTTTCCTTCGTGAGCGGGGCCTGCTTCTCGCTTGGACTCTCAAACTTTCCTCGCAGAGCACACACACCGTGTTGGAGTCGGGGCGCAGTGCTTCTCTTCCTTTTTCCTTCACTGCCGTGCTGGGCTCGGGATCTCTAGTTATACCCAATTGCGGGCCTCTTGTCTCCTGCCAAATCTCTTGAGCTATTGTTCCTCCTCTTGGGGCTGAATGGGCTTCCTGATCACTGAAGTAGGTGTGAATGGTTTTTCGATTGAGGTGAATGGTTTTCATTGTTTTGGAATGTCCAGTATTTCCCTTGGATGGGTATTCAGGTTTGAATAAGTTGTGAATGTCTTCACATCCAAAGGTGGAACGGGTTTGCACACAGCACAATGGTGTGGAATGTTTAGTATTTCTGTGTTTGAGCACTGGCTGAAAAATTGAATGGTTGTATACCTCTGTAGGCTCCAGAAGGTCTGAAGTTGTTGAAATTGTTTGCTTCCTGTAGTCTGCCTTCCACTGTTTAAGCTGGTGCATGAATGGGGGGGTCTTCCTTTAGTTTTTGTGAACTAACCCCCGTTTCAGATATCTTCCCCTGAGTTTGTACATTTTCCAGTCTGACCCAGCCAGTCTTTTCCTGGCGTAGTTGCAGCCCATGGTTACTGGAATCCCAAAGTTCAGTGAATTTAATCCAATGTAATTTCCACAACTTTTGTATTCAGAGGGTTTCTAAATTCAGGGTACGTCCATAAATTAATGAGGATTTTTGCCCCACCTTACATATTCTCCCCTTTGATACTCTGCATATTAGATTATCACCTTGGGTGGGCAAAAATCATCAAGACCTCAAAACCAGTTTACCTAAACTAATCTGTTTTAACACAGTGCATGGCCTCCTGCGGAGGGAAAAGAGACAGGAAAAGCAAAAGATGTATGGATTATACTCCCACCACAAATATTTTACATTGATTCTGTACAAAACCAATATATTTCCCACAGAGCGCAACTGTGTCTTACTTCTGCCCGCACAAAATGTCAGATCTGTTGTAGATGCTTTGGTGTCAGGACCTGCGAGCTCGGCACCCAGCCCAACAGCTGGCCTCCCATCCCACTGACCAATCCCCACCACTCCTTACCTGCACTCACCTATCACCGTCCCACCTACCTTCCCCAGCCCCACCCCTCCTCTCTATTTATTTCAGCACTCCCTTCCCCCTCCCCCATTTCTGAAGGTCCCGACCTGAAGCATCAACTTTCCTGCTCCTCTGATGCTGCCAGGCCTGCTGTGTTCCTCCAGCTGCACACTGTGTTAACTCTGAGGCTGGAATGCTACTGATCAGTCCGGCTACAGCGGCAACTGTGGGCGTACATGCGGGAATGTTCTTGTTCAGCACCTTAGGTCATTAGGTATCCCTCTATTCTGACTTCTACTCCCTTCACCTTTCCACAGTCATGCTTATGTGTGGCGAAAGCTCTGAGATTTCCCACACATAGGCCCAGTATTCCTCTGGGGTATGGTTTACCAATTGCTCCAGATCGTAGTCACCTTTTGGTTTTACCAAGCACACAGTCCTTTCCCTTTTCCTCCTTTCCCAGGATCACCACTGCCTCCCCCCTCGATTCCTGTGCATACTGCTCCCCACAGGCAATGGTTCCTGAGATCTACTAGGATCTTGTGGGCTATGACACAATCCGTCCCCAGGATCCCATCCCCTCCTGCTCCCACCTCATTAAGACATACGTCCACTTAGTTTCCCAGATGGATGGTCAGCAGGATGGAGAATGGTCTGACCTGCTCATTGCTTGTTAATCCCACTAGGTTATACGGGACTCTGTTAGACAGGGGAGAGTGGGTAGGGTTCTCTGAATATACTAGCATGCTGGATGCTCCCATATCCAAAAGATAGGTTCCCTCTAAACTCACTTTTACACATGGCCTTTTCCAGGGGTCGTATTCTAGGGGACATACATACACGGGTTGAGTGGGTTCTAGTCACATCTCAGAGTTGTTGTTGGGTGGGGTGCTGGGGGCTCCTGTACCCATTGCTCCTGCCAACTTTCCCTGATTTTCCGCACCCCCCCCCAGGATAGCTCTGAGTGCCTCCGTGAACCCCTCCATGGGGCTTGGGAAACTCTGTAAGAATGTAGAGTGGTCCCTTTTCTGAAGAAGTGTCCAGACCCGAAAAGTCAGCTTTCCTGCTCCTCTGACGCTGCTTGGTCTGCTGTGTTCATACAGCTCCACACCTTGTTTTCTCTGTGAGGAGGGACCTGATTCTCGGGTGGCCATCAGGGTATCCCTTCCCTCACCCTTCCGGGGATTGGGACAATTGTTTCTCCAAATCCCTGGTCTTTCCCAACCCGAAATGTATGCCCTTCCTGTCGGGAGGGCTACCTCCCTCCTGGTGCCACTCTTTCGTGCCCTGGAAGGGCTTGACCTCATAGACCTTCCCCTTGGTTACTTTCTCCTCCCCTTCTCCCATTCCGAAAAGCGAGGGCTGACTGTCTTATTACGGATTCCCCCATACTTTGGTTCGTCCCTAAGGGCCCCCAAAGTTCAGCTGTGGCCCACAACCTCGGTAGGCTGTTGGCCACCAGGATATGGAGCCAACGAGCCTGGTCACTGCCCCTGAGGTTGTCCTGTTCCAGGTTCCCTCCACAGGGGCTGGCATAAACAGGTCACAGCCTGTCAGTGAAGGCCTGTGGGGTTTCTCCTGCCACCTGTACGGTGTTTTCTACCTGGGAGAATGGACCCCTATCATTGTACCCCATTGCCTCCAGCATCTCTTCCTGGACGGTTGCAAATGAATTGTGTCCCCATAACGTATCCGCAGAGAGGGCCTTGTACAGCCTGCTGTCCAAAGAGAACAGCAGCAACTTGGCCATTTCTGCATCATCACACCCATTAATCTCCCCACCCGCTCCATCTCCATGAAGTGAACAGATGGGTCCCCCTTATGGGTTAATTTCTCCATGTGGGCCACCATAGCCCTAAGCTGCTGAGTTCCATGTGGGGACTGAAACCTGCTGTCCAAATCCCCTTGCTCCTGACCATCCTGGGGCACACCGTACTTGTGTTGTCGTACCGGGCATGTTGACTCAGATCCTGACCCTTACCCCATTGGCCCTACACTGCTTCTCCCCCACCCCCCACCCCACCGTACCTGCTGCTGGCCCGGGCCTGCTCCCAGTGCCCTTGGTACTGATCGAGCCTCGACCAGCTGCCTGACCGGACCCACACCCGGTACCGCAGGTGGTGATTCAGAGACCCCTCCCCCCACCCCTGCAGTCGAACTGCTCTTCCTGCTGTCACACTGGGCCTCTCCCTGCCCCAGTGCCCCAGGTGATCGAGCGTCCCCAACTGCCCTACCATCCGTGTTCATCTCGCCCCTTCCTGCCCGTCTGAGCCATTCCCAGTCTAATCAGGTACACCGTGCCTTTGGCTTGGGACAAAGCTTGGTGAAGTTGGCGGATTTGTTCTTGGCAGGGACCGTGCTCTCCCCTACTGAACCCTTCCAACAAGCCACCTTATAGGCTGCCTGTATATCCCTCAGCTTCTCCTCCTGTGCTTTGCCTTGATCTCTCAGATGACTGTTTTCCTGTTTCAGTGCCTGTTTGTTGGTTTTGGCCTCTGTGGCCTGACACTCAAAGTAATCTATCTGATTCCGGTATCTTTCCTCCATCTGCCATCTTTCCTGCCTCTCCCAATGCATCTCACCCGTCCTGGTCCTTAAGGTGCAGCCCTCCTCCGCCTCCCTCAGCGCTGCCTTAAACTCCTTGATCCTCCTGTCCAGTACTTGGAGCTGTCTTTGCAGGGACAGGAGCCAGATTGCCTTTTCTATGGGGTGCTTATGCTCCTTGATCTCTGTTCACTGGACTGCTGCTTCATCTGGTCATTTTGCCCTCAGTAGGTGCGGTACCTACTTCTTTGAAATATTTGCTTTCTTAAAGACAAAAGAGGAAATCCTCTCTTCCGTCAGGTCTTTGGCCTCTGTTACACCCTCCAGAGCACCACATTCAAACTGCTAGTGTCCCTTCATGGTCACTATTCTGTACGGAGTGCTGCCTGGTATATTGTTCATCAGCTCCCTGGTGCTGACACTGGGCTTATGTATGGAATGTGGTTTAGTAGAAAAACACAGGAGGCAGATGACTCAGAGGCAAAGAAACGCTGATTTTATTGAACAAACAAACAAAATTTAATATATATTTAACCGGTCTGGTCCCATGTGTTTAACTGCATCAGCGGACATCATTAGACTGTGTGTTACCGGAACTTGTGGCCCTTCGCGGAGTCCCAGCTACGGCAAGAGACTACGGACAATAGCCAGTCGAAATTACATTTTCACATCAGGGTGAACCTAAGTCATCCAGACCCTCTAACAGAGCTTGGCTAGTCTTTGATAGGGGGAGGTGGGATTCAGGAAGGCTCACAGTGCAGGGCACCCCTCAGGAAGGGAAGTGGAACAGGTCAGCAGGTTCTCTCTCTCTCTCTCTCTGTCTCCCTTATTTGTATAAATAACAGCCTCCCACTGTATCTATTTACCCATTGTATCAAATCTTGACTGCAAAGGTTAACTGGGGGTCAGTTAACTGGCAGACAGGTCTCAGTCAGAGATAGGTGGGTTTTAATTTTGATATTCACTTTCTTGTTTTCTCTAAATATATATTAAAATTTTGTTTGTTCAATAAAATCAGAGTTTCTTTGCCTCTGAACCATCTGCCTCCTGTGTTTTCCACCACACCACATTACATACATAAACCCACTGTCTGAACCAGGGAGCTGGTGAACAGTAAACCAGGCAGCACTCCCTACACTGATGACACCATCCAAGTGGCATTCCAACAGCAACACCCTGTTCACTCCTGCCGAGTTTGGAATCTGTCAGATTCACTCCCGTCTTGATTTCATTACACCCTTGGTCCAAACATGGACAAACGGACTGGAGGGGATGTGACAGTGACTGCATTTGACATCAAAACAATACCTGACTGTGTGGCATTAAAGAAGATCTGGCAAAATTGAAGTGAAAGGGTAGTAGTGATAAGCTTTGAGTTGTCTGAGTCAAGCCTAACATAGAGGAAGATGGTTTTGACCATTGGAGGCCAATTATCTCCGTTTCAGGACAGTGCTGGAAGAGTTCCTCAGGGTAGTGTCCTAGGGAGCCGTCTACAGCTGTGCATCTTTCTTTCCACCATTACATTATGCAATCAGTGAACATCCCCTTTCTAATGTACAGCCCCTTCATAATTCCTTAGATACTGAAGCCGTCTTTGCCAATATGCAGTAAGATCTGGACGGTATTTGGGCTTGAGCTGATAAGTGGCAAGCACCCAAATGCCAGGCAGTGACCATCTCTAACTAGACAGAATTTCACCACTGCACCTAGATATTCAACAGCATTATTGGTATTTATAGCTACCACTGACCAGAAACAGAACTGGATTAGTCATAGAGGCACTGTTGCTGTAAGAGTAGACCACGATTTGGGAATGTTGTGATGTGTAATTCCCCTCCTCTGCCACCAACACACATGGGTAACAATGTGTGCCATCTACTTGATGCACTGCAGGAACTTTTCAAGCTTTCTTTGACTACACTCTCCGAACCTGCAACCTCTACCACCTAGAAGGACAAGGGAAACACTCATATGGGAATACCCCCACCTGCAAGTATTCCCTCAATTCATACGCCATTCTGACATGGAATTTTATCACCCTTCCCTCACCTTGCTGTATTAAAATGCTGGAAATTCCTTCTCAGCACACTATGGCTGTACTGATAATATGAACTACAGTATTTCAAGAATGTGGCTCACTGGCACCTCCACAAGGGCAATTAAAGATTAGCAATAAACGCCTTCCCAGCCAGCAATGAATATCCACAGATAGTAGAGATAAAAGGTACTGCAGATGCTGGAGAATCCGAGATAACAAGGCGTGGGGCTGGCATCCCCGCCTCTTCGACTTGTCTGCCTCCTCTCCACCTATCCTCTCCTCTATCCATCCTCTATCCGCCTCCCCCTCTCTCCCTATTTATTTCAGAACCCTCTTCCCCTCCTCCATTTCTGATGAAGGGTCTAGTCCCGAAACGTCAAGTTTTCCTGCTCCTATGATGCTGCTTGCCCTGCTGTGTTCATCCAGCCCCACGCCTTGTTATCTCGGATTCTCCAGCATCTGCAGTACCTTTTATCTCTGATACAATTTTAACTCCACTGCGAAGCCTCTTCTCAGGATGCCTACCCTGAAGAAGTTATCCTCCTCCCTCCGGACAAACCTCAGGGAATCTCTCTCCCACTGCAACTCTCTCATAATCTCTTCCGCCTTAAAACTGCTCGACCATGTCCTGAAGCAAACCAGGTACTACAGCCACATCACCTTTCTTAGTACCTGCCTACGGAACCAGATCATCCCCAATGGACTACAACCCACATTCAAGCCTTCCCAATTTGGCCCCAACCGTGACAATATCTACATTCAGAACATTGAGACCCTCCAGAAGCGCTTCTCCCTGCGACTGCTGAAACACACACTTGCAGCAATGCGCAGGCATCTCCAGGCACTACAATCAAGACTTCTCCAGCTCAGAGCCTCCCTCTCCCATACCTGCAAAGGACCTCTCCTGTTTTTTATTCTTTGGAGGATCCACAATCTGAATTCACAATTCTACTCAGCTTTATTGGACACCAAAAACCAGTAAACTTACTGATGCCCACCACCCAAAACGGGCTTCCCCCACCTCCCAGGTCCCCAACCCTACCCAGGACCTCCCCCACAATGTACCGGCCGCCATTGGCCACGAGGCCACTGTCGGAGAACCCACTGATGACGTCACATCCGCCACCGCCGGGTACCCCACTTCTGGGACAGCGAACGCCGCCGCTGCTGAAACCACCGCCTCCATCCCCGAAACCAACACCACAGACACGAACGTCATTGCTGCTGCCGCTGCCGCTCCGCCCGCCGCCGACGCCGACAACGCTCCGCCCACTGCCTCCACAGCCAGCAGCTCCAGAGGAGACAGCAACACTGAGCCCTGCCGAGTCTTCACCATCCCCCCAGACCTCCCCCTTACTGAGGACGAAGGGCTCACCTTTGTCCCCCTCCACCCACATATCAATGAATACCGCTCAAGCTTGGATGTTGAGCAGTTTTTCCGCCGCCTCCGCCTCCGCCTCCACGCTTACTTCTCCAACCGCGAATTTAACCCTCCCTCCACTGACCCCTTCTCCCGCCTCCAACACAAGCCCTCCTCCTGGACACCACCCCAAGGCCTCCTACCCTCCCTCGACCTCTTCATCTCCAACTGCCGTCGAGACATCAATCGCCTCAACCTCTCTACCCCTCTCAAACAACGTGCAGCCCTCCGCTCCAATCCCAACATCACCATAAAACCTGCGGACAAGGGAGGGGCAGTCGTAGTATGGCGCACTGACCTCGACATTGCTGAGGCCAGGCGCCAACTCTCTGACACCTCCTCCTATCGCCCCCTGGATCATGACCCCACCCCCGAGCACCAAACCATCATCTCCCAAACCATCCACAACCTCATCACCTCAGGTGACCTCCCACCCACCGCCTCCAACCTCATCGTTCCCCAACCCCGCACCGCCCGCTTCTATCTCCTTCCCAAAATCCACAAACCTGAATGCCCTGGTCGACCCATTGTCTCCGCCTGCTCCTGCCCCACCGAACTCATCTCCACCTACCTAGACTCCATTTTCACCCCCTTGGTCCAGTAACTCCCTACCTACGTCCATGACACCACCCACGCCCTCCACCTCCTCCAGAACTTCCAATTCCCCGGTCCCCAACACCTTATTTTCACTATGGACGTCCAGTCCCTATACACCTGTATTCTCCATGCAGATGGCCTAACGGCCCTCCGCTTCTTCCTGTCCCGCAGAACTGACCAATCCCCCTCCACCAACACCCTCATCCGCTTAGCCGAACTCGTCCTAACCCTCAACAACTTCTCTTTCAATTCCTCCCACTTCCTACAGACAAAGGGGTTGGCCATGGGTACCCGCATGGGCCCAAGCTATGCCTGCCTCTTTGTAGCTTACGTGGAACAATCCCTCTTCCGTACCTACACTGGCCCTAAACCCCACCTCTTCCTCCGTTACATTGATGACTGCATCGGCGCCGCCTCGTGCTCCCACGAGGAGCTCGAACAGTTCATCCACTTCACCAACACCTTCCACCCCAACCTGAAGTTCACCTGAACCATCTCCAACACTTCTCTCTCCTTCCTGGACCTCTCTGTCTCCATCTCGGGTAACCACCTAGAAACCGATGTCCATTTCAAGCCCACTGACTCCCACAGCTACCTGGAATACACCTCCTCCCACCCACCTTCCTGCAAAAATGACATGCCCTATTCCCAATTCCTTTGCCTCCGCCACATCTGCTCCCAGGATGAGACATTCCACTCCCGTACATCTCAGATGTCCTCATTCTTCGAGGACCGCAACTTCCCCCCCGACAGTGGTCGAGAACGCCCTTGACCGTGTCTCCCGCATTTCCCGGAACACATCCCTCACGCCCCGTCCCCACAATAATAACCAAAAAAGAATCCCCCTCGTCCTCACATACCACCCCACCAACCTCCGGATCCAACGCATCATCCTCCGACCCTTCCGCCATCTGCAATCAGACCCCACCACCAAAGACATTTTTCCCTCCCCACCCTTATCTGCTTTCCGGAGGGACCACTCCCTCCGCGACTCCCTTGTCCGCTCCACACTCCCCTCCAGCCCCACCACACCCGGCACTTTTCCCTGCAACCGCAGGAAGTGCTACACCTGCCCCAATCCCAGGCCCCAAGAAGACTTTCCACATCAGGCAGATGTTCACCTGCACATCTGCCAATGTGGTATACTGCATCCGCTGTACCCGTTGTGGCTTCCTCTATGTCGGGGAAACCAAGCGGAGGCTTGGGGACCGCTTTGCAGAACACCTGTGCTCAGTTTGCAACAACCAACTGCACCTCCCAGTCGCGAACCATTTCAACTCCCCCTCCCATTCCTCAGATGACATGTCCATCCTGGGCCTCCTGCAATGCCACAGTGATGCCACCCGAAGGCTGCAGGAACAGCAAATCATATTCAGCCTGGGAACCCTGCAGCCCAATGGTATCAATGTGGATTTCACAAGCTTCAAAATCTCCCCTCCCCCAGCCGCATCCCAAAACCAGCCCAGCTCATCTCCACCTCCCTAACCTGTTTTTCCCCTCACCTATCCCCTCCTCCCACCTCAAGCCCCACCCCCATCTCCTATCTACTAACCTCATCTCGCCTCCTTGACCTGTCCGTCCTCCCTGGACTGACCTATCTCCTCCATACCCCCCCCACCTACACTCACCTTTACTGGCTCCATCCCCGCCTCTTTGACTTGTCTGCCTCCTCTCCACCTATCCTCTCCTCTATCCATCCTCTATCCGCCTCCTCCTCTCTCCCTATTTATTTCGGAGCCCTCTTCCCCTCCCCCATTTCTGATGAAGGGTCTAGGCCCGAAACGTCAAGTTTTCCTGCTCCTATGATGCTGCTTGGCCTGCTGTGTTCTTCCAGCCCCATGCTTTGTTATGATGACTATCCACATCCTGTTTTCTACTGTAGCAGACAAACTAAAACCGGTATTAACTAAACATTGTGTAGTGAGCAACTAAATAATAAACTAGACTGGTATTCCCAATTAACTTCTTAACATAACTGAAAACCAATGCTGTGTTTGTGGATTACACCATATTCTCAGCAGAATTGCAGTCTTGTGCTTAAAGTACAGCATTAATAAGATCTTATCTCCCTGCTTCACCAAGTTAGATCTTCCAAAGACTTTTGAAACAAAGTCCCCTTTACTCCGCCCTCTGAACGTAATCATGTGGATTTTCAATTGCAAGGTATCCTTTGGTCTTTAACTCTTTATAATCCTTGTTTCCTCAAACATGGGTTCTGTCCTCACCAGCCTCTGTTTTAGGGTTAACTACAAAACAATGTATTTCTTCCACATGCATGGCATCACCTATTGCGTGTCTTTTTCCCAAAAACTTTTAGTTTGACTGGTCTGCAGGCAACAATTTCAACTGTATTCTGTTTTTTAGTTTAGCTGTTAAGAAATGTATCAGATTTTCTTTGATAAACTTCAGCATGGGTTCCTTTCCCATGGCCATTAGATTATAGGGGCTTGACGCTGGGCAGTTTTCATGTAAGGCCACATGACACACTCCACTGTTCAATTTTACCATTAATTAAAGGAGATAGTTTAAAATATAACTGTCTGAGAACGTAAAGAAGTGTTAACACTTCGTAATTGAGACTTTTTTTCTAATTGCTTGCATTTTAATTTCTTGTGATTTCTCTAAATTCCAACATTTCCCATTCTCTCAATGCTTAAAGAATTCTTTGCTTTTCCATTTCTCCTACCAGAGTGGATTTATTTTGAATATTTCCACTTTACATTTCATCTGCTACCTTTTTGCACATTCACTTAAACCTGTTCACAGATCCCCAGAACAGGAAGGGTCACCGGACCTGAAACATTAACTCTGATTTCTCTTTGCAGATGCTGCCAGACCTGCTGTGCTTCTCCAGCAACTTCTGTTTTTGTGTCTTGGCAACTAAGTATAAGTTATTGTTAACTAGTGTGTTTTGTATGAAAACACAGAGTCCATTTTCCTCTCATACAATGTAAATGTTGGTTGTTCCTTATCTTGGTATTCTTATGAATTGTCCTGATGGGTTCAAGACAAAAGGCTGTGAGAAAATGTGTTTTCTTTTCAGCAATACTTATATTTATTCATTTGAAGGAGAAGTTGCAAAAGGTCAAGATGTGGACTCAACATTTTTGCTCAAACAGGACTAAATGAGCTTCTTGATCCATCTTTATCTTATTATCCTTCAAATAGAGATTCATGTGCTGTGCATTTTCAGCACTTTCTTCAGTGATGCTTAGAACAGGAAATTCTGCAATAGATTTTAAAAGATTCTTTGATGGGATGTGGGCATACTGACAGTGAGTAGATTATTGCTATTTTAAGTACTGCTTGATAGCACTGTCAATGACACCTTTCATCATTTTGCTGATGATCAAGAACAGGCTGATGGAATTGGATTTGTCCTACATTTTTCTTAATGAAGTATACCTGCGCAGTTTTACACATTTGCCAACTAGATGCAAGTATTGTAGCCACTGGAACAGCCTGATTATGTGTGCAGTTAGTTCTGGAGCACGATTTGTCAATACTATTGTTGGGATGTCAGGGCCCGTAGTCCTTCAGGTATCTAGTGACTTTACCTGTTTCTTGCTATTATGTGAAGTGAACGAACTGACTGAAGACTGCAGTGCTAGTGATGACTTATTTCTTTTGGCTGATCGAACAGTTGAAGCAAGAGTGTACGTTTTTGCTTTGTCTTAATGTTAATTTTTTTGTATATCCATAACAAAATATTTTGCACTAACACCAGAACTACGCACATCTGTATTACATATAAGCTAAAAACGAAGACTCCACAGGATGCAACACCAGGTTTATACAGAAATGACTTAGAACAGAATTATGTGCACAGTAAGTGGATTTGAAAATTCTGCAGTCTTCAGTGTATATAAAGTGTTATTGTCAATGAATGTTTCAGATACTATCATGGACTCTCAGGCTCAGTAATTCAAAATCAAAGTGAAAAGGAGCTCATTTTCACTTCCCATTGTGTAAAAGCAGTCACTTATTGACAGTTACAAGTGTTTATCTTTCCCTTAATCGTTTGCCTTCAAGGTGCTTGATTGAACATTGTAGATCTACGACTTGACTCTTTGTCCTCTATTTCTATTTGCAGCCTCAGTTGTAAATGGAATTTTTCAGATACTACTTATTCATTTTTCTTTGATTTCTTTTTGTTGTGATGCTAATCAACGGGCTGAATTTTAATTTTCAGACTCACTTGCAGCAGTAGAAGACAGAAGCACACTCGGAATTGAACGGTTTCTGAAATTTATTTGTCATTGACTTTTTAACTAAGACATTGCATTTGGCAGCTAGCATCCAGGTTTTCTGACCGGTTAAGCTGGATAGACATGATGACAACCAGCTGCAATCTTTTTAGTGCCTCTATTTTAAGGAAAGTGGAGTTGCAGGTAGACAGGGTGGTGAAGAAGGCATTTGACACACTTGTATTCATTGATTAGTGCATTGAGTATAGGAGTTGGGAAGTCATGTTGTGGCTGTACAGGACATTGTTGAGGCCATTTTTAGAATACAGCATTCAATTCTGGTCTCCTGGTTTGGAAAGCTGTTGAGACAAAAATAGAAATTGCTGGAAATGCTCAGCAGGTCTGGCAGCATCTGTGAAGAGAAATCCGATTTAATGTTTCGGGTTGAGTGACCTTCCTCAGAACTGAGGAATTTATAGGAAAACTTGAAAGGGCTGGGAAAAGATTTGAGGAGAAGCGATGGTTGAGTGGTATTATCGCTGGACTGTTAATCCAGTGACCCAGATAACATTCTGGGGACCCGGGTTTGGATCCCGCCAAGACAGATAGTGGAATTTGTATTGAATAAATATCTGGAATTAAGAATCTAATGATGACTGTGAATCATTGTTGGTTATTGAAAAAAACCCATCTAGTTCACTAATGTCCTTGAGGGGGAGGAAACTGCCATCCTTAGCTGGTTTGGCCCACATGTGACTCCAGACCCACAGCAATGTGGTTGACTCTGAACTGCCCTCTAGGCAATTAGGGATGGGCAATAAATGCTGCTAGCCAGTGATGCCCTTAGCCTGTGAATGAATGAATAAAAAAATTCACAAGGATGTTCCCAGGATTGGAGTGTTTCAGCAATGGAGATAGGCTGGGGCTTTTTCCCTGGAGCGTCGGAGGCTGAGGGGTAACCTTATAAAACCAAGAGGTGCATGGAGAGGGTGAATAACCAAGGTCTTTTCCCCAGGGTAGGGAAGTCCAAAACCAGAGGGTATAGCTTTAAGGTGAGAGGGGAAAGACTGAAAAGGGACCTGAGGGGCAACTTTTTCACGCAGAGTGTGGTGTGTATGTGTGTGTGTGGAATGAGCTGCCAGAGGAGGGAGTGGAGGCGGGTACAGTTACAACATTTAAAAAGTATCTGGATGGGTACACGAATAGGAAGGATTTAGACGGATATGGGCCAAATGCTGGCAAACTTTGTAAATCAGTTTAGGATATCTAGTTGGTGACTGTTTCCATGCTGTTTACCTCTATAACGTCATGAATTCTGTGAGAGTGAGGATTGAAGGCTTGTTTGTCATTGATAAAGCCAGAATTCACAACCAGAAGTTCTACATTGAAAGGCAGCACCATGGTCCTCAATTCACTTCTGGATATCATGATGCACGTTGTGAGGGCCGATTGGTCTATTCTGGTCCCTG
Source organism: Ginglymostoma cirratum (assembly GCA_024137785.1). NCBI lineage: Eukaryota > Metazoa > Chordata > Chondrichthyes > Orectolobiformes > Ginglymostomatidae > Ginglymostoma > Ginglymostoma cirratum. The sequence continues at coordinate 6,534,903 of JAHRHZ010000218.1, forward strand.
CAGATGGAGGAAATGAGATATCGTCAGTATACACAGACCTGGCTAGATGTGGCTGAGGAGGTCAGCAAAAAAAGTGCAGTGCCTCACACTTTAATACAGTTCTACAAGAACTGTAATGACCTGATCAGGAGAAAGAAAGGTGAGTGGCATGGAAGAGTCCCCTCACTCTGCCTTTCCAAGCCTTCTCCTGCACATCAGTCCACAGAACAACAAATTTTGCAAGTGCACCAAATACCTCCCTGTCAAGGCATCACCTGCCAAGTGACGATTCTGTCTTGTGAAGAATGGAGTGACAAGAGTAAAAGATGGGTGATGCTTTTTTGCACGAAGAACTGGCTGTTTTTGTAGGATGCTTTGTGTTGCAGTCTGGATGGTGGGAGTCTGGGGACAGTGACTTCAGAATTGGTGACTTCAGTACCTCACATTAGCAGAGGTATGTCTGAATCCGTTTGACTCAGGCATCACTGTGGGACAACGTAATCTTCACAACTTTAGTAACTTCATGGATTGAAAGGATCAGCAATAACTGTCTGGAGTAAACTGTTTCTCGAGATGCACGAGAGATGGAGACACTGCTGTAAATGGATCAAAAGCAGCATGTGAATTAACCGTCTCTGGAAAGGAGCAACAGTCTGTTTCCTAGGAGAAAAGAGATAATGACTGCTTGATAATCTGCTGCCTTGTGGCAAATGGGCAATTAAAACTGCCTATTTTGAAGTAAAGGGGTTAGTTGCAGGAAAAGCTGTGTTTTAAACAGACAAGTAAACTTGAAAATGATAAGGAATAGGGGAGCTACTTCTGATAAGAAGTCAAACTATAGACTTGAGGTCTCCAAAAGTGTAATCAATGTTGGGGATGAAAAAATCTAAACAATCGTCAACAATGTCACACCACAAACTTGAAAGGGAGAAAATTTTATAAGAATCCAATACCAGCACAAGTCAATAGCAGAACATTGAAGATCAACCCTGCGTAAGAATTGAATCCTGGACACTTCCAGATTCAGACACTATCGATGAAATCCTGGCTAGATTCCATCATTAATTAGGTAATAGCCAAATAGGGTTGAGGGGCTTAATTTGCTTACTTGATGTGTTGTATTTTGGTTGCTACATGCAATAAAGTTTAAATCACTGTTTTGATACATGGTTGTCTAGAGGTTTCTTAAGTAGCTGAACTAAAGGTAGACGGTGGCAATTTTCCCATGACACATGGCTGTTAAGTGAATTGCTACCGATGGCCTTTCCACATCAGCTTTTTCCTCTTCCTTATCTTCTTCCTCTGAAGATGCAGAGTAATCATCTCCTTCCTCCTCAGAACTCTATTCCTTGCCACTGCACAATGTTGGGCAAGTTGTAGCAGACTTGTACCATTCTCATGCATATTGAAGAGCAGCCACAAATTATGTTAAGGCACCTGAATGTCGTCATCAGATGTACAGAACATGCTGGAGAAACTCAATGGCAGCATCTGTGGATACAGAAACAGAGTTAACATTTCAAATTTGGTATGACTTCTCTTCAGAACTAGAGGATAGAAAGCAATGAAGGTGAACAAGCCAAAAGATTAAAACAGAAATCCTGTCAGACAGAGGAACAGATCGTCTTCAGGGTGGGCATGCTTTGAAGAGAAGTGGCAATGAAGTAAATGCTCAAATAAAAGTAAAACATTGTGGATTCTAGAAATATTCTTCAGAGTCCCAACCAATCAACACGCTGGCCGCCACCAGTCTTCTTAGCTTCACTGGGAGCAATTTCCCATTAGACTTCCTGATACAGAGCGGATATCTTCCTTCCAAGATTTCTGTACAGCACCAGCGATGGTTTTAGATGTGGTAGTAATGCAGTGTGGCTCACTGAAAGGATTGTCACTGGAGACCCTGGACCAGTGTGCATGGGGCAATATCGCTGGAACCAGTCCGGGATGCCCCAGCAGAAGGGTTATTCTCAAAGGCAGGTGGTGGCCTCCATGAGGGTTGCATCTAACGTGCTTGCAGCTCCTTAAATTGGACTAAGGAGAGGAGAGGTGAATGCCTCTCCTCTGTCCTATGAAGCAATAGATGGTTGTTAGAGAATTGAGCTGCTGTTGGAGTTATTGCTGCTGCTTTCTGGTTTTTCATCCAATGTCCAAGGTGAATGCACTTGTGCTGCTGTGAAGGCTGACAGCAAAGAAGTGCAGATCAGAGGCAAAAGAAAAACTCCAAAACAAGAGAAAAGTAGGAAACATACATTCGCAAGAACAAGTCCTCTGACTAAAAGCCTTTTATCTCAACAAGGAAACTAATCCTATGTCTTAATATCTTCAACCTGTCAACTTCACAAAGTCATCAGGCCCTGTTGTGCTGTCACCATTTTGAGCCAGGTAAGTTCACTCAGAATTCTTAGTTAAAATTGCAGCGATTGACCATTTCATTGTATTGAAATGTCAGGCCCACTTTTTATAGGGGAGTTTCCCTTGCACAGAAGTATGTACTCAGGCTAAAAGCGGAAATTGGTGGGTTCCTGCCATCTTCCTGACACACCAGCAGTTTCTGGTCTCTTAACCTGCTGCCTGCACAGAAACCCACCCACCTTGTCAAGTTAAAATTCCCCACTGGGTTTCTGCACTCATAATGTAAAGTAACTGCTGATACGGCTGATTAAATGGTGACATTCAAGATCTGTGTCTGTGCAGAACTTAATTTGTTCCTTTCTCACCCATGTTTCAGCATTTTTCAGCTGCTGCATTTTTTTTGATGACATGCATGCACAATAATGAAAATGTCAAAGTAAATTGGTTTTAAACAAACAGTATTTTACGCCAAATTTTCAGATAGTAACATTGTCAAGCATTTAGCAGGCAGAGGATTTACCATTACTGTCCATATTGTCACATTAACCTGCACAGAAATCCTTTATCAATGTATGTGCAAAGACCACTCAGACTGACATTTTCCCCAAATCACTTCTCAAAAAAAGTCAAATGCATGTGCCTTTTTGTTCTCCCATCATCACTTCCAAGAACTGGATCATGGACTTCCATTGGACTGGTTTGCATTTATTGACAAACTATGGGCAGAGGTTTGCCATTGCCTGCTGCAGGTTGGCTGACCAGTAGAATCTCCCGCTCACCATCATACATATTTAGACACTGATAACTGTTTGGCCGCATTCCCACTGAGATGCCATGACTATGCCATAAGACCTCAACAGTTGTCATGCACTGGCTTAAAGTATTTTAGGACATTGTACATGGTGTCACAATATTCGGAGAGACGTGAGTGATAAGCACTGAGCCATAACTGATGTCTGAAATGTAAAATCTGCTTGATTTACAGTAAAAGTATGAATTAAGAGTAGTATTTTCATTGTTTAGGGCAAGTTTACCAATTGTCAGTGCTTGACTATTGACAGCACAACCATTGGGAATATTTGTAGGCTGTCATACATGTTTAACATCACTGTATGATTTCGGGAGTTGTTAATGGAACATTAAAGGTTTTACAGGATTATACTATATTCTGCTTTTAAAAGTAAATCTTGAATTCTGATAACACTTCTGCAGCTTCAAGATGTTCAAAAACATTTCACAGCAGAGCAATACTTTTGAACAAGTTTGCTGTGTTTGGAGATCCTCTCATCCTTCCAAATTCCAATGAGTATGGGCTTAAACTGTTCAATTTCTCGGAAGACGTACATTTCATCTCTGGAGTTAATCTAGTGGACCTTCTCTGAGCTGCTTCCAATGCATTCGTTCACTCACTGGTCTACCGCCTCTAGGAACTACACTCACTTACCCACTGTATGACAAGTGCTATCTTGGACCCACATGTACAGTAACTCAATATTGTCAAATTGGGTAGAAACTCATATCTGCTCTACGTTATGTAAAACAATTAATTAATTGACAGTTTCTAGTATTTATCTCTCTATTACTGCTTTGACTTTGTCGTACTTGGTTGAACATTATAGATGCATGACTGCTATTTCGTTCTCAATTTCTATTTGCAGCTTCTGTTATGAATGGGATTACTCAGGTGCAAGCTTCTCATTTTATTTGCCAGTAATGCTGATAAATTGCAGCTTTTCTTTATTTATTTACCAGATGTGAGCATCACTGGCAAGTTCAGCATTTATTCCCCATTATGAATTGCCCTGGAGAAGCAGTTGGTGAGCTGCCCTCTTGATCCATTCTGATCATTTTGGTGTAGGTACACTGGCAGTAATGTTTGGGAAGATGTTCCAGGCTTTTAACCCAGCAAACATGAAGCAATTGCAATATAATTCCAAGTCAGAATGTTGTGTGGCTTAGATGTGAAATTGCAGGTGGAGCTGTTTTGAAGTATTTGCTGCCCTTGTCCATCTAAGGAGTAACAGGTTTTGGAAGGAGCTGTTGAATTGATTCTCTCTTGTTGGAGATGGCCGTTGCTTGGCACTTAACGGCTTGCCATTTATCAAATGTGGACATTCTCCAGGTTTTTTTTGCATTTGGATATAGACTGTATCAGTATCTGAGGAATTGTGGATGGTGCAATCATCAGAAAACATCCTTACTTCTTAGAGGGCATTGCATTGATGAAGTATCTATAGTTGGTCGAGCCCAAGATACTACCCTGAGGAACTCCTGAAGTAATTTTCTGTGGCTGAGATGATTGACTTCTGACAACAAAAGCCATGTTCTTTTGTGGGATGTATGATTCTAACCAGAGGAGAGTTTCTCCTGGCACCCGAGTTTGTTGATCTTGGTCAGACGTTGCCTTAATGTGAAGGGTAATCACCTACACTTCCCCTCTTGAGTTTAGCTCTTTTTATCCATGTTTGGATCAAGGCTGTGATGAGGTCAGGAACTGAGTGGGCCTGGAAGAATACAAAGTGTGTGTCAGTGAGCAGAATGTTGTTGAGGAAGTGGCATTTAATAGCACTATTGACAACAGCTTTCAGCATTTTGCTGATGTTTGAGAGTAGACTGATGGGGGAGTCATTTGCTCATTTGGATTTGCTCTGCTTTTTGAGCAGAGAACATACCTTGGAAATGCTCCATATTGCTAGTTAGATTCCAGTATTGTACCTGTAATGAAACAGCTTGACTAGTTATGCGGCTAGATGTGAGCACATGTCTTCCATACAATTGCTGGAATATTGTCAAGGCCTGTGGTCTTTGATCTTTGCTGCATCCAAAGAACAAAGAACAATACAGCATAGGAACAGGCCCTTCTGCCCTGCAAGCCTGCGCCGACATATTTTCCATACTAAAACTGTCTTCACTTACAGTTCGGTATCCCTCTAGTCCCTTCCTATTCATGTATTTGTCCAGCTGTTTCTTGAATGCTGCTGTTATGTCTGCTTCCACCACCACCTCTGGCAGTGCATTCCAGGCACTCACCACCCTTTTTGTGAAAAGCTTCCCTCACACGTCTCTTTTAAACTCCCCCACCTGCACCTTGAACCTGTGTCCCTTAATAATTGACTCCTCCACCCTGGGGAAAAAGCCTCATATATTCCACCCTATCCATGCCATTCACAATCTTATAAACATCTATCAGGTCACCCCTCAACCTCCTGCGTTCCAGTGAAAACATACCCAGTCTATCCAACCTCTCTTCATAGCTTAAAATCCCCCATACCAGTTAACATCCTGGTAAAACTTTTGGTACCCTCTTTGAAGCATCCACATCCTTCTGGTAGTGTAGTGACCAGAACCGTATGCAACATTCCAAGTGTGGCCTAACTGAAGTTAGTTATCCAATGCTTTCATTGTTAATATAATGTGGATTGAATCTAGTTGGCTTACTGGGATCCTCAGGCAGAGTCCAAGATGGGCTGTCTAATTGGCAGCTCTGGCTGAAGATGTTTGCAGACATCTTACCTGCTACACTGATATGCTGGTTTCCCCCATCATTGAAAATGGAGATATTTGTAGAAGGTCATTCTTCAATAGGTAATTTAATTGACTCTCATCATTCACAACTGGATGTGGCAGGTCTGTAGGTTTATAGGTTTCTTCGCCCTATCTAATGCATGTACCTCCATTGTTAGTTATCAAGTTGTTTTTTGGCCTCACCAGATTGATATCTCATTTTTGGATATGTCTGATGCTGCTCCTGGTAAACTATCCTGAACTTGTAATTGAACCAGGGTTGATCCCCTGACTAGGTGCTAAAGGTAGTGTCGGGGAAAGGCTGGGCCAACGTGGTTACAAATTGTCATGGAATATAATTCTGTTGATGGCTTACAGGGCCCGATGGATGCCTAGTTTCGAGTTGTTACATCTGTTTGAAATCTATCATGTTCAGCACAGTGTAGCGTCAACCAGCAAGTTGGAGAGTAGCCTTAATGTGAAGAGGGATCTTCAGCTCCACAAGGATTGTGCAGTAGTCATTCTTACTGATACTATTATAGGTTGATGCTCTGGTGACAGCTAGATTGGTGAGGATGTGGTAAAGTACATTTTCCCCTGCTGTTGTTTCTCTCACTACACGTCCCAGTCCCAGACCCGGTCTACCAGCTATGCCCTTTAATATGCAACCAGCTAGGGCAATAGTGGTGTTACTGAGTCTCTCCTGATGATAGACATTGATATTCTCTACCTAGAGTACATTCTATGTCCTTACCACCCTCAATGAGTGCTCCATGTGATGTTCAACATAGATTACTAATTCTTCATTTGGGGAGGTGGGAAAGTTGCAGTAGATGGTAATCAATTGGAGGTTTCCTTGTCCATGTTTGATCTGATACTATGTAAACAGTGGGAAAGAACATATCCAGGAGTGGCGACGGTAAGGTCTGGAGCATCATCTGTATGTTATGAGTTAGTGAGAATGATGATGTCAGGCTGAAGCTTGACTAGTCTATGGCCCAACATTCCTGATTTAAGCACGAGTCCTCAGATGTTTGTAGAGAGAACTTCGCAGGGTTAACCCGGCTGTGTGCCATTGTTATTTCCAGTGCCTTGGTCAATGCCACATGATCCGTCTTGTTTCACTCCTTTTATCAGACTGTGCAGTGGTTTTAATTCAAATAAGTTGCTCATTAGGCCATTTCAGTTAACATTTAAGACTCAGCCACATTCTTTGAACCCGGAGTCACATGAAGGCCCAATCAAGTGAGTTTGGCAATTCTTTGTTCCCTAAAAGACATTAGCATCCCAGGACCTTTTGTGAGGAACTTAATATTCCACAGTGTCCAATAATAAAAATGTGATTTGACTTTAAACAGACTGTACTTTAAGCAATGATTTCGGGTAACTATATTAGAGGTTTTTATGCCCAGTTCCTGGGTGAGGTTCCCCAGTTTGATAAGGTTCAAGATGGGTTACCCCCACTTTGAATAAACTCCCAGGTAAAGAGGAATGTTCTGGCCCCTCTTCATTGTTCGCCTACACTCTAGATTGGTCACAACAGCAATAATTTAAAAAGGATCCCTTCCCTTGTGGCAGAGATAAAAGGTACTGCAGATGCTGGAGAATCCGAGATAACAAGCATGGGGCTGGATGAACACAGCAGGTCAAGCAGCATCATAGGAGCAGGAAAACTTGACGTTTCGGGCCTAAACCCTTCATCAGAAATGGGGGAGGGGAAGAGGGTTCTGAAATAAATAGGGGGAGAGGGGGAGGCGGATAGAGGATGGATAGAGGAGAGGATAGGTGGAGAGGAGGCAGACAAGTCAAAGAGGCGGGGATGGAGCCAGTAAAGGTGAGTGTAGGTAGGGGGGTAGGGAGGAGATAGGTCAGTCCAGGGAGGACGGACAGGTCAAGGGGGCGGGTGGCTACCTTTTTTCTAAATCAAATAAATTTGTTTTGAAAGGAACCAATTTCACCAGGTTTTCTTGAGTTACCAAAAGAATTTTTATCAGTTACTACATTTGTGAAAGAATAATAATACTGCAAGCTGCATACACAGAATTAAGGAATAAGATTTGAATCCAGAAAGACACAAAACTTGAAAAAGACACACAGATCAGTGTCTGACTCATTTGAGAACAAGTGGATAGTAAAAGTTGCAGCTCTAATAATGGATGTTACCAGTGATGTTAACATTGTTAATTCACAGTTAATTGTGAGGTTCTTGACTGTTGCACTTTGATCGAATTTCTTTTGTCCTGGCTCCTTCCACCAACGTTTGGCTGGCAATAATTGGACTGAGAACTGTATTTTAAACCTTTCCTTACCTGCAGTGCAGAATAGTTTAATAGCTGCTCCAAGCTGTTAACTTCACAGCACACATATTCACACAATAGGACATCAAGTATTAACACATACAGACCAGAGTTGAAGCTCACTTTTTAAACTCCTTTTTGTTGTCTATCTCTGTAATGGTAGACACATACATTTCTGCAGGGGATGGTTTGCTGAGAAGGATATAGATAATCAGCCTCTTGCTATCTCTTCCTTTTTAGTCTCTGTTTGAAGTTTCCTTGATTTTATGCAAGTGTTACATTCTAGAACTTCTCTCCAGACAGCCACTGAACTTGCATCTGCTAACAACCTTTGGCTGTATCTGCTTTTTAAAAGAAAATCAGATGCTGCCATTAGAAGTTCAGTTTGTCCATAGGTGACAGGTCAAGAACCTTGGTTATAACAGAAGTGTAACACTTTTTAAAATGTTATTCACTCCTTCAGGAAAGCATTAAAAAAAAGTGCAAAGATCTTAGACTGAAATTATTCCTAAGCCAGTTCTTGTATAATTTAGTACCGAAATGATCTCATTAACAGATAGGACTGGATATCGACACTTCTGGAATATTGACAACAGCTAGTTGTATGTATGTAGTTCCTTTAATGCAATAAAATGTGACTGTTTTGCACCTTTACAGGAACATTATCACAAAATATGACACTGAGCCACATAAGGAGATATTGGGCGAAATGACTCAAATCTTGTGACAAGAAGCATGTTTTAAAGAGGGCGTTAAAGGAAAGAGATTTCAAGTGGTGAGTGATTTAGGGAGGGAATTGCAGAGTTTAACAGCTAGGCAACTGAAGACATGATGACTAGTGGTGTAGTAATTAAAATCAGGGAAGTAGAACATTGAGAAAAGTGTGTAGGCTTTTTCCACATTTGATAGTTTAATCACAAATTATTTGGTCTATTGTATGATAAAACAGACAGATCATAGAATTATAGAGTTATTCAGCATGGAAACAGACCTTTTGGTCTAACTCGTGCCACGCCGATCCGATATCCTAAACTGACCTAGTCCCATTAAGTATTCCTGTTTTTGTTATGCAAAATTTACCTAATTCAAGCCAAATGAAAAATAGCAATGATTTGAATAACAATGGCACCTTTCATGAGCTCAATGTCCCAAAGCACTTGACAGCCAGTGCCGCAACACTTTTGAGGTACAGTTGTTGTAACATTAGGAACAGAACAGCCAATGCATGCACACATTGCTTCAACAAACATCAAATAAATAAATGGCCAGATCGTATGTTTTAGGGATTGGCTCAGAAATAAATGTTGGCCAAATGCATTTAGCAGAATCAAAACAGTTTAATGACACTTAGTGTTTGTCTTATTTTCTATACTTACTGCTATATAAATTGAATATACTTTACATATACATATTTGTTTTCATAATATTGGAGTGATTCTCAACTTCAAATAACCTCTTCAGGGTTTAAACCAAATACACTGACTGAAATGTCTAAACTAAACTCCTTACATTGAGATAACTATTAACCACTCCAAACTATCGCTCTTTGTTCAGGAGCATCTACTTATACATCCAGCTGCAGCCAAGACTTAGAATCATAGATAACAAGGTGTGGAGCTGGATGAAACCAGCATGCCGAGCAGAAAAGCTTGACGTTTCGGGCCTAGACCCTTCATCAGAAAATCCTGCTCTTGTGATGCTGCTTGGCCTGCTGTGTTCATCCAGCTCCACACCTTGTTATCTCGGATTCTCCAGCATCTGCAGTACCTATTATCACTTAGAATCATAGAGTCATGCAGCATTGAAATAGACCTTTTGGTTTAACTAGTCCAAGCTGACCGTGCTCCCAAACTAAACTAGTCCCACTTGCCTGCATTTGTCCCATATCCCTCCACACCTTTCCTGTTCATGTACTAATTCAACTGTCTTTTCAACATTGTAACTGTACCTGCATCCACCACTTCCTCTGGCAGTTCATTCTACACATGAACTATTCCCTGTGTTTAAAAAAAAAAATTGCCCCTTGTGTCCTTTTTAAAACTTTCTCCTCTCTCCTTAAAAATATGTCCCCTACTTTTGACCTCTCCACCTTGCTATTCACCTTATCTATGCCCCACATGATTTCATAAACCTCTACACAGCCACCCTTCAACCTCCTACACTCCAGTGAAAAAGTCACAGCCTATCCAGCCTATTTTTGTAACTCAAACCCTCCATTCCTGATTCTGAATCTTTTCTAAACTCTCTTCAATTCAATAACATCCTTCCTATAACAAGGTGACCAGAACTAGACACAGTACTCCAGAGGAGACCTCATCACTGTCCTGTAAAACCTCAAAATGAAATCCCAATTCCTATACTCACCGGTCTGAACAATGAAGGCATGCATGCTAAACACCTTCTTAGCCACCCAGTCTACCTGTGATGCAACTTTCAAACCCCTTGCCGTTCTACACCAGTACCCAGGGTTGCACCATTAATTGTATAATTATTTGTTATTTATTTTACCAAAATGCACTAGCTCACATTTATCCAAATTAAACTCCATCGACCACTCCTTAGTCCATTGACCTAATTGATCAAGATTTCTTTGTAATCTTAGGTAACCTTCTTCACTGTCCACTATACCACGAAATTTGGTGTAATCTGCAAACTAACTAACCGTGCCTCCTATATTCTCATGCAAATCATTCGTATAAATGTCAAACAAAAGTGGACCCAGTACTGATCCCTGTAGAACATTGCTGGTCCCAGGCCTCCAGTCCTCCAGCTAGGGGTGGAACAGTAGCTCAGTGGTTAGCACTGCTGCCCCACAGTGCCAGGGACCTGGGTTCGATTCCACCCTTGTGTGATTATCTGTGTGCGATTTACACATTCTCCCCACGTCTGCGTGGGTTTTCTCTGGGCCTCTGGTTTCCTCCCATAGTCCAAAGATGTGCAGGTTAGGTAGATTGTCCATGCTAAATTGACTATAATGACCAGGGATTTACAGACTTGATTGGTTAACCATGGGAAATGCAGGGTTACGGGGATATGGTGGGGAGATGGAGGGTCGGTGTGGACTTGATGGACTAAATGGCCTGCTTCCATACTGTAGGGATTCTATGGAAAACTCCACCCACCACCCTCTGTCTCCTACCTAATTTTGTATCCAATTGGCAAGCTCACCCATGAATCCTATGTGATGTAACTTTACTAATCAGTCTACCATGCGGAACCTTGTCAAAAGATTTACTAAAGTGCACGTAAACAACATCTACTCCTCTGCCTTCATCGATCTTTTTGGTTACTTTCTCAAAAAACTCAATTAGGTTTGTGAGACACAATTTTCCTCGTACAAATAATGCCACAAGGTTCTACTATTGCAACCAAACAAAAGCATTTTACAATTCCACATCAAGCAAGTAAATGACTATCTACCTTATATTCCAACATTTGGAATAAACATGAGCTTACCACGAACTAACATGCAAACTGTGGTTGAATACACAACAAACTACACATTCTTTGGCAGATACTATCAAAAGCCGATCTCAAACATTTCTCAGCAATCACTCAGATACTAGTAGATCACAAAAAATTCTTCCATTTGAAGACCTAGTCTCAAAAGCTATTCCAACACAGATTGCTTCAGCAATCTGTTGCCTCTCAGCTGCTCACTGTCTTCTCCTGAGTCTGTATCCTACTGGATATACAAGACTGCAGTTCAGCATTTGATGACTGGGACAATTGCAGCTCCGTGACTGCTTTCAGCAGGACCACCCCTGCTGACGGGCATTTATTGACAAGCATCCAATTGCTGCTTACAGACTTTGAGGTGCTCACCTTCCAGTTCTCTGGCAGACAGCTTTCTTTTATCTTCATTAAAAACCAAAAGAACCGTGGATGCTTCAAATCAGAAACAAAAACAGAAATTGCTGAAAAGGTTTAGCAGGTCTGGCAGCATCTGTGGAGAGAAATCAGAGTTAATATTTCGGGTCATGTGACCCTTCCTCAGAACTGTCTTCCTTTTATTTTCACTGAGTTAATAAGCATCTTGGGGCATTTCCAAGCCCTGGCAGCCCAATTGCCACAAAGCCAGTGGCCTTCCAATGTCTTCTCAGCTCCTGATCGATTTCTTTTGAGCCCCCAAATACGTGGGCAGCTACCAAATGGCTCACATGGCTTCATTGAGTCCCTTGCTCCACAAACTAACAACAGCGTCTGCAGTTCTTTTGGTTTTTATTTAGCACTCAGCTGCATTGAACTGGTAACATTACTCTTCCTTTGTTCCTTGCTAGCACCCTGGCAGCTGTTCTTTGACACTTAAACTGATCTGTATGACCTATTAAAATGCCCAAAATATCTGACATCACCTGTAGTTCAAATGTTTGGGGTACCAGAATAATTTGAGGCAGACTGAGCTCTTTTCAAATCCAAACCTGGCAGCCTTAGGCACATTTCTGAGTATGCAGAATATACAGAGAGCAATGATTTGATCAGATAGTCATTATCCTGTTAAGTATATTTTGCTGTCCAGTTTGCATGGTGAGCAAATGTCTCAGGCACGATTCAGATAATAAGACCAAATTGCATGGAGCTATAGGAAAGCCAAAGTATTTATTGACCAGTGAATGTAGGCTTCCAAAGACAGTAGAGAATCTAAATCCAACAGATTTCTCCACTGTCTTGCTGAAGTTCTGGATGATCAAAATGAAACTCTCAATCAAAAATATTATTAAAAACGCTAGAAAAAGAGTTGTCTTTGTAGAAACAAGAAACCCGCAACGTACGTCTCTAATTAATTACAAACTTCAGAGAGCTGCAGTCAGAAATCATAGGTCTCCTTTTAAATGCTGATTCCTCATGAATGTCAACTCATTTTTGGGAGATCTAATTTAGATGGGCAAGAGTCACACAGTGAAACACTAATGAGATTGCGAGAAACTGAATGTGTTGATCTTTATCTACAATAAGCATGACTTATAATAAAATAATTACCTCTTGTCAGTTAAAACTCTTCAACACAGCTCATACACTTGGAGTTCTCCCCAGAAGTGCATTGATGGAATTTGATGAACCGAGACCTGTAGGTTGGGTTCTCTACTGAACTTCCTGCCCCAGTGAAGTTCCATTCTATTACTACCAACAAGGACGATTCAGAGTCAAACATCACATGACACCAGGGTCTCGTCCAACAGGTTTATTTGAAATCACAAGGTTTCGTAGCATAGACCCTTCATCAGGTGCAGTGAAAGGAGAGCACGTAGACACAGTTTATAGGCAAAGAGAGATGAAGGGCTGAGAGATCAAAGGATCATACAACTAGTGTGAGAGGAGTGAACAAACCTAAAACGGCTCCTGTTGAATCTTTATCATATATTCCTGCATTCTGAAAATTGAATGAATTCTAGAACTCTGTTAGAAAGGAGATGCAAGTTTCGACTGATTAAGTTGCAAATTTCAGAATCTTTTTCAAGTCACTGCCCCGAGATAATTAAAGATTTCATCAGTGTCTGCCGAGCTTTCCAAACTTCAAACAGGCAGACCGATCGGAATATACAAAAGGTTGAATTGTAGATGTGAGGCCTTGTCCAGAATCTGTCTCAGAGTTTTAACCCGGAATCAGGCTGGTTTTATTCCGAAAGCAGGAATTTATAAAATGCCACACTGACGGACGGACTGACTGACTGTGACTACAAATTGTGTGTTTCTTGAATGAAATAGAATGTACCTTCAAATAAACAAACATCTTCGTTGAAATGATTCACCCCATAGATTTGTCTCTGTGTGTGCGTGTGTGTGTGTGTCAGTATGTGTGTCTCCTACGGACAAACCCAGCGCATACACAGGATCTGCTGAGATAGTAAGAACTGCCGAAGCTGGAGTCAGAGATAACACAGTGTGGAGCTGGAGGAGCACAGCAGGAAGAAGGGTCTTGACCCGAAACGTCAACTTTCCTTTTCCTTTGATGCTGGCCGGTCTGCTGCGCTCATCCAGCTCCACACTGTGTTATTGCATACTCAGGATCTGCTCAGATGAGGAGGAACGCATTGGACACCTGAAGGTTTTAAAGGACGCCCTCATAAGAACGGGACACGATACTCAACTCATCGATTGCCGGTTCTGACTTGCCACAGCGAAAAACTGCAATGACCTCCTCAGAAGACAGACAAGGGATACGACCAATAGAGTACCCTTCATCAACCAGTACTTCCCCAGAGCGGAGAAATTACACCATGTTCTTCACAGCGTTCAACATGTCATCAATGACAATGAGCATCTCAACAAGATTTTCCCTACACCTCCACTTCTTGCCTTCAAACAACTGCCAAACCTTAAACAGACCATTGTTCACAGCAAACTATGTTGCCTTCAGGATAACCTCGACCACAACACCACACAACCCTGCCAAGGCATCTTCTGCAAGACATGTCAGATCTTCGACATGGAAACTACCATCACACATGGGAACACGACTCACCATGTGCGTGGCAGATACTCGTGTGATTCGGCCAATGTTGTGTGTCTCATACCCTGCAGGCAAGGATGCCCCGGGGGCATGGTATATTGGCGAGATCGTGCAGCTGCTACGACAATGTTGTGGAGTGTCCATTCATCCAATCACCAGTCAGGGATGTTCCCTCCCAGTGGGGAAAACATCAGCGGTCGAGGGCATTCAGCCTCTGATCTTTGGGTAAGCATCCTCCAGGGGGACTTTGCGATACACAACAACGCAGAATTGCTGAGCAGAGACTGATAGCCAAGTTCCATAACTGTGAAAACAGCCTGAACCATGATCTTGGGTTCATGTCACGCGACGGATAACACCACCGCACTGTCCTGTATCTGTAAAATCTTCCTTACTGACTTGTTTTGACAGCATCAACTTGATAAATTGTTATGATCTCTCTAATTAGTTTGTACAGTTTTGGATGACTCATTACACTGTCTCTCACACACACACACACACACTCTCCCTCTCTCACACGCACAAACCTATGGGGTGAATCATTTCATCCAAGATGTTTATTTATTTGAAGATACATTCTATTTTATTCAAGAAACAGAGTTTGTAGTCATAGTCACAGTCAGTTAATGTGGCATTTTATAAATTTCTGCTTTTGGAATAAGCCAGCCTGATTCCAGGTTAAAACTCTGAGACAGATTCTTGAAAAGGCCTCACATATACAATTCATCCTTTTTTATATTCCAATCATTCTGCCTGTTTGAAGTTTGGAAAGTTAGGCAGACACTGATGAAATCTTTAATTAATTTAATTTAATTTAATTAATCAGTGACTTCAAGCAGATTCTGAAATTTGCAACTTAATCAATTGGAACCTGCATCTTCTTTCCAACAGAGTTCTCCATGTCCTGCTTCTGCAATTTCTAGGAAGCAGGAACGTATGAATGATTAAAGATTCAACAGGAGGCATTTTAGGTTTGTTCACTCCACTCACACTATTATCCTTTGATCTCTCAGCCCTTCGTCTCTCTGCCTATAAACTCTATGTCAGCATGCTCTCCTCTCGCTGCACCTGACAAAGGGTCTGCGCTCCGAAAACTTGTGATTTCAAATTAACCATTTGGACTATAACCTGGTGTTGTGTGATTTTTGACTTTGTCCACCTCTGTCCAACACTGGCAGCTCCACATAATGACAATTCAATAAGTATTAAAAGTCTTCAATTAAGAGAACGTTATTGGAGAAAGAACCTCTAGATGGCAGTCTCTTTCTGTTGATTACAAGGACTTTTGCTTACAGTAGCACTGCATTAATGTAACATTAAGAACCCATTAATGGATCAATATTATTTAATTTTTGATTAATGCAGTGCTGTTGGATATGTAATTTTAAAACAACGTTTTTTAAAATTTTTTTGGAAAAATTATTCATAAGTTGTGGGCATCCCTGGCTGGACCAGCATTTATTGCCCATCCCTAATTGTCCAGAGGGCTGTTAAGAGTCAGCTACATTGCTATGGGTCTGGAGTCACATGTAGGCCAGACCAGGTAATGATGGCAGATTTCCTTCCCTGAAGGACATTAGTGAACCACATGGGTTTTCCCGGCAATGGTTTCATGGTCATTGTTAGACTCTTAATTCCAGATTATTATTGAATTCAAATTCCACCATCTGCCGTGGCAGCATTTGAATCCAGGTCCCCAGAATATTTCCTGGGTCTCTGGATTAATTGACTAAAAATGGAATTGCATTTATCTAAATCAGTACATATGTCAACCTGCCCAGGTAAAAGATTTTTTCCTGAATTAGTTCTGAACATGAATTGCAGGCTCTGCACCAAGTCAGTGGAAAAGTACAGCCTGTAGTTTATTTCTCCATAATTGATGTTACACTCCAGTCATTACAGTCTGTTATTAACAGGTCACTTTTAAAACGTATGGAGTTACAAGCAAATGGACTGTGTCAGAAACTACAGTGTAGGCTGATAGCTTAAGTGAGTGGGCAAAAATCTGGCTGATGGATATAATGTGAGGAAAGATGTAGTTGTCCAATTTGGCAAGAAAATTTTTTAAAAGTTATTTGAATGTAGAATAGATGACAATAGAGAAGCAGAGGGACTGAGACATTACGATGCATGAGTCACAAAATGTTAGTATGGAGGTGCAACAAGTGATTAAGTAGGCCAATGGAACGCTATACTTTATTAAGAGAGAAATTGAGCATAAAAGTAAAAATGTCATGCTTCAGTTATACAGAGAATTGATGAGACCACATCTCAAACACTGTGGGTAGTTTTGGTATTCTTATTTAAGAAAGGGGGCAAATGCATTGATGCAGTTTGGGGAGGAATGTTAGTATACCTGACGCTTACTTACTGAGTTATTAATGAAAAAGTAAGTAATCTGAATAAAACATACTGAGATGACAGAGGAGTAAGAATGACATTAACATTCACCATATTTATTAATGGCTTAGTTAATGGGATAGAAAGTCTCATATCCAAATTTGCATGTAAGCTGTGTAAATAAATCCATACAATTCTAAAGAGGTATTGATAGATTAAATGAATGGGCAAAACTGTGGTAAATAGTTTTCAATGAAGGCCAATGTGAGACTATCTTGATTGAACCCAGAAGAATAATACAGATAACAAGGTGTAGAGCTGGATGAACACAGCAGGCCCAGCAGCATCAGAGGAGCAGGAAAGCTGACGTTTCAGGTCTCGACCCTCCTTCAGCAAGTTTTCTGAAGAAGGGTTTAGACCCGAACCGTCAGCTTTCCTGCTCCTCTGATGCTGGTTGGCCTGCTGTGTTCATCCAGCTCTACACCTTGTTATCTCAGATTCTCCAGCATCGGCAGTTCCTACTATCTCAGAATAATACAGGGTACTTCTTTCTTAAAATTTTGAAAAGCTAATAATAGTAGCAGTGCAGATATTTGTATATTGATCCCACATGATATCAAAAGACAGTTGAAGGCATTGGATGCTATAAAGGCTATGACAGCATTCCTGTGATTGTGCTAAACACCTATGCTCTACAACTGGCACTTCCCTTCGCCAAGCTATCAAAGTCTAACCGCAACACTGCCATCTACCTGACAATGTAGAAAATTACTCAGGTACATCCTATTCACTAAAAACAGGACAAATCAAATGCTGCTGTTTGTAGCTCCATCAGTTTGCTGTTTATCATCAGGAAGGTGATGGAAGTTGTTGTCAACTATACTAGCAAGTTATCCTGGAAAAATCAGCTGAACTGCAGAATGTTTCTGCCTTTGGCAATCAGGCAGCATTTGGTCAAGTGTGGCATCAAGGCAACCTAGCAAAATTAAAGTCAATGGGAATCAGGGAAAAATCTCCACTGGTTATAGTCTCAGCTAGCATAATGGAAGATGGTTCTTGTTGTTAGAGGCAACTCATCTCAGTTAAAGGAAATCTCATCAGAAGTTCCTGAGGTTTCTAGACCTAACCATCTTAATTTTTTTCATTAATGATTATTGCTGTATCATAAGGTAAGAAGTGGGGATGTTCCCTGATGACAGCACAGTGTCCAACACAATTTGTGACTCCCCAGAAATGAAGCATCTCATGTCCATAGGCAACAAGACCTGGGAAGTAGCTGGGCTCAGGTTGTGTATAGACAGAGTTTGGGAAGTCTGCACTGACTAATGCTCCTTCTGAGTCCCCACACCATTTCACCATACAAATGACAGAGTGTGACGATACCCATTGTTCACCTTGATTGGTGCAGTTTTAACAAAACTAGAAGAAGCTTGACACCATTCGGGACAAAATGGGCCACATGATTGATTCACCATCCAGCAACTTAAAGTGCACACTGGCAATGCTAAGATCCAAAAAAAAACCGCACTGCAGCGACTTTTAAAGTTTTCTTCAACAGCAACTTCCAAACCTGCGACTTCTACAATCTAGAAGGCAAAGAGCAGTGTGATCACCAATTTCTCCTCCAAGCCAATACCATCCTGACTTGGGACTGCATTGTTTTCATTCAAGGATCTCTCAACCTGAAATGTTAACTGTGACTTCTCTCAACAGACGCTGCCAGCACTGTTGAGGTTTTCCAACAATTTCTGTTTTTGTTTCTGCAGTTCTTTCAGTTGCTTTTAATTCATCGTTGTTTCTAGCACTATCAATTGCTTATTGAATGCTTTAAACTTTTGACTTATTTTCCATTCCTTTTAGCTCACAAATTATTTCATTCCAATCATGTGGAAGTTGTAATTGGCTTACTGAACTGAGCCCAGTTGCCTTAATTTCTGCATCTTGATTCAGAGACTTAGGATTGACAGGTGTGGTTTGCCTCTTTTCATTCAGTAGACTTAGATTTGGCCACTTTATCAACCAAATTACTTCTTTCAGGCTGTTCAATTTAGTTGGACATTTCCCTCACTTTTTGATTGGCCTGCTTGGGGGTTTCCCTCGTTCATGTTTAGTCATGTAGACTTTAGCTGATCCATTTCAACATTCATGGTTGTATCACCACCTGGAAAGTTTTTGTGTAGATTTTTCAACTTGTCGACAATTTTGCAGCTTCTATCCAAATCTGTCCAGCTGCTCAGCCTCCCTGGGCAGTTCCAGGGTTTTGGGACATAATACCCTACCAAGAGAACATTCCCTAGCAATAGGTAAGCTTTTTGTTTCAATTTGATGTGATCCTTAACTTGCCTGGTTAACCATGATAGCTTATTCCGTTCCCGGAATCCTTTTTCATCTCTGGGGTATATCTTCATTTTGAGCCATGAGCTATTTTCCTAAATGTCTGCCATTGTTCCTCAACTGCTTTTGCTTTTCCCAGTACACTCATGTTATCTTAGCTCTTGTTCCTTCTTAATTACACTTATTTAAGCTTAGTACAGTTGTTTCTGATCCAAGCTTCTCTCTCTTAAACTGAGTGCTAAATTTCACCATGTTATGGTCAATGTCTCCTATGGTCACTCTGACATATTTTGTTAAACCTGCCTCATTTTACATCAGCAGATCCAAAATAGTCTGATCCCTGGTTGGATCGACAACATACAGTGCTTGGAAACTGTCCTGAATGCACCCTATGAATTCTTTTTCATGGTTTCCTCTGTCAAACCTGACTGTCCCAACCTGCAAGAAGATTTAAATCACCCATGATTAACATACTGCCTTTTTATATGCCCTCATTACCACCTGATTTATTCTTAGCACTACTCTGGACTTACTGTTAGGAGGCCTGTAGATTACTTCTACCAATGTCGTCTTCTCCTTTTTATTTCTTGCCTACACCTGTATGCATTTGTCCTCTTCCAATCCAGATCATTTCTTGCTAGCATGTGTATTCCATTCTGTACCAACAATGCTACCCCATCACCCTTTCCTTCCTTCCTGAACTTGGAAAAGTCACATACCCCTCAATATGTAGATCCAAACTTTGATCTTGTAGCCATATCTTCATGATGGCTATAAGATCATACCTGTTGACCTCCAATTGTATGGTTAATTCATTTATGTTGTCCTGAATACTTCATGCATTCAAATAAAGAGCCACTAATTTTGCCTTTTTGCCATTTTTTTCTCCCTTTGACCCCACTTACTGCTGTTTGTTTTTTTTTCTATGTTTGTATACTCTGTCCCTTCCTGTCCCACCCTGGCTCTCTTTGTCCAAATAGCTGCCCAGTAACACTGCCATATCCTCTTGCTCCATAAGATTACCTTTCCCCTCTCCCTGACCATCCCCTGCTTCCCCTCTAATTAGGTTTAAGCACTCTCTACAGTCCTAGCTATTCAATTTGCAGGACATTGGCCTCAGCACAGTTCAAGTGAAACCCATCCCACCAGAACAGCTCCCTTCTACCCCAACACTGGTGGGTATACCATGAACGAAAACCCATTCCTCCACATCAACCTCTGAAGGACGCACTTAACTCCTTGACTTTATTTACACTATACCAATCTGCTTGTATCTCAAGTAGTAATCCAAAGATTAGTCTTGTTCACTAATGTCCTTCAGGGAGGGAAATCTGCCATCCTCACCTGGTCTGGCCTACATGTGACTTCGGACCCATAGCAATGTGGTTGACTTTCAGTTGCTGTCTGAAATGGCCTAGCAAGACATTAAATTGTATCAATCACCACAAAGTCTCAAAGAAATAAAACTGGATGGATCACCTAGGCACTTGAAAAGACAGCGGCTGAAACAGCTCTGTCAACTCTGCAAAGTTCTCCTTGCTAACATCTGGGGGCTAGTGCCAAAACTGGGAGAGCTGTCTCACAGACTAGTCAAGCAACAGGGTAACATAGTAATCCTTAGACAACACCTTCCAAACTCACAAATACTTTTATCTGGAAGGATAAGGACAGCAAATAAATGGGAATACCATCATCGTCATCATGTTCCCCTCCAAGCCACTCACCACGCTGACTTGGAAATATATCACCATTCATTCACTGTCGCTAGGTCAAAATCCTGGAATTTTCTTCCTAATGGCATTGTGGGTCAACCCACAGCAGGTGGACTCGAGCAGTCAAGAAGGCAGTTCACCACCACCTTCTCAAGGGCAACTGGGGGTGGGCAAGAAATGCTGGCCAGCTAGCGATGCCCACATGCCACATATAAATATGAATTTATTATCATAGAGGTTCAGCTTTTTAATTTAGCTCCAAAATGTTCAAAGTCTTTCAGCAGAACTTCACTTCTGGTCCTGCCAAATTCATTGGTACCAAAATTAAACAAAATTAAACCAAAATATAGAGATCTAAAATACACAAAAACAGAATATGTCCCACAGATGCTATAATAACCGTTGAATTTCTCCAGCAATTTCTGTTTTTGCGTGTTCCGCTAGTACAAATGGCAGCTGTTGGATCCCTGCCCTCCCTCTCCGAGATCTTCCCCAGCCCTGAGGAGTTATCCTTAACCCTGGCACTGGGCAGGCAATATAGCTCTCAGGACTCACATTCACAGCTGCAGAGAACAGTATCTATTCCTTTAATTATAATTTTCCTAACCACAGCATTCCTATTTCCTTTCCCAACTTGAATGGCACCATGTACCCAGATGCCTTGTTCAGTTTGCTAATAAACCTCCCTGCAGTCCCCATTTTCACTTGCACAATTTCCAAGAACCTTGTAACTGTTGAAAATTCATTGGTCAGAACATTGAGCATTGGAGTTGGGACATCATGTTGCGGCTGTACAGAACATTAGTGGGGCTACTTTTAGAATACTGTGGATAATTCTGGTCGTCTTTCGATAGGAATGATATTGTTAAACCTCGGACGGTGCAGAAAGATTTACAAGGATGTTGCCAGGACTGGAAGTTTTGAGTTATATGGAGAGGTTGAATAGGCTGGGGCTTCTTTCTCTGGAGTGTTGGAAGCTGAAGGGTGACTTTACAGAGGTTTATAAAATCATGAGGTGCATGGATAGGGTGAATAGCCAAGGTCTTTTTCCCAGGGTGGGCAAGTCCAAAACTAGAGAGCACAGGTTTAAGGTGAGAGGAAAAAGATTTAAAAGGGAGCTGAGAGGTAACTTGTTCACACAGAGGGTAGTGTATGCATGGACCAAAAACAAAGTTGCTGAAAAAGCTCAAGCAGCATCTGTGAAGGGAAAAACAGAGTTAATGTTTCGGGTCCGGTAACCCTTCCTCAGACCCTTCCTGGTGGTGTATGTATGGAATGAGCTGCCAGAGGAGGAGGTGGAGGCAGGTACAATTACAATATTTAAAAGGCATCTGGATGGGTACATGAATTCAAAAGATTTAGAGGGATATGGGCTGAATGCTAGCAAATGGGACTAGGTCAGATTGGGATGTCTGGTCAGCACGGACAAGTTGGACCAAA
This sequence comes from Ginglymostoma cirratum, assembly GCA_024137785.1. NCBI lineage: Eukaryota > Metazoa > Chordata > Chondrichthyes > Orectolobiformes > Ginglymostomatidae > Ginglymostoma > Ginglymostoma cirratum. The sequence goes on from JAHRHZ010000218.1 coordinate 6,557,312, forward strand.
GGGTCTATTTCCCTACTGTTTGACTCTATGACTAATTACAGGGGCGGTGCTCCTGAATTGTAAACCCTGGGTCCTCATACCTCTCTCACTTACAGTCACATCCACCTGTCCCTGATTACAGACCAAATTTGAATTACGTAGCCCAAGCAGTGTGACCACCCTCTGGAGCAAAGTATTAAGATAACTCTTTCCTTCCCCAATATCGCACAATGTCTGAAACTCGGATCCAAAGTTTCCAAGCTGTAACTGCTTACTACAGATGTGATCAATTGGCATCCAGCAGTTTCCACATGTTATAGCAGCAACCCATGCTGCCATCTCCATCATATACATGTTATTTATACATGCATTACTTGAGATTCTCGGCAATGATATTTCATTTTTATAAACTAAAAAGAAAAATAATCACCAGTTTCAACTTAATTCAAAAGAATATGCAAACAAAGGACAAGAGTGTGCCACTTGGTCCTTCACCCTGGTTTGCCTTTCAGTAAAAACATGGCTGATCTGATTTGAGCCATAACTCTACTTTCCTGCATACCCCGATAATCTTTCACCCCCTCGGTAATCAAGAATCTATTGACCTCTGCCTTCAAAATATTTAAAGATTCTGTATGCACTGCCTTTGGAGGAAAGGTATTCCAAAGACTCACAACCTGTTGAGAACTTTTTTTTCTCATCTGTATCTTAAATAGGTTACCCCATATTTTAAACAATGCCCCTAGTTCTTGATTCTCACACAAGCGGAATCATCCTTTCAACACCTATCCTATCAAGTCCCCTCAGGATCTTAGATAAAGGGGTGTTGGGCTGGAGGAATGCAGCGGGCCCAGGCAGCATCTGAGGGGCAGGGGGGCTGATGTTTTGGGTCGGGACCCTGCTGAAGAAGGGTCCCGACCCAAAAAGTCAGCTTTCCTGCACTTTCAGAAAATCTTCTGAAGAAGGGTCCCAACCCGAAACGTCAGCTTTCCTGTTCCTCTGATGCTGCCTGGCCTGCTGTGTTCCTCCAGCTCCACACTTTGTTATCTCTGACCCTCAGGATCTTGTACGTTTCAAATAAATCACCTCTGACTTATCTAAATCCCAGCAGATGCAGGCCTAGCATGTCTAGCCCTTCTAATAAGGCAATCTGCTCATTCCAAGTATTAGTCTAGTACAACTTTTCTGAACAGCTTCCAATGCATTTACGTCCTTCCCTATGTATGGTGACCAGTACTTTATACAGTACTCCAAATGCAGTCTCACCAATCCACTGTATAACTGAAGCATAAGCTCCCCACTCTTGCAATAAACAAAACATTCTATTAGCTTTCCTGATTACTTGCTGTACCTGTGTACTAACCGTCTATGACTCATGCACTAGAAAACCCAGATCTCTCTGCATCTCAGAGTTCTGCAACCTCTTAAGCAGATATTTGATAAGAAAGAGATAAGAAAACAGTGGAGAACCAAACTGAAGACCTTACTTTTACACAAATGACTAGAAACTTTCACCGGTCCTAATCATCAATCAGCTCTTTCTCAGCTCTCACATTCAAGTCACCATTCCTCTTCCTTGTGTCAGAAATAATTACCATTAACCCTAACCCTATCGCGGTATGGAACAGATCCAGAAAAATAAAGTAAAAATTTGACTGAAGTGCAAATAGAATCTGACCAAATTCTAAAACAATCCTAATTAGATGTTAAATATTGGAAATCGAGTCAAAATTCAATGGCTGAAATTAACTTTAAGATGAATAAATATATGCAGCAAGTTTTCTAATGTAATGCCAGAGCAATATGGTAATTTATTCCTGCAAAGATGAATATAGGAAAAGGAAGAACTAACTAACACAGAAGTTATAGTTAGGAGAGTACAAATAAAAGTGCCAAGCAGAACTAAAAGACCCAAATACACCAAAGACTGAGGCCTTTGAACCTCAGTCGTTGTCTGGGTTAGGACAAAATCCACTGGCAATAAAAAGACCAAGAAAGAGCCATAATATTAAAAAAAAATTCATAATAGACCCCCTAAGACAATCTCGAGAAGCTGGATCAGCTAAACCATTTCAGCAGAAGGATAGAAAACATTCAGAGGTCCTTCAGGGAAATAATGGAACCCCGCAGCAATAAGGCATAAGTGGATTTAAAATCGGCTGAGATTGATTCAGTAAAATTAAAAGCAGCCAGGAAAGCAGGTTTCAAAATCAATAAAAGCAGGGAGATGGAACTATATAACATAAAAATGTAAGTTGCCTGCAACATCTTTGATGAATAATGGTGAACAAAGCATGGAATGTTGTGGGTATTTCTGGCCTCTGTACTTGAGGAAGGATATACTGGCTTTGGAGGCGGTGTAGAGGAGGTTCACCAGGCTGTTTCCGGAGATGAGGGGGTTACCCTATGAGGAGAGGTTGAGCTGCCTGGGACTGTGCTTGCTAGAATTTAGAAAAATGAGACGGGATCTTATAGAAACATATAAAATTATGAAATGGATAGATAAGATAGAGGTAGGCAAGTTGTTTACACTGGTGGGAGTGACTAAGACGAGGGGACATAGTCTGAAGATTAAGGAGAGTAGATTTTGGACAAAAATGAAGAAGAACTGCTTTTCCCAGAGAGTGGTGAATCTATGGAATTCTCTGCCTAAGGAAGCAATAGAGGCAGCTTCATTAAATATATTTAAGACACAGTTAGATAGGTTTTTGCATGGTAGGGGTTTAAGGGTTATGGGGATAGTGCACGTGGGAGGAGCTGAAACCACAGATAGATCAGCCATGATCTTATTGAATGGCGGAGCAGGCTTGATGGGCCAAATGGCCTACTCCTGCTTCTATCTCTTCTGAACTTATAAAGCATTCCCCTTCCAGCGGTACTCATAGCGAGGGTGCTGCTTCACACACTCAAAGATCCACATGATGAACAGTAACCAGCGGCATGTGAGATAGCATGCCCAAGTGGACATAGGTCAGCAAAGGCACCAATCCATTTCCCCCAATAGCCAAGTTGGAGAAATCATTACCCCATAAACAAACCTGAGCTTACAAGCACAGGAAAAGCAGTTCAGATGCAGCTGAATGCCCACGGCATCCAAAACTAGTGTGCAGTATTTAAGGGAGAGCAAACTTCCTAGAGGAATTTAGCCAAGGTTAAAGGGGATGTGACCAAATTGTAGCTGTGCAATCCTCCCCAGGGAAAATAGGGTCACAGAAACCTCCCAGACACAGCTGGCAAGTTTGAAAAGAATGATTCCTGTACCCCTGCTGTTCTGACCAGGAAGTACAGCAGGAAGTCTAGCTGTTTAAAGCCTTTCTAGATCACTTCATTTAAAAGGAACGGAGTCCGTAACCCTGCTGGACGAGCAAGACATCTGGCTACAGCTGAAACTCTTTTTCGATTTAGAGGAAAGTCCAAAACATTTGACAGGAAACTGGCTTACCCAGATTTAAAAGAAGTCTGATTACCAAATCTGCCTTTTGAAGTTTGCAAGAGGACCCGAGAGATTCCCCAAATACCCCCAGATTTGGTGAGAAAGTCACATGGCACAGCAGCCAAAAGCTAGCCCAAGCCCTGTGAAGCAAGTGTTTTCAAAGTTGGGGGCGGAACAGAGACTCAGAAAGATCCCAAGCTGGGTGGGAAAATTTAAACAGATCAGATCCCACATCCCTGTTGGGTGAGCAGGTGGCCTGGCTGGCCAACACCATCTCTGCCCCCTTAGAGAGAGAACCGAGAAGCTGCTAGAAAGGCATGCAGGTGGTGAGGGGGTTGGTTCACCTCATCGATGAGCCACAGGGCAGTGCAGCAGCAACTGGACGACCACCCAAGGGCAGCAGAGCCTCAACGCAAAATGAGACAGGTTAGGAATTGACCTTTTCAAGGTAACTGGTCAGGAAAATTCAGTAACCCTGAAACCCAAGAGATGCCCCACTTTACTTGGGATTCTGCCAGGTTGGACCTCATTAGCAATCTGTGACGTGGACGTGGGAGAACCAATAAGTCAATGGCTTACAAGCTAAATGCTGACAGGAGTTGAGAGATCAAGCAGTAAATTCAGCCCATGCTGGATCCCAAACTAGTGGAGCTCCTGAACAGCTGGATACCCCACTGTACAGGAAAGAGGAGGTCAGCACTTCAACAAACACTTTGCCAAAACCTGACCTGGGCTGTTGAAAGGACAAACTATATGATTATACAATCCAACCATGAAAATCTGGAGCCCAACAAAAGGTATTGCTGAAGTTGAGACCCCAAGGCCATACTTAATCGTGGCTGAGACCAAAAAGCAAATGAGAATGAACGATGCCGTATTCAACTTGAATCTTAACAACATCATCAGAGATATCACTATCCAGCAAGACAATACCTGCAACAGACAGTGTGGCTTCTACAATACTAGGAACAGTATGCATAACATCACCTGTGCAGTGTGCCAACTCACTACTGAGAACAATCTTTGCCAAATCTACAAGATGGAGGAATGACCACAAAAGACTAAACAATAACATGAATAATCTTTTTAGCAAAGAATACATGTTATAAAATATTCTAAACATTGGGCTGAATTTATTTCCAACAAAAAAGTTGATTGATAATCTCCTTTAGACCTGAAAATTATAGTGATAGGGCTTTACCTTTTTAAAGAAAGAGGGGTGTTGTATATATTTTTTTACAAAAATATACTTTATTCATAAAAATTGCAATCTTTATGTCCATTCACAGTTACTAAAGCAATTCAGATCTATATAGTTTTTGTGTACAGAGAAGGAAACAAACATTTCTCAATAGCTACAACTAAGCTAAAGGCATTTCTTAATTATGCTAGGTACTAGGTACTAGCAACTATTTGCATGTATCTCAGGCATTGGGAAGGTCTGATAACTGAACAGAGTTATTGGACTGAACTAAGAAAGATCTTAGACAGTGGTCTTTCCCCAGTGAGCATTAGTGGCAGCTGCCCCAAGCTTTTGTGCATCCTTCAGCACATAGTCCTGGACCTCGGAATGTACTAGTTGTATATGATTGTGTTGCTTGTGAGGAGCGAGGAGCGCATTAGTTGGGGTGGCATGGTGGCTCAGTGGTTAGCACTGCTGCCTCACAGTGCCAGGGACCCGGGTTCGATTCCACCCTCAGGCAACTGTCTGTGTGGAGTTTGCACATTTCTCCCCATGTCTGTGTGGGTTTCCTCCAGGTGCTCCGGTTTCCTCCCACAGTCCAAAGATGTGTAGGCTAGGTGGATTGGCCATGCTAAATTGCCTGTAGTGTTCAGGGATGTGTAGATTAGGTAGGTTAGAGACGGATGGGTCTGGGTGGGATGTTCTGAGGGTCGGTGTGGACTTGTTGGGCTGAAGCGCCTGTTTTCACACTGTAGGGATTCTGTGATTGTATGTGTGAGCTTTCCAGGGATCAGATTTACTACTGCACTGATGAGTCAGGTTATGTGTAACACTAGTCTAGGGTATTTTGTTGGCAAATTGAATTAAGGACAGAGAGCTATAACTTTTCCAAGTCTAAAGTGTAATTATTTCTGAAGCCTGCGAGCCAATTAGAAGACGTCAACGTCTTACACACATTGCTATTGATGTGCCTCAAGTATGACCTCGTAAGCACTAAGGATTGCCTATGTGATCTGTTTGTCGGATATTCTCCTAGTCAACCTGCTCAAAGATGTTATTGCACGCCTCTGGAGAAGGTGGGACGTCAATCCAGGCTTTATGACTCAAGAAGCAGAGACACTGCCACTTTACTACAAGAGCCCCCATGATCTGTTGTAATCAACCATTACCTCCCAGCATCAGATGAAACCAGTCTCTCAAGCTTTTCATGCTGACTGTGAATCTTCAGTGTCCACACCTCTCTGGTAAATCAAGCTGATCAGCTTGTTTTTTTTTTTGAAAGCAGCAAAATATTTTACACCACTCTTTTTGTCAAATTTGAGAACATATTTTGGAGAATCTTGGTGCTCCAAGGCCTGATTGAGAGTTATGAGGGTTTAGGCAGTTATGAGACAGTAATATTTTTCCTCATAGCTTCAAGCTGCCTTTGATCTCTAGTCTAGCTTTTTGAACCACAGTATTCCTATTTCACTGGGTGATAAGGGAGGCAAATAGACTGGTGGTTTTTAATTCAAAGGGAATGAAGAATACAAATAGGGAGGTATTGTGAAAACTATACAAGGTACTAGTTAGACCACGCCTGGAATACTCTGAACAGTTTTAGTCCCCTTATCTAACGATGTACATACTGTCCCTAAGGCAGTCCAAAGAAAGTTGGCTAAATTGATCATGCATATGGAGAGATTTCCTTATGAGGAGAAGTTTATAGGCTGGGCTTGTACTCGGAGTTTAGAAGAATGAAAGTAAATCTCGTCAATAGATATAATTCTCAGGGTTTTGATATGGTAGACAGAGAGGTTTTTTTCCCCCCTCTTGTGGGAGAGATTATGACCAGAAGGTTTAATCTCAGAGGAAGGGGTCACCCACTAAAGACAGATAAGGAAGTTTTCTTTTCTCTCAGTAGGAATTCTTTACCACAGTGGGCTGTTGAGCTGGATCATGAAGTATATCTAAGGCTGAGATAGGTTTCTAAATAGGTTATGGGGTTACAGCAGGAAAGTAGAGTTAAGGATTATCAGATCAGCCATGATCTCATTGATTGGTATAGGAGACACAATGGTCTGAATGGTTTACTTCTATTCCTGTGTCTTATGGTCTCTGTGCTTGCAGCTTCAACTCTAAATTTTGTTAAGGGAAATCGCAATCTCTTTTTGGGATAGTAGGAACTGCAGATGCTGGAGAAGCTGAGATAATAATGTGTAGAGCTGGATGAACCCAGCAGGCCAAGCAGCATCAGGGGAGCAGGAAGGCTGACGTTTCGGGCCTAGACCCTTCTTCAGAAATTAGGCAATTGGAAAATTTCAAGGTAATCAGGAAGAGTTTGCATGGTTTTAGGGAAGGGGAATCGTGATTAACCAATTTATTGATTTCCTTGACAGAGTAACATGTGCTGTAGACAAATGGGACCCCATTGATGTGCGGTACTTGAATTACTAGAGGACATTTAACAAGGAATTTTTTAAAAATTCATTCATGAGATGTAGGCCTTGTTAACTGGATCTCTATTTATTGCTCATTCCTATTTGCACTTGAGAAATGGTATTGGTGCACCCACAATTCAGCTGGGGAGGAAATTCCACGATTTTGACCCAGCAACACTGAAGGAACAGTGATAGACAATTCATTGTGGCTTGGAAGGGAACTTGCATATGGTGGTGTACCCATGTATCTGCTGCTCTTGTCTTTCTAGATGGTAGCAGTTATGGGTTTAGAAGGCTCACCTAGGAATCTCAGCGCTAGCGTGATGCCAGATGTGTAGATCATATGTGCCAGTAATTGGGATTGTATCAAACAACATGGTTCTTCAATTCTTTTAATAGACAAAGAACAGGTCCTTTGTGACCAGTCTGTACTTGCAACACCCAAAATTCCTTGGTGAATTTCTGCAATGCATTATGTAAATGCTTCATGTTGCTGCTACAGTGCATCAAGGGTGGAGTGAGTGAATTTTGTGGCTACCACATGAAAGGTTATTGTGCAAAGTAGAAGCACACGGTGTAGGGTATGACATACTAGCATGGATGAAGTAAATGAGGATAAAAGCTACGTATGAAGGTGAAGAGGCAGTTGCTCTCAACAGATAGTCCCAAAGGTTGTATTAAGTCCCTTTTATTTACTGCTAGCATGATATTTGAAAACTGCCTAGAATGCTTTTCAGCAGAAGAGGGGGGCTTTCTGGGCACCTTTATTCTGCAACTCCCATTATCACAGAGCAAACCAGTTTCTCACCTGCTGTTCACAGCTGAAGCTGCCTTTACACATTTTTCTGTGATCTCTGCAAACAAAATGGCTCTTTCCAGCCAGTTTAACAATCTAATAAAATGGCCGCAGATGTTAATTTTGATGAATCATTATTCCATAAAGCAGTCTATTATTTTGGAATTCCTTGCAAACTCCTTCCTGTCTCCTGTTCAGCATTACAAAAGCTTTGCGTCTTCTCACCTTTTAAGGTTTCCTGGAACAATCCTGGAATTCTTTGAATTATTTAATGAAACTTTGTGATTGATTCTTAAGATGGCACATGATTCTGGCTGCAATGAATCAACAAAAGAAGTCTTGTGGCTTCTGCTAACTGTTTTGTAAGGTTCCTTGTCTATTTTTAAAGATAGATTAGCTTTCCTTACGAAGATGTGGTATAATGACCACACAGTAATAACACAACAAATGCTAGCCTGGCCAGCAACACCAATGTCACATGAATGAATAAAACAAAATATAGTGCACAAATCGTTAAAATGTTATGAAGGCTTTGGATGGACTGCAGTGCAGATCCTTTTGAACACTGTCTAGCATCCAGGGGTGAAATTATGAGGAACAACTAGACTAGCAAGTGGTGGACTTCCTGGAATTTAGCAAGTTAAGAGTTGGTTTGACAGAAGATATTTAGAACATTCGTTGTCATCAATTATGCCTCAATTCAAGGATGACATTTATTTGGGTTTATGGATTTCTGTTGTGGGTCTTCAGTTGTTTGAACAGGCCAACTCTCAGCCCACAAATCTTTTGAAATATAAGGCAGTCTTCTGTGAGGTAGTGTGATCAAGAGTGCAGGATTTGCTTCATTTTTTTCTCATGTCCATCACTCTGCCTCATCATTAAGGCTTTTAGATTCAAAGCATGATGTAGTTTATTGGACAAGTTGTTTCCACATTGAAGGAAGCTCCTCCCAATCAGTAATATCCATGCTGCCATACTTAAAGCAGAAATTCAGAGTGTCTTTGTCGTATTTTCTTTGTCCTGTCATAGAAAGTTGGCTATTTGAGAACAGAGAAAACAGGAGAGACCTTTTCTCAGTTACCTATGTCTAGTCTATTAAAGTTGGCTTTGCAGGAGATTCGCCTGAATACCTACAGAAAAATAGCATCTTCTGTTTGATCCTCCTTCCATTGAATCTGCAGAGCATGGTAGAGGCCTTGGAGGTAGAATTTGTCCAGCTGTGTTCTGCGCCACTCATTTGCAGTCCAGGTTACACTGTAGACAGGAGAGTGGTAACAACAATGGCTCTGTATGTTAGGGCTTTTGTTGACTTCCAGAGGTCTCTGACATCATAGGCTCATTGCCACAGTTTTTAGAAGGTTGTGTTGGTCCAGTTGATCCAGTGTTGGATTCCCTTGTTGATGGTGACTATTTGAATGAAGTGGCTGCCCATTATCTGGGAAGTGCTGGGCATATTCCTACTTCAAAGTATATGGGAGGTGGAAAATTGGATTGATCATCTCTAGGTTAATGTAGGAGCTTTGTTTCAGCAAGACTCAAGGACATGCTGACACTCTTGCATGCAGAATTGAAGAAATCAAAAAGAAGCTTGCAAATCTGGTGCAAAGTAGGCACTGACACTGCATTCATCTGCAAACTATCGATCATATATATGTGTGGTGGTCAATTTAATTTTGGCATGGAGCCAACTGAGGCTGAAGAGTTTCCATCTTGATGGTATTTAATACTCACACTAGAGGGCAGCAGATCTTTGAGGACCTAAATAGCTACTGTCAAAAATTAAGATAAATAGAATAGTTAGAAAATATTGCTATTGGTTGGGGAGTTTTGAATAAGGGAGCATTGTCTATAACTTAGAGCAGTGTTTCCATGACTATTTTCCAATATGACTCAAGTTTATCACTTGAAAATTGACATAACTTTAGCAAAAATCCATCAATAAAACTAAAACAGCAATATAGCAGCACTGTAGCATTCAGCATATATTCAATATAATTAAAATGTTTTTGGATATATGGGGTATATAATATGCTATTTGTACAGCACATAAATTATATTTCCTCCAACATTTCCTATTGGTATACATACGCCCATGATCCATGCATGGCAGTAACTTCCAAAACTGAAAGTCAACACTGATTGGCATGTGCAGAATTTTGTGGGGGCCTCAACAGCTTTGAGGTCACTCCGTATATAAATATGAAAATCTATGGGCTGAATCTTATGGTCTTTTTGGCTAAGTCCGAGTTGCACCAAGATTTTTTTGAGGGTTATTTGCCATGAGGCCTTGCGAGTTTACTCACTGCATCTTCTGAAATCCATAGAATCCCAACAGTGTGGAAGCAGCCCATTCAGCCCATCAAAACCACACCAACCCTCCGAAGAGCATCCCACCCCGACCCACTCCCTACTCTATCCCTGAATTTCCCACCCCAGTCACTATGGGCAATTTAGCATGGCCAACCCACCTAACCCTCACATCTTTGGACTGTGCGAGGAAACCGGAGTACCCAGAGGAAACCCACACAGATATGGGGAGAATGTGCAAACTCCACATAGACAGTCACATAAGTCTGGAATCGAACCTGGGTCCCTGGTGCTGTGAGGCAGCAGTAATGCATTGCATTAGTTACCTTCCACTCCCCCGTTTCATCACTAACATCTGATTCCATCCACATCTTACCAAGCACCATTCCCAGAATACCCTCACTACTCATTTACTATATCCACCAAACATCCACCAACATTCCTAGCAGCCCACCGTCTTGGTGCACCTGGGTGAGCAGTGTCAGTCCAGAGCTGCCCTGCACAGTCCCTGACATTTGCTCCGGACATGGCAGACAGGGAAAGCCAGCTCCCCATTTCTGGAGATCCTGCTGGAAAAGGGTGGTGACAGCTGGGACAAAAACAAAGTTGCTGGAAAAACTCAGCAGGTCTGGCAGCATCTGTGGAGGAGAAAACAGAGTTAACGTTTCGGGTCCGGTGATCCTTCCTCAGAACGTGTTCTGAGAATGGATCTGACAATGGATTGTTTGTGGTGGCAGCCCATGTGATGACAAGGCCTGGTGTGTGCGATTGAAGTGAGACATGGGAGAAGGTGCTCGGGCCCCAAAATTATTGAATGTATATTGAATTCTGAAGGCTGCAGGCTCCCCAAGTGGAAAATGAGATGTTGTTCTTTCAGCTTATATTGAGCTTCGCTGAAGTGCTGCAGCAAACCCGAGATGGGGATATTTGGCCAGGGAACATGGTGGTGTGTTGAATTGGCAGACAACAGAAAGCTCAGGGTCATTTTTGCGGACGGAATGTAGACAAATTGCAAAACTGTCACCGGACATTGATGTTTAGGTTTGAGTGTAGGTGGACATTACAGGTATAGGAGAAGAGTTTTCACGTGATGCTGTATTTTGTCACATCAACTGAGGAAAAAAAAGTTCAAGAATGTAAAATAAACTAACAAAGCAGGTCATTTTATGATTAATCAAGTATTGTCTTGTACTTCATTAAAATATCGACTGGAGCTTTATAACATTCAAATTGTGAACATTTGCCCGCAAAAGTTGAATTAATTAACATTACAATATATATGTCAGGGAAATGGTCTTTTCTTCCATGTTTCTGACCTTCACTTCTTAATTTAAAAATAGCAAACACTTTTGCTAGCTAGGGAGGTGGGCACCAATTCCTTCCCAGCAATTCAGGCAAAGTCTTTACAAGATGGGGAGCCTGGGAGGATTGGCCTAAACTGACTTTCGCTGCCGTTTTAAGACCATAAAGATATAGGAGTAGAATTGCGCCACGGGTCAGCTCCACCATAGTCATAGTCATAGCCATATAGTCATGCAGCACGGAAACAGACCCTTCAGTCCAACCAGTCCATG